>VWZZ01003154.1:39180-52211 GCA_013399095.1 Psophia crepitans | reverse complement strand
CAGCACTGCAGGGGGGTCTCAGCAGAGCGGGGCAGAGGGGCAGAATCCCCTCCCTTGCTCTGCTGGTCACGCTGTGATGCAGCCCAGGACACGGTTGGCATGTTGGACTGACAGTCACCCAAGACCTCAAAATTGAGAGCAGAACCCTGCAACTCAGCACTGTCATGTGGAAGGTGTGGGTGGGTGTTTCTACACCCTTTCTGAAGCTGGAGGTGGGATGAAGCACCCTTAGAAATTTCCTTTTGTTTTTAAAAATCTGCAGCTCTACCAAGGGCTAAACATTCATGAGCCTAAAGAAGCTTCTGAAGCATCATCGTTTGGGCTGTACACCTGGGGAAGGTGAGCTGCAGATGGGAGCAGCACCGGGAAGTCTCCCAGTGAGTGAAGGAACTTTTTTGGAGCCAGGACACTAGTGGAGGGTGTCCCTGCCCATGGCAGGGGGTTGGAACTAGACGATCTTTGAGGTCCCTTCCAACCCAAACCGTTCTGTGATTCTGTGATTCTATGACGCTTACCATTGAGTCCTGCTGGTGTCACAGCCAGGGGACTGCCCATGTGCCACCTTGGGCCATGGTGTCCCTATGCAAGTGCAGACAGTGCTAGGACACAAGGACCCCTGGCACTGGCCTTTGCAGCCCCTGGCTGGCAGAGCACCCAGCCTTGGCTTTTTGGGGAACCGGAGGGATGACCCAGTCCATCCTCCTGAAACAGCCGTGGGCACACAGCCATTAAATGTGGGACTGTTGGTGGGAACATCTGGCAACCACCACTGCCCATCCCAGGACATTTGTCAGTCTGAAGGCCATCAAACCTTACTGCCAATGTGTTGGCACAAACCTGGCACTTCTCTTGGCCACAGCAGGAGGTGCCAACAGGAACAGGAAGGAAATGTGATTCTATGACGCCGACTCATGACCTGCTCCCAGTGCCACTGAACTGGGAGCATGTTGGGCAGGGTCTCCTGAGCTCTGCTGTCCTTCACACAGACTCCTTCCCTACAAACAACATGGTCTTCTGCCCTGATTTTGCCTGCAATGGTTAGTGGGATGCCAAGCATATGGCTTGAACAGCCAACACCTCTGAGCTTCTCAGGAGAGCCCACATGGTAACCAGGCCTCTCTGGGGAGGAGGAAATTAACCTCAGACTGGAGAACCGGTGGCCTATGTGTCTCCCCGTTGTCCAGCCCCTACTGAAAGAGAGGACACAGTCTTCTAGGGATGGGTCAGGAAGCCAGATGAAGGATAAATTTCTAGTTTGTTTTTTTTTCCACTTCACATCACAAATGTGCCCAGTGAGGCATCTCGTGGCCTCCCTGGTGCGATGGCCCAGGTGTCCTTGGCCTTGGCCCCAGCTCACCTCTAAGCCTGCGTTTGGCAGCAGCCCAGTCCTGCCAGGATCACAAGCCATTTAGGTCGCTTGTCAAACAAACAAATCTGCGTCAAACAGCAAATTTCAGTCTGCACCACAGCTCGCTGGGAGCAGAACGGGTGGCCCAGCCCTGAGTGCTCTCCTCTGACCAGAGCTCTCCCTTGAAGGTGGTTGGAGAAGATGCGGCCCCAGCCCTGGCAATGGGCAGGACGACAGACACTGCCTGTGGAGCCAGGACCTCTGCACCTGAATGAGGGCACCCAAATCGCTGTTACTAGTTAGATGCACCGGGCAGCTCTCACTCTTTTAGGAGGGTGGTGCCCGAGGAAGAGGAGGCAGCGCAGTGCCTGAGGCAGCGCAGTGCCAGGCACGCTCCTGCTGGGCCCCTCTGTGGTGCCGAGCTGGGTCACGGCCCCTGGCTCGGTCAGAGCAGAGCTGGCGCTTTGGCTTTTTTGCCTTTCGGTTGTGTACCCTGAGGTGATTGTGCCCAGGCAGAGCCTTGATGTGACATGGGAATCAGTGATTCAGAAAAACGTAAACCGTCTGTTGAGCAGCGTGACAGCAGAGACCTCTTGGATCATTCATGTATGTAAGCTCTCGAAAGACCTGCTCATCTGGGCAGAGTGAGCCAGTTTTGGGGTTTTTAATGACGCTGCTGTTTTGAAGGGAATAACTCACTGGTTCCTGCGCATGTCCAGCACGTGGGCTTTGATCTCAGGTAGAATATTAGTAGTAAGTATTAACAGCAGCCCGCATTTGGGGTGCTCTGGGAGCTGCTGTGCCCGGAGGGAACCCCCACTGGTGTCGGCCAAGTGCGGCAGGCTCTGCCGCGGGGCGTGCTGCCCTGCCACCTCCACGCGCCTGCGTTTCGGCAGCCGCGGCTCAGCCAAACCTTTGCTCATCACTTTCCCCTTGCTGTGGTCTGAGAGGTCTACGGGGCTGTCCCAGGTCTAAGGGGACTGTCCTTCCACCAGGCTGGAGGAAGACCATCGTCCCAGGGCGCAGAGTGCAGTCCTCCTGCTGCGTCCCAGGATCTGACCAAGGAGCTTGGCGACAAAATACTTCTCCTTCGCCTCTAGGAAAGCTGATTTCCTGCTCGTAACAATGTGATTTTCACCTAATGTCTGCACAGGAACATTTGGCTTAAAAAGCTTTGAAAAGCAGGAAAAAAAAGGCTGTTTTTTCCACTTGCTTCACTAGCTAATCCTGAGCAAGCCATGTGCACAGCCAGCATCGCCAGCCTCCGCCACGGGGTGTCCGAGGTGAATCTGAAGGGGAAAAGGAAGGAGACCCACAAGGTGCTCAGCCTGGGTTGGGAAGTGAGAGGACATGGAGGCGAGCTGGGGCTTCGGTGCTGCGGAACGCCGGAGATGGGAAAGAGCCCCGCGAGGCTGGGCGCACCCTGCTCGTCGAGCCCTGGCAGCCCGCAGGCTCCCTGCCCTCACCCCCGCTGCCAGCCGCGCTCCTGACTGCGAGCGGCTGGATTCGGCTCTCGGAGGGCTTGTGTCTGCTCTGACTCTGCCTCCTTTCATCTTTTCTTTAATCCCTTTCTGGTTTTCCACCTTTTAAATCATTTTCTCCGATTTCAGCGTCTCTAAAGGATGAGTCGAGTCGACCGCTGTGTGTTCTGCTGGTAAACGGCGATTTACTAGGCACCAAACCACAGCGTTGTGAGTGTTGAAAAAATACGTATCAAAGCTTTCCAGGGTTCTAATCCAGCCGAAGCACGAGGGACTGGGGATGTTGTCAGTTCCTGAGCAGTCCTGAGCTCTTCTTCTTCCAACCAGACACGGAAAGCCAACGCATGCCTGCGAAGACCCAGCAAAGTTGTGTCTAAACCCAGCAACATCCAAATGAAACTTCATTGCCACGACATCCCTGTGCCCGGCTCCCCAGCACATCCCAGCAGGAACTGGGTCTCCCTGTTGCTTCCCAACAGCTTTTGGCTGGCACAGAGCGTTTTCACCGCTGCTTGAAGGCCACAAAAGGTGTGATCGTTACAACCCTCGCTCCCCCACCAAGATGGCCCCATCCCAAACGCGATGCACTTTATTTCTGCCTGGGTCTTCCACCTAGCCGTAACACGTTTAAGGTTGTGAGATTAAATAAAATGCTCATCTATTTAAATAATTCCCAGAGGAAACCACAAATCCATTTACAGGATTTACGTTTGATGCAATCAGGTTCCAAGCCTGGGGAGCAGGAGGTGGTAACACTTTCCTACGCAGCCTTTTAAATTAATCAGCTATGAAATACTGTGGGTTTAGTAGACCATTCTTTAGAGGTTGCACTGGTATTCACAAAAACCTTGGGTTCAGCTCCTCATCCTCCTGGCAGTCTGACACAGGAGGACGTAGGAAAACACTGATTTACCGAGAGCTGCGCTGGAGGAGTCTGGAGCCGAGGCTCTGTTTGATGTGACGGTTTAACCGCCGATGTGGCTGTCCCCTCCAGCCCCTGCTGTCGCGTGGCACCACAGCCACACGCGTGGCTCACCCAGGTTTGCATGGCGTCTGCACGCTCGTGTGAGGGCAGGGGACAGGGTGGCCAATGGCTCGCGGTGCCAAGGCACCATCCTCTCTGCTGAAGGCAAATTCCTGCAGGTATCGCAGTGGGGCTGGATCAACCTGTCCTGCTCAAGCAGCACCCAAAGGGCAGATACCCAGGACTGGGGCAGGCTGTGAACAGAACACATCGAGACAAGAGGGAAGAAGTGGCTGCGATGAGGGGTGGAGGTTTCCAGTGGCACGTTACTTTGTGAATCAGCGTTCCCTGCTGAGTTGCTCAGTCATCTGGGGCATCGTTTGGGAGTTTCTCTTATTCCTCTTCTCCAAAAAGCCTGGGCAGAGCCAATGCTTATATATGTATATTATTTGCATGTTGGTTTTTTACATCCTTTCCTGTTTTACATCCTTCTCCCTTTCTCCTGGGCTTGCTCACAGGGAAGCAGGGGGTCTCTCCTAAGACCATCGTGTACATCTCACTGCTACCCCAGCTCACTCTTTTCCAGAGGGTAAGACTGCTTCAGTAAACATGACCCTCTGCTGACACCATTCTTGCACCAATTCCCAGCAGGATTCAGCTTCCTGAGGACCTGCACAGGGCCAGCCGTTCTGCTCCCACCAGCCCGCCCTGTGACAGGGCTCAGGATGGCTCAAGGGGGTGGGAAAGGGCAGGGCTGCCCCGCAGTGCCACCACGTTCCTGTTCTGCCAGAAGGTATCAGAGACCCTGTAACGTTGCTCTCAGTACCTCAGTCCTGGGGAAAAACCAAAACTACCTGGAGCGTGGGACAGCACACCCAGCACCACAGCTTTGCAGAGCGAAAGAAATCAGGGAGCCTCCAGGAAAGCTGAGATGCAACAGGACCCCCCAAATTGAAACCACTACAGGCAGGCCCTCCAGGACAACAGGCTGCACCCCCAAAATAACCCTCTGGCTTTGCTGCTGAGGCCCGTGGAGGTGCCTCAGGACAAAATGGGCCCCAGTACCCAGCATGATGTGTCAAGGACAAGACACAGGGAAGTAGAGACGAGGCACTGTCAAAAGAGACACTAATTAGTGCTAATTGCAAGTAATGAGCCAAAGCTAAGAGCATGAAGGAACCTAGTCCTGGCAAAGCCAATAGCACCAGCCTGAGTGAGGAGGGCATTTGCTTGGCAGGTTGTGGTGGGAGAACCCCACAGATGGGGACCCCACACGCCCCCCCCCACCCCATCACCCACTCTTCCCATTTCCCATCCAGACAGAGGTGCCTACGTGCTGCAGCACGCATGTGGCTCCTAACAAGCTGCTGTCCCACGTCCCTTGGAAGCAAGCACCATAGATGGGAGAGTTCAGAGCACGCACCTTGGGCAATGCTGCAAAGCCTAGGATGGGCTAACGGTCCTTCCCGGGCTTCTGGCTGCTTCAGAAGCAGGAGAATCACTGGGGAGATGATCCCAGGAGACACTGGGAGGTGCCACGCTGCAAAGCAAGTCTTGTTCCTGTCCTCCCAGCAGCCTGGGCCCAACCAAGTGAGTGCACACGGGTGCTCCTGCGAGGCATTAGGACCCCTCTACTCCCAGTGGGGTTAAACTCATTTTCTCCAGATATTTGAAGAAGTCAAATAATAGCATTTCCAACAGAATATCTGCTTTCTGTCATCTCCAGTTGTCTTTTTCTGTCTAGAGCCTGCACTCCCTTCAGTTCTTCATCACCTACACCTGTAGCACTTCCAGCTTTTGCTGCTTTGGTCCCAGGATCCTCATGAAGCTCTTTGTGCTCCAGGCATGGCACCAAGACATGCAGCTGTACTGTGACCCCGTTCAAATCATCACATCCCGCTGCTGAGCCCCAGGGTGCCTCCCAGAGACAAATGTGGGTAGTGGGCAGGGTGCTCTGCCTTGCCCTCAAACCGAGGATGGAAGTTTTTCTCTTGCATCCTCGTAACATGATTTTCCATCTGCAGTACATGGCTGTCCTCACATCTGCAGACTTTTTTTGCACCCAGATCCTCATGGGTACTGAGGAGCCCTCAGAACTGGGTTTGAAATCCTACCCAGTTCCTTCCTTACCCATTCCCTGCAATTTCTCCCAGAAGACAGATAACATTTCTATCCCTGCCCAGCTCTGGAATGAAAAGCAGGGCACGGATGCACCCAGGTGAGCATCTCAGCAGGTGCTGAGCCAGGATCCCTGCCAGGGCTGTGACTCGTGTCTCCTGAGCACGCAGACAGGACATATTCATAGCGAGCAGGATGTAGGTGTAAAAAAATCTCCTTTCCTCTGTGGCAAGCCCTGTGGGTACCACACGCATCGAACGATGCACTGCGCGCCTTGCTGGACTAGGCAGGGTGAGGACCCCCTGGCAGATCTCTTTGAAAAAGTCTGGAAGAAGAGTTCAGTCTTCTGTGTCTTGCTAGTAAATTCCTATTCATGCATGATTTCTCAAATGCCTTTGGAGTGCTTTCCTTTGCTCTTTGTGCCAGCAATGAGTCAGGCTTGGACGTGCTTTGTCAGGCAATCCAGAGCTGGCCGCTTGCTAGGAAACACCATTTGTTCAGCAAGAGCAATATTTAAGTGCCCTCTGGTGGTAATTCCCTATGTTATTGCTGGGATTTCCCCTTCTCCTTTCTGCTCAACGTCCCCTGGGATCTTCGCTGGGATACCTGCACCAGTGCCAGCACGGATGCTGCTCTATGAGCACCCATGCGCTCACAGGTGCTTCACGTCCCGCTTCGTTGCCGGGTTCTGCAGTAAAATCATCGGCGTGTCCCTGATTTCATTCCTGCTGTGGGCCAGGAGAGCCCCGGGAGCTGAGCGCTTGGCCTAGTTTGCAGCCCACGTGTTAGGTTGTCCTCCACGGCACCGTCCAACGGCGGAGAGCCACCTCAGCTGAGGATGCTCAGAATGGAGTCTCACAGCGCCCTTCTTTCCCCACTAACATTTCTATTTCAGTCAATTTTAGTAAAAACGAGGATGTGTGAGATACCAGGGCACTCAAGTTCCCCTGTGCTGCATGAATTGTGGTAGCCAGGCAGGAGAACAAAACCTGAACTCGTTCCTCCAGTACGGAAAGGCTGCAGTGAACGCCCAAGTGAGGCACAAGCCCTCAGAGACGCCGCAGGGAACCAGGTTTTATAGCACTGCTTTTCCTGAAACTCCTTCTGCAGCTCACTGTTCTATTTGACTTCTATAAAATATCTTACAGAGCCGTTATTTTTTTCTTTAGAAAAAAAAAAAAGCATTAGAGATGCCTGCACAATAGCTTCGACCACTGAGGGGGAGGAGGAGGATGTAATGCTCTGCCCACAGTGGGATCGAAATCCAGCCTGAGCGTTTACTTAAACATGAAACAGGCAGTTTTAACCACGAGCCTGTGATGCCCAGCTCCCCAGCAAGGGACGTGCTTATGCTGGCTCTTTCTGCTCTGCTCCAGGAGAGGGGCAGAAATGGAGAACTGCAAAGTAAAAGCAAGTCCAAGGGGGAATATCCCCCCGGTCTGGGATCCCATGAACGCCAGGCAGTCGTTGGAGGCATCCCGGTGGGACGCAGCATCCCGGGGCTCCCTCCTGCTCTGGGACAGGGGGGCACAGGGGGGGTACAGCCACTGGACAGTGACCCACCAGCCTCTCCACTCGCCACCACGCGTGGGCTGCAACCGCATGTTTAAACTTGTCCAAACCCTTGTGCACATCCCTCCTCTCTCACATCAGCCTCCACGGGGAAATGGTATCACTGCCCCCATGCTGCCCCCTCCGTGGCCGGGGCCACCGGGGCCACTGCTCGGGACGGCGCAGAGCTGTCACCTGCGGGTTGCGCATCACTGTGGGTTGGTTTGACAGCAAGGGGAGGAGCGACCCTGCCCGTCTGGTTAAAACTCTGCTTCGCCAAGAGCTTTCGTTCTGCAGGAAGGGCTTGGCAGGCTGAAAGCGCTGTGAATCAGGGGCAAGGCTGACAGTGCTTCATTTCTGCGTACGCGGTTCCTGGCACGCGGACGAGATGCTCACATGAAATGTGTGTATTAAATACCAGCTCCCGGGCTGTGAAATAAAGTTGCCTGAAGCTGACCTCTTTAATTTGTATTTCAGCCAGCTCAACAGTCTGTATCTCACAGGAGCAGCTCAGCACACAGCAGTTTTGGAGATTCAGAGTAGCTGTGGAGCTGTTTAAACACAGGCTAAAGCAGCCATCTAAGTACTCACCATTTCCCCAGGCCCATACAATACATCAGCTTATCCTGCAAACTGTCAGGCACTTAACTTGCTCTTCCCTGGGTGACCTCAGCTCAGGTGCTCACCATCCAGGTGTCAGCCAGGCAACGGAGACAGCTCACATCATACCGCGTGGTGCCCATATGGTGAAGGCTCGTAGTCTGACATAAGAAACACACGTGCCTGTCCTGGCTCAGCACCGAAAATGGCAAAGTGAGCAGCTCTGCCACTGTCCCGCCTCCAGTGCGGTCAGCAGGTCATCTGTCCGCAACCTTTGGTTTCATACCCACCAGCCTACTTTGTCCTACCTGCCCCAAAGCTGACCCTGATGTTTCTGTGCCAAGTCACAGAATCACACAGCCACACACTGGCAGAGGTTGGCAGAGACCTCTGTAGGTCACTTAGTCCAACCCCTTGCTCATCAGGACCATGCAGAGCCCATTGCCCATGACTTTGTCCAGATGGCTTTGGAACACCACCAATGATGGAGACTCCACAACCTCCCTGGGCAACCTGTGCCCATGCTCAGTCACTCTAACAGTGAAAAAAGTGTTTCCTGCTCTTCAGAGGGAACCTCCTATGCTTCAGTTTGTGCCCATCATCTCTTGTCCTGTCACTGGTCACCCCTGAAAAGAGCCTGGCTCTCGTCCTCTTTCCGCTCTCCCTTCAGGTGATATATACATTGGTGAGGTCCCCCTGTGCATTCTCTTCTCCAGGCTGAACAGTCCCAGGTCTCTCAGCCTGTCCTCATGAGAGATGCTTCGGTCCCTTTGCCATCTCTGTGGCTCTTCACTGGACTCTCCCCAATGTGTCCATGCCTCTCTTTGTGCTGGGAAGCCCAGCACTGAACGCAGTACTCCAGGCGTGGCCTTCCACATGGTGAAGCCATGCTGACTACTGCTGATGATTTTCTTGCTCCCCATGTGCCTGGAAATGATTTTCAGGATTAGCTCCTCCCATTCCAGGGATGGAGGTGAGGCTGACCAGCCTGTCCTCCTTCTTGCCCTTCTGAAAGATGGGAGTGACATTTGCTTTCCTGCAGGCTTTGGGTATGTCTCCCACTTGCCATGATGGATCAAAGATTATTGAGGGTGGCCTTGCAATGACGTTTGCCAGCTCCCTCAGCACTCCTGGGTGTATCCCATCAGGGCCCATGGACTTATATATGTCCACTTTATTCCCTGACCTGATTGATCCTCTTCCACCAAGGGTACGTCTGCCTTGCTCCAGACTTTCCCCCTGGTCTCTAGCCCCTGGGACTCCTGAAGGCCGGTCACGCCAGTAAAGACCGAGGCAAAGGCGGCATTCAGTAATTCACCCTTTCCCGTGTTCTCTGTAACCAGGTCCCCCGTTTCCTTCAGCAGTGGGCCTGTGTTTTCCCCGGTCTTCCTTTCATCACCTATGTGCTTACAGAAGCCCTTCTTGCCGCCTTTGACATCCCTTACCAGATTCAATACCAGTTGGGCTTTAGCTTGCCAAACCTCATCCTGTGCTTGGACAGTTTCTCTGTATTCCTCCCAGGTTACCTGTCCCTGTTTCCACTTTCTATATGTTTCTTTCTTGTATTTGAGTTTGGCCAGGAGCACCTTGTTCATCCATGCAGGCCTCCTGGCATTTTTGCCTGATTTCCTGCTTGTCAGAATGGACTGTTCTTGAGCTTGAAGGAGGTGATCCTTGAATATCAAGCAGCTTTCCTGTGCCTGTCTTCCCTCCAGGCCCAGGGGACTCTTCCAAGCAGACCCCTGAAGAGGCCAGTCTGCTGTCCTGAAGTCCAGGGCTGTGAGCTTGCTTTTCATCCTCTTCCCTCCCCTGAAGATCCTGAAGTATATGGTCCCTGTCCTGACCCTCAAAATGAGGCATGTGAGACTCCAACATCACCCTCCATCAGTTCTCAGCGGCCAGACAGGGCGTTTTTAGTCCAAAACTGTCTAGTCAGCTGTGGACCCTCCATATTTTCTCCTCCTGGAGCCAAAAGGCAGCTGCCCTCAGACATCTCACCCCATGTTGACCAGGACTGAATCTTCCCTTGTGTGAATTAATCTGAAGAGACTGAGCATCTTCACTCTGCTTCTCACTCCATCATGTCCTGCAGCCGTGCCTGCCGCTCGACAGGTTGGCTCTGGCTGCCTTTGGAAGGAGGTGTTCAAAAGTGGACACCACCGGGCTCCTTACAAACTGTAATGTGCTCCTAAAAGCAGCAAGTTGGTGTTGCCCTGCAGTCAAAGCTACGAAGCAGTCTTGTGGAGCACACTCCTGGGATCCCAGAGAAGTGTAAGGTGTAATTAGGCAGACTGAGATTAGGCTGATGAGCCAAAAGTTGCACATTGGGGTGAAGTGCACAGACACCCCATTTCACAGCTGGCCCCGCAGTTTTTGCCGCCCTGAGACAGGCACTCCACTGGAGGTCAGGACGCGTGCCGTGCTGCTGGTTTGTAGGGTGCAAACCCTGCACAGTGGGTGGCAGGTATGTAAATATTTGATCTTCAGCTCTGCACTTCCTGGCAAGCACCAAAGCTCAGCAACCCCCGTCAGCAGGACGCTTCCGAGGCTCAAACATCCACGCTCGGGGAGGCGCCCAAGTTCCCACGCCATGCTCACCCACCAGCAGACGCGGCAGGCACAGCCACGAGCCAGGCTCAGGCTCTTCACATTAATTGACGCGACTGCTCCCATCACTGCCCAGAGCGACAGGTTCCCTGCACTGCCGGGGCTGGAGACCACCCGCGGCCGTCCGTGTGGGCCACGACTGTGATCAGAAGGGCAACGGGCTGTGGAGGGTCTGACAGGGCAGCAGACTGTCACCATCCCCCAGAAGCCAGAGAGGCCTGGTCCCTGGCCTGTCTGGGGATGTGACCTTCCCAAGGGATGGAACAAAGTATTCGGGAGTAGCCATACAGTGTATTAACTACTGCTGAGGGACTTTCCCCGCTGGGGATAAGCGCCTTGCTGGATGCCACCACCGGAATAGGGTCTCCGTTAATAGAGGGGACTAACTGGCATCTGCTTCTTCCTATGGTCTTAATGATGGAAGTACAAACTGTGCTCTAACAAGGGCTCAGGTCTAGGACATCTGGGAGTCCTGGGACAGAAAATACTAATGAGATCTTTGCCTGAAAATAGCCAGTAGCTGGCACATCCCATCACATGGTGTCACCGGCACCAAGCATGACTCGTAGAAATGCTGCTTTGGTTGTCATCAGTGGCATGGACACGGTGGCTGCCAGACATGCTGCTCCAGGAGAAGGGAGCAGGAGGAGTCCAGAAAAGGAGGGAAAACAAGAGGGAAAAAATGCCAGTACCCCAGGAGCCTCCTGCCAGGATTTCCCGGGGCCAGTGTGAGCTGGGAAGTCTGTCTTCAGAGCCTGGACCAGATGCTGCCCAGGAGCACCAGAGCACAGGAACATGGCGCTGGTGCTGATGGCTCCCTCCTAGAATCGTGTCCTGTCGCTTTGGGGATGGAGGCAGTGCAGGAGAGTGAGCACAGCAAGCAGGCAGGGCTCTGCTTCCCAAAGCCAGCAGCAGCTGTCTGCTCTCCACCTTGGAAGATATCTGTGTTTAATTAAAATAATTAAAAACATGTAAATCCAAGAAGATGAACTTGAGGATTGTTCAGAGCCCAGAGGCAAGAGCCGTCTGACGCCTGCTGCCTGCCTGGGGACCAGTGAGGAACAGCTTCCCCCCGCCCTGGTCCTACTGTGGGTGGCACGGCTGCATCTCTGCTGGGGTGGAGGTGACGATTTGAATCCCCGGGTTCCACAGAGCTGCTTGTAGTTGCTGATCTCTGAGGGAAGCTAAGCCGGGTGAACGCACGCGTGCTCGCCGTGTCCGGGCGCTGCCGAGCCCCCCGGGAACCGCTGGCCTTTCATCCCAGCGCCGGCGCAGCTTGCTGAAGAGGTGGCAGTAACTGCCGGGGCCAGCAGCCTCACCACGTGTACGGGGGGCTGCCTTCGGCCTCCTGCCAGGACTTGCTGAAACCTGGTGCTAGCGAAAGGCCATAAAGGTTCTGTATGTGCCCTTTCACAACGGTTTCTTTCGTCAGTGCTTTACACCCCTGCTTACTGCAAAGCCGTACGTGCCTTTCTAGGAAGATAAAATAAAGCTACTGGAAGACAACCAGAAGACTGACTTTTGCTTCCCAAGACTCCCGTGCCGCTCTGCCATCCATGGGTGATGCATTTGCCTTGGTTGCTGCGCTCTGTAGAGGTTCTCCCCAGCAAGGTGCTGAAAGTTGGACGGCTGAGGAGGGGACATGTGGGACTCCTATCACCCCCGGGGACTCCTTCCCTGTGTGCCCTTTTTGCCCAGGTTACCTTCATCACCTTGGACTCCACGTCAGGACACAACTGCACTGTCCCACAGCCCTGAGTCTTGCTATGGTTTCCTCAGCTGCCCCCCGCATGTCCCTCCCAAAGCATCTACGGTGTCACTGTAAAAACAGATGCTGGTTTTTTCTTCCTCCCTTAATTGTTAAACTGCTCTGTGTCAGCCACCGCTTCTTCCCTTTCTATGTATTTTTGACACGGGCAATGTCTCACAAACCAGTCGAAAACATAATTGTAATTCAGGAGAAAGGCAATGCTCCTGGAAAGAGCCTTGTAAACCCACTGCTATTTTCTTTCCTAACTGCAATTTCAGTGACTCGCCCCTGGTACCACACTGCAGCACACAGCCATTCTGTGGATTTTTACCCAGTCTTGAGCAGTCACAATTCACTGCTCCAGTTTTCAGGCCACCCAAGCCATTAGGAAAATAAATGTAGAATAAAAACCTGCTGGTACAGTCGGCTGGCTGAGCAGCACAGCCCTTGGGATAACAACAGAGGAGAAAGGCATTCAGTGCTTCAAGGCTGCTCCTGTCCAACGTGGCTGAGCTAGTGTGAGCTGAGGGCTGAACGTGTGCTTCTCTGAACAAGAGCTGACTCTTTTCAATCCCCTTTCCCATGCCCTTCCGCTCCCCGCCTCTCCCTCAG
>VWZZ01003154.1:1183-29308 GCA_013399095.1 Psophia crepitans | reverse complement strand
GTGTCTCCGCCGGCTCTAACGATGTGTTGGCTTTCTCACAGTTGCTTTAAACTCTTCCAGGCTCCCGTGGCAGGGAGGGGGGTGCTGTGGGGTGCCGCGGGCTTTTACAGCCCTGCCCTGCGCGGGGCCCGAGCGGTGCCGCCCGGCGGCGGTGGCCTGTGCAGCTCGGGGGGGGGAGGAGGGCGGGCATCCGCGCCCGGGGCCCGTGGGCTCGGGTGGTCCTAACGGGCCTGGTCGGTGCAGAGCGAGAGGTGTGCTGGCACTCTGGGAGCAGAACCAGTAAATGCTGCACCGTGTGTTTAAAAGCCGTTATTGTTGTCCTGGGTCTGTATTTCCTGTTCCTGTAGCTGTTGGAGCCCTCATCTGGGTGATTAAATGTCATGGTGAAATAGAACAAGGAAAGCAGAGTACTCGCCTCCTTGCCCCTGCCGCAGGGATCCGGCAGCCTCCCACGGCAGCAGCAGGGAGACCCTCTGGGGCAGGGCCAGCATCTCTCCCAGCCACTGCAGGTTCATGTTTAGCCCTGTCTGAAAGGGAGGGGGGGGAAAGTGCTTTTTGCTTTTGGTACTTTCACCTTTGCTATGGGACCTGCGTGAGCAGAAGGTTCGACCTGATGTTCTGACTGGGGTGAGTCTTGGTAAGGTGGTAAGCGTGGGTGAGTTAAAATGACTGTGTGTAGCAGCTGCCTCCTCCTTTGTGCAGCGGTAAATATAACAATCAGATACACGGCGTGGGAGGTGCTGCCGTGCCAGAAATGGGTATCTTTCTTTTAACGGCATCAATTGCTTTAATAAAAAGACCGACTCTTCCTAGAAACACCGAGTGAGAAGAATACTATTACTGTGTCGGATAGATGAGGAGGAGGCAGGGAATGCTGACCCTCGATACATTTTAGTGATCATACTTCAGCCCTTTTGGGGATGGTCAGGGATTAGCGTGCACATTGGGTAGTCATCTTCTGCCCTGCACTGAATAGTGCTTTTACCAAGTACTGGAACTTCCTCAGCATTAATTCTGATACACTCTGACTCTTATTCACGTGCCGTAGAGGCCATCTTTGTTAAAATACTGATTTGTCATTGCTCAGATGGTTCGAAAGCAGTAACTGATAATCTGCAGAGGCTGGTGGGTGTCCTCGCTGCAGAGGCCACAGAGAAGACGAGAACGTCCTGTAAATGAGTGGCTCCGACACGGGTGGGAGGCTGTGGCGTGGGCTGGGCAAACCCTGCGAGGTGGTATCCCAGTCTCAGTCAGAAGAGAGGACTCCAATGTTTTGCGGCTGTGTGTCCCCTTGGGTCTATATTACATTTAAAATTGGCAGTGGCTTGCTGCTTAAAAACCAGAGGTGTTCCTGTGGGCATATCAGTAATGTTCCTGCTGGTAGAGTTGCAGTGGGATGATGGAGAATTACCCGGGTGGCTGTGTTTATGGTAAACAGAGGAGCTACCTGTTTTCAGCGTAGTTCTGTGCATGATCAGATTATATATGTTACTTAATTTTTTTCTAGGAGGGCAGAGGAAGCTTGTGTAATTCTGGATTTTCCACAAACAGGTTCTGCGTTCCTCCTGTTACCTGTTTGTGATCTCGCTGTGCCGTGGCTGCAGGCTTGGCAGGGGACTGTGAAAACTTCTAGCGGGAGCTGGAGACCTGAATGAGCAGGGTTTGGATGCCTGCGTTCGATATTGATGTTTTCTACTCTCTGTTGTGTGTTGTGCCTTTCTGAACTTCCTCTTTCGGAACTGCAACCGTATGGCTCAATGAGTAGAAAATAGCACTCTGTCATTTTTGAGAATAGGGGGAGATAGCAAGAAGCCTGAGTCATTCAAGCAGACGGGCGGTATTACAGGTCTGGCATCCTGCCGGCTGCAGCCTGGCTTCCCACGAGGCAGCCGGAGAGCCTCCGAGGCCGCTCGCCCTGGGACGGGAGAGGTTGCCCTCCTCCAGGCCTTGGGATGAAGTGCTTCGCCTGGTCCCTGTGCTTGTGCCGCCCTCCATAGTCATATCCCAGGGAGCATTTCCCCACGGGGCCTGGGGATGTGGAAGCATGTCTGTGCGTTCCTGCTGCTGCTGTGCTGCTTGCTTGGGGAGGGAGCTGAGCTGTGCTTCAGTTCCTGCCCGGCGCCTGTCAGGGTTGCAGGGGGCTTCGGGGAGGGCACGTCTGGTCTGTTGTACTCCTTACACCAGGTGCTGCCACTACTAAACAAAAACTGCCATCTTTTTTCACCTTTTGTATTCGAAACATGTTTCTACATTAGCATTATAATGCATTTTTGTGGCTTTCTTGGGTCTTTGGAGCTGTTGAGGGCAGTACTCTGAACTTCTCTTCAAACTCTGACAGAGTAAGTACAGAAAAGCTGGCGAGGGGCTGTTTCTTAGGGAGTGCAGTGACAGGACAAGGGGTAATGGGTATAAACTAAAAGAGGGGGGATTTAGATTGGACGTTAGGAAGAAATCCTTCCCTGGGAGGGTGCTGAGGCCCTGGCACAGGGTGCCCCGAGAAGCTGTGGCTGCCCCTGGCTCCCTGGCAGTGCCCAAGGCCAGGCTGGATGGGGCTTTGGGCAGCCTGGGCTGGTGGGGGGTGTCCCTGCCCATGGCAGGGGGTGGGAACTAGATGATCCTTGTGGTCCCTTCCAACCCAAACCATTCTATGATTCTAAGGCAAAGGCTTTCTTGGTTTGTGACAACTGGTACTTGCCTGTGACAAGCAGCCATTAAAAGATTCTTGCATATGCCCTACAGGCGAAGTAAAGCATCGTGTTATAACTGCAGCTAGGGTGTGGGAAAGCAGAAGTGAGAAAACGTGTGTGTGTGTGAAATATCTCTGTCTCATTCCATTTTCCAGCCTGTCACAAAAGTATCTTTCCGAGTAACGAGATCTTACCTGTAGAAAGTGTCTGTATTTCTGTTTGCAAACCCTGACCGTGCTGTGTCTTAGAAGCCGTGTGCTGCCCTTCGTGTGTTTCCTGCCTGAGACAGTAGAAAATCACTGTGCAGTCAGGGTCGTATCTTCCACTGAATCCGCCAGTGTATCAGAGCTGGGGAGGTTATCGTGAGAGCCTGCTGCTGTTCCATTGCTGGGATGCTGCCAGAACACCATCTGAATAACACACATGAATGTATTAACTGTGCTTGTTAATTTTCTTGCCAGTCATACTGTTGGTTTCACATTCTCTTCTCTGCTGGACCAACAAAGCTTCTTTCTTTATCTGTTATTTGCGGGGCCTAGTTCAACTTGACAATCAGATGTTTTCATTGATTTTTGGTTTCAATATTTGTCGCACATTAAAACTGTCTTAATACATCCTTTTAAGAACAAAATATATTTGTGTATTTCTGGAAGTACCTAGTAGCACGTCATACAAAGATCTGAACGAGAGCAGTGCACGGAAGAGCATTGAAAACCTGAAACCAGAGTGTTAGTGCCGGTGTCTGCAGTGGTTGCTGTGTGAAGGGCTTTGCCACAGGCACTTCTGTAGCTGGGCAGCGTCTGAGCTGGCGTGTGAGCAGCAAGTGCCTCGGCTTGTAACGCTAGAGGGGCTGAGCTGTGGCGCTTCCCGGCATCGCAGCTGATAGTCTCTGGTGTTAAATCGTATGTTCTTAAACCTTTCATCAGACATCCGAAAAAATTGGTATTGTTTCCCCCTAAGGATGCAGTTCATGTAGTAACAGTGGCAGAGCACTGGATTTGATTCCCCCCCGCTAACACTTTTACTGTAGGACCTACACAGGCAGCTATTTCAGCTTCATACTTTTCTTCTGCCATGTAGAACATGTAGGTGGACAGCATATTGCAAGCTGGAAAACTAGGTAATAAGTTGTAAGTAGTATTTCTGAGGAGGTTTTGTATGTTTGTAATGATTGATGAGACATTGAAGCTTGTCTGCAGAAGGAAAATCCTGGCATTCAGACTTGTGTGGGCATGAGGCTGCGTTTTTAGTCATGCGGAGCAGCAGGGACGGATCCTGTGACTGCAAAGCTCTACAAAGGACGTTGTGTCTGAGTCAATTACTGCCAACACGAGTATGGGCCCCTTAGAGCTGATCAAAACCCTGGCTTTTGAAACCAAAATCAGTTGGAAACATGCATATCCAATCATGATTTTGCCAAGGAGGCAGGACAGACAATAAGACTGGAGGGTGGGACAGTTCGTAGGGACACGGGTGTCATCCTCGTACATCAGATGTGCTCTCCACTCGGGCCTTGGAGAGCTTAGAGGGTGCTGGGAAGAGGGAATACCTGGCTCAGGAACTCGAGCAGTTAAATGTCTGCTCATCCAAACCACTGCTGGTCACTCTGCGGAGCTGCCTGATCCCGTGGCTCCAGCCACTTGGAACAGCAGCTGAGGGTTTGTATGCGGGAAACGCCAGCAGCAGCTCCAGTGAAAGCGAGGAAACACGTGTCTTCCTAATGACTGCCGTAGCCCCAGAGACTTCTCGAGAGAAAAGGTCTGAACAAAGCAGCATTTTCTGGCCTCTCCTTTGATACACAAAGGAGATGCACAAAGTTGGGCTTTTTGCTTCTGCCTAGACCTGAATTTTGGGAAGTAAACCAGTTTTGAGCAGCTTTTGTCAGAAAAGGTGCATGCTGTTCTTGTGCAGTTGTCCTTCAGTTACTGCTCCAGGCTGATGGTGCTGCCTGGTGAAGTGGGTGGGCAAAGAGAGGAGGTTCTTCCTGGAAGTGAACCAAGCAAGAGGAGACTCTTACAGTTTATCCTTAATGTACCTTTCATGCAATCACTAAACGGAGCTTGCGGAGAAGCTGGTAGGAGTTGCCTGTCGCTCAGGACCAGTGCCATTTAAAAGCCACTTGTGATTTTTTCATTTGGATACTGTTCACATGAAATGTAATTTAAATTCTAGGCTGGTTGCCAGGAGCTGGATTGTTGATGTTAAATGTACTTTCCATTAGAGCTCTGTATTGGAAAACTACTTCCTAGTGCTGCAGGCATTGGAAGGGGTGGGTTACATCAGGGTGCCCCGATTGCCCTTCTCAGGATCTGTGCCTCTCGCCGTGCCCTCCATCTTCATCTGTGCAAAGGCCAGCTGAGTCAGTATCTGACGTACCCAGAATGTGATTCCTCCTGACTGTGAGGCGCGGTGCTGCTTCTGCTGTCCGAAAAACAAACAACTTCTTGCCTTTACATTCCTAAAATTCTGCTAATTGTTGGGGTTTTTGGGGGGAGAGGTTGTCCAGGTGTTCCAGGCTGCTGATCTGCTTTGTTGTTTTATTTTATTAATCCCGTTTGTTTTCAGGGGGGTATTTCTTGCACTGTTCCCTGTGCAGCAGAAGGCATTTAACCCTGTTTCAGTACCCACATTAATTGTCATCTCCCCCTACATACACAGCTCGTTATTGAATTGATTCGCTTGCAGAGGAGACTGCGTTTGAAGAACGTGACTTGCAGGCAGCTGTCCGTAGGAACTGCAGGTGTATTAGCAGCTGTGAACACCTACTGTGTGAAAATGCAGATGGTTCTTCTGTGCGTGCTCTTGTCAGTTTTGCCAAGATAACGAGGTGCTGTCAGTGCTAGTGGGTAGAAGCAGATTCATACTGGTCCCCGGTCACTTTGAAGGCCAGAATTATATTGACCTCAGAAGAGATGCTTGGGAGCTCAAGCCTTGTAAGTGGCCTTTTGGAGAAGGGAAAAGAGTGAAACTGGATCTCCGTGCTAGGGTGTGAAGGGTTTTTGTTTGGGAACCTCTCGTGCTAACAGAAGAGCTCTCCTTCCATCACCATTTCCCTTGGTCAAGAGTACTTTGCCTTGTTCTCTTCATTCTTGGTTGTTTTCCTGCATCGTGTTATCTTCTGACCAAAAGTCCGACCTGTTCAGGCCGTCCTGCCGTGCTGCAGGCCTAGTCCTCTTGCAGCGTGAGGTGGTTGTCAGGTATCTAAATGAGGCTACCGATTTCTTTTATTCCTAGTTTAGGAAAAAAATAGATCTTTCCCAGTAATTCCTAAACATCAGTGGGATAAAGGTAGATCTCGCGTGATTCATAATCCGCCATGCCCTGATCTGTAAAATAGGTGGCAGCTTGTGGATGATGAGACTTTGCCAGACTGAAACTAAGGCTGTTTTCAAAGACACATCGAAGACTCTGATACCCGGCGAGTGAAGTGGTGGAAGAGACACTGCGTTGGTACTTCGGTGAGCAGTATGTGTGAGAAGGATGACAGCCCTAGCTGTACACGTGCAGTGACAGGCTCTACATGAGCTACTGTGGTCTGGAGCACCAGTCTGCTGGGAGCGACTGAGGGAATTGGGGGGGCTTAGTCTGGAGAAGAGGAGACTGAGGGGAGACCTGATCGTTCTCTGCAACTCCCTGAAAGGAAGTTGTGATGAGCTGGGGGTCGGCCTCTTCTCGCAGATAACTCGTGACAGGACAAGGGGGATCGGCTGCAAGTTGCGCCAGGGGAGGTTCAGGTTGGAGATGAGGAGAAATTTCTTCTGGGAAAGGGTGGTCGGGCATTGGAACAGGTTGCCCAGGGAGGTGGTGGAGTCACCATCCGTGCGGGTGTTTAAGGAAGGGTTCGATGTGGTACTTGGGGACATGGTTTAGTAGGTAATATAGGTGATAGGGGGACGGTTGGACTTGGATCTTGGAGATCTCTTCCAACCTTAATGATTCTATGGTACTCCCACTGGGAAGGATCTTGCAGTTACAATTAGTACGGTGCAGTTTGAGCTCTGTGTTTGGCTTGACGTGGCAAGAGCTGTCCTGGGAGTGGGCTAGGAAAGGGATGGAAAGCAGGAGATTGCTGCAGCACCATGCAGCAGAGCTTCATGCAGCCTGCTTGCTCCTTCTCAATTGCCCTTGGTAGCAAGAATGACCAAGGAATAAGATTTCCTTGTAGAAGGAAAGAGTCCTCAGCTTAGGAGAGATGCTTGGAGGAAAAAAGATAATTAATGAGTGTGCTGGAAGAGGAGTGACCAACTAGTTCTGTAACAGCTGCATTGGTGTGCTGACCTTGTATGAGGCAGTAAGTTTAAAGCAATCATAAAGAAGTAGGTATCATCTAAGCTTAATGATGAAACTTGTTTCTCTAAGGTTGCCAAAATGGACGTGTTTAAAACAAAACAAAACAAAACCACAACAAAAAAAACCCCAATCAACCATGTAGGAAATACAAAGCCTCATAGTTCTGTACTTGTACCTTTTGCTAAGCCTTAGTCAAGGACAAGTTACAGAGGTAGGGGCACTTAGGTTCTCACCTTGGGTGGTGGTTCTTCTGTGTTTGTATCTGTGTCTGTTATATACGTGAACATACAGTGCCACATGCGTTCTGGATGTGATACGTTGTGTGCGTACTCCTATTTCAGGGATTTCTTTTTTGTAGACCTTTTGGGGTCGGGTAAGCTGCTTGTTTAAAAAGAGAAAAATAAACCTCTTCTGTTAGGGTAGGGGAAACGATGTTTGCTCAGCAGCGTGGAACAAGAAGACAGCTTAAGGAAACTTAATGATATATCAATGAATTTACCTCTCAGCAAAAGTACTGTTGGGCAGGAAGGAATAGGGACATGTTTTGTCCTTCTCTTCAGGTGGGTGAGTAATTTCTCTATCGTTAACCAGCAGCAGGACAAATGCTTAGTGACAATCAAGGAAATCTCTCTGTTTAGTGCTAAATGAAGTTTCACATCGGGTGAGACAGTGCAGCGCTGTACTGGTTCTTCCTGATGGACCTCCTGCAGTGCCGTGAAAAACAGAGGACTTTACTGATGCATGTGCTTCCTTTTTGTCTCCAAGAGGTGCTTGTTGGGAAACCCACAGATATGAGCCCTGATGCAAGCTCATAGGAGCTGGTGTTGGTTGCAGCTCTCGTGGAATTACTAGTTGGGGTGAGAACCCACAGCAAAGCTTGGTAATGCGTTTGACTAGGAGCTCAAGTATGTCTCTGAAAAGTACCTGCTTAATGATTTAAGTCTCTGTCTTGCAAACACATACCCAGGTGAGTAAATAGGGCTAGTAAGCATGTAAAATCACGTATGAGCTCATGAGAATGAGGAAAATCTAAATATTGCCATACACTTCAAAAAGGGCAAGTGAGGAAGGGTGTGTGTGGGACAGTAACTGGTAGGGGAAGTGGGGGACCAGGAAAAAGTCTTCCCAAGAAGGTAACTGAGGAGAAAGACCATTGTGAGAAGACTGACACTCACAGCTGAACCTGAGCTGGGGTGGACAGAAGTAGGACTTAGGACCTCTGGAAGACCTGGTTTCCACAACCACCTACTGGGTTTGCTGAATGCCTTGATAAATTCTTCAGGAGTTTTCTCATTCCTCACAGATAAATCTCCCACACAGTTGCTGCTGAAACTGTTCTTGCGGTACGCTCTCTTCTTGCCTAATCTTGGTTGTGTTACTTTACCTTCAACTTTGAGGGGAAAAGTAACTTTTGCCCTGGTGAAATAACGCCCTTCCTAATCTCGCTCTTCATCTTTTCCACTGTTCTGTTGTTCCTCCAAGGTCTCTGCCCAGGCATCTGGCTAGCTTTTAGTAGGCTTTCTCCACTTTTCTCTTCAGACCCCCTCTATGGGATGGGGGGCGGGTGTGGTGGCTGGGTTTGTTACCTGCTGCCTGAATGGGAGTCCACAGCCAACTACAGAACTGCAGCATCTTTTAAGCCTTGCTGCAGCACTGAAGTGGCAATGGTATTGGATGTAGATAAATTAGTTGATGCATACGAAGGGAGAGAAGGGAAGACTGGACTTCATTGGAAAGGATGGGCTGAGCTGACTGCCCTCTTAGGTGGGAGGGCTTTGGAAAACCGAGGTAATGAATGTGACTCTGCTGGAGCTTGGCAATGATCACATAAGACCACAACGCCCTGGGGGTTCTTAAGAAAAGGTTTACGCACAAAAAACATCATCTGCAGTTTGCTGCCTTTGAATGCCGTGTGTGTGCGCGTATATATGCATACACACGTGTGTATATATGGATGCCAAGAGCAGACCTGAGGGGCTCAGAGAAGGGGGGGTGGGTGGAGAGGCCAGCTCCTGCCTGAGGAGCAAACAGTGGGCTGGGGCTCTTGGGCCTGGAACGAGGGGGGGGGGGCTCCCACATGCCCTGTCGCTGGTTTGGTGAATCCCTAAATTCAGGCGGGTGATTGCTGACCCTTACCTCCTGCAGTTCCCCCGGCGGGGCGGGAGGCAGGTTTCCGTAAGGCACGCAGCAGAGCTTTGGATGCCCTCGCGCTGGGCGTGCGCCACACGCCTGCTCAGGAGCTGAGCAACCTCGGGGGGGGAGTTCACAGGGGTCTGCTGGTTGCCTGGGCCTGTCCGCCTTGAGCACCGCTGGTTACCTCGCCACGTGCAGCGGTATGTAGGCATACAGATGTGCTCACTCTGGCCTTGTTCTTCCCTGGGGATTTGCTTTTGGCTGCTATTCTGGGATGGTTTTCTGTGTTAGATGAACGTTAGTGCCCCATTATGTCCCAATTCTCTGGTTTGTGTTGAAGGGAGTTGCAGGGCTTGCTGCCTGCCTTCTGCTGGCTCGCTGAAGGGAGAGTTTTCTTGTTGCAGGCTTAGCCTTGCAGTACAGTGGTTAAAGAGCCTTAAGTTCAACGTGTGTCGTGCTTGTCTGCTTTAAAATGAGCAGTTAAGTGGTCTGGCTGGCCTGGCAATGGGAAAAAAATATTCCTGTAATCCCTGGCATTGTTGAACAGTTAAAACTCTTGCGAAAGGCATTAAGAAATACCACTCAAAGGTAACAGCACAGCCGTAGCAGTTGCCTAGGACTGCACCGGGCCTGCACAGCGAGAGGAGCGATAGCTGCATTCGGGTGAATGCCACCCGCAGGCTGGCGAGGCCTGGGAAGGCACAGCCTGCGAGACGGAAGGGCTTCTCGGTGTCCCTGCGTGAAGGACGTCAGCCCTGTTCCCTTGGCGTGCCCCTCTGGAGGCATTTTGAGTTGGCAACGCTCTCCTGGGCATCCTTTGTCATCAGACCGTTACTGAGGGAGTGGGACGGGGCTGTGTGGTGGGGAGAGACCCATGGCGCCTGTCCAGCAGCGAGCATCGTGCTAGCAGTGTTTGGGCAGGAGTAACCTGTAAATAAGCAGAGAGCCTAGGGATCCTTCCTTGGGGAGGGATAGGCAGCGCTCTCTGAGGTGATGAAATAGCAAGCCATAAACAAACAAAGCTCACTTCAACACTGTCAGGGACTGCAGCAGCTAAACGTAGCCCCAGAGGCTGGGCTCACTTGGCTTCTGCCCGGCCGATGCCTGCTCTGGGCTGGCTGTGCAGTTACAAAGGTGAAATTCTTTAAACCGCATCATGCCAGAGCTCAGTCTGGATGTGCTAATGGTTGTCCTCTGAACTCAAAATCTGCGTGTCCCCGAGAGTGGCTGCACAGTGCCGAGTATCCAGGTCAGTCTAGCCCGATTGCTTCCCTTTCCAACACCATCAAAGAGGATCCTGCTTGTCAGCTTCTCCTGCTCTATGCCGGCAGCAGCACGCAGAGGCAAATTATGCTCCTGGTATTTCTCCCTGAAGCCGGTGGTGTGTGGGAGGAGGTATGCCGCAAAGGGGAAATGGTGACCCGTCTGCACCCTGTAATGATAAAAGGAAATTGCAGAGTGCAGCTACTTCAGTCGGGATGGTTCCTGAACACATGGTATTGAGGCCACTTCTGTTTCTCAAACAGGGAGAAGCTTCAGAAACCAAACGTAAGAAGTGGTTTGCTTAGTCATGCTGCTTAGAGGTTAATTGAAGTTGCATCATTGTGACAATCTTGTGTTTTGATGCCTGTGCCATGAGTAATAGATTAGGTTTTATGAACATCAACTCTCTGAGGTGTCTTCAGTGTTGCTTTTTGAATGAGACTGAGCCCACACTCCCGACTGCTTGTGCTAATGATTCAGTTGCATATTACTGGAAGAAAATGCAATGTGCTGGGTTACAGTGTCATCAGGAAATTATTCATATATAGTCTTGCTCCAGAGTGCTGGCCTAGATGCTTGCACCAATTAGCAGAACTATAATGGACACTTGTGTTCACTCTTCTTCCCATCGAGGCTACCAAACATGTCTGGAACAGGCTGCATTTCTGCATGTTTTTCTTTTTTAATATTGACAGAAACATCTCTCCTACATCTCCCTTAAAAACAACTTATTAATAAGTAGAAGCAGAGGATTTTGCTTTGCAGTTGCAAGAATGTTCAATGTCTTGGGGTGAATAGCTGATGCGTGACTGGAAAGCAGCAGGTCACTCTGCTGCTGAGATAAACTCATGTCGCTGAAATCACTTCAACTCAATCTCCGTCCCTGCGAAAGGGTTAGAGGTAAAGTCACTGTCTGACCAGGAGTTCGGAGGTCTGTTTCTCACACGTAATGTAGGGCCCTCTGGAGAGCAGTCTGCAGTAGGAATTACGTGGTCATGGATGAAGCAGCCAAAAGCAAACCAGTTCTTCTGTTTTCCTTCTTTTGCAGGACAGATTCTGCATCCCACATGAACTACGAAAATCCTCCACCTTACCCTGGCCCGGGCCCGACTGCCCCTTACCCACCCTATGCACAGCAACCGGGTGGTCCTCCTGGCCCGTACCCAGGCTATCCTCCCGGACCTACTGGGCCCTACCAGCCAGGCCAGCCAGGTTATCAAGGTTATCCCCAGTATGGATGGCAAAACGCACCTCCGCCTCCAGGACCCGTGTATGCAGATGGGCCTAAAAATACAGGTATGCCTAGGAGCTGTGGTGCGATGTGATCGTGACCCTTTCTGGCTTGCAAATGCATGAGTGCGTGTTGACCTTGAAGTAATATGGTTGCCAGTGCTTGGCCCTGACGGGGCTGGGGGAGGTGGAGACTTGTTTGGAGTAGTGATTCTGTTTATAGCCTGTTTTCCTGCTTTACTTTGCTGTTGTGTCTCTAACAGTTCTCTGGCTGTTGGAAGGTACTGCTTCATCTTAACATCTTAATACTGATCCCTAAAGGGAATCCTTGTGCTGAGGTGGTTACACCTGCTTTTTGCTGGCTTTAGATTTGCCACAACTCTCATTCTGCCTGTCTCTGGTTGATAAGTTTCAGCCGAAGGCTGCACAGTTAAAACTTGTAATAATTCAGTAGGAACTGTACCTTTGAATAACGTACACCAGTTTTCTTGAGTCCATCGGTATCTGTCCAAGGGATCTCATAGTGCTCTTGGAATCGTTTCTGGGTTTTTGGTTTTTTTCTGAAGCTGTTTTTGTTCTGTGGAAAACCCCTAGATTTCTGGGGAAGGGAAGGAGAAGTGTGTAACTTGGCAGTTAGCTGGTCTGTCTGCATGCTATGTCCCCTTGATGTGGTATGCTGTTTTACTCTGGCACCCAGAGCTCTCATGGGACTCACTGCAGTGCTTGGTGCTGGCTCGAATTGTCAGAGGAGGGCTGAGAAGATGATGGAGGGACCAGAGCATCTGTATATGAGGAGAGACTGAGAGAGGTAGGACTGTTCAGCCTGGAGGAGGGAAGGCTCAGGGGGAGCTATCCATGTGTATAAATGTGTGATGGGAGAGGATGAGGAAGGAGGAGCTGGACTCTTCTCAGTAGTGTCCAGTGACAGGACTGGAGGCAGTGGGCACAGACTGAAACACAGGAGGTTCCTTCTGAACACAGTGTGACACTTTCCTACTGCCCGAGTGCTCAAACACTGGCACAGGCTGCCCAGAGAAGTTGCGGAGTCTCCATCTGTGGAGATACTCAAAACCTGACTGGACAGTGGTCCTGGGCAGCCTGCTCTAGCTGATCCTGCTTGAGCAGAGGGGTTGGACCAGATGATCTCCAAAGGTCCTTCCCAACCTCAATAACCCTGGGATTCTGGCAAGGCTGGGGTCCCTGCCTTTGGGGTGGCAGAGGATATGACCAGAGCTACCAAAGGGGCGTGGGGGAGGGTGTGGAGCAATTCTGTAGAGGTGCTGTCCAGGCACTATGCTTTAGGTGGGAGCTGCTCTCATAAAGACAGGAGACTCGGGGTTTGTATGTGCTGGGTGCATCTGGCATGGTCATGGACAGACTCACCTGGGGTGGAAAGAAACAGGAATAACGTACCTCAAATCAGAACCTAAGTCAGTGCCTCACAGCTATGCAGGGCACTGGCGCTTTGTGTGCTGCTGCTGTGAAGACCGGCTGACTAAGGGAGTATCAAAGCTGACATCACTTGGAAAGTTGTCAGGACTCAGACAATTCTCCCAAGGCCTTTGCCACTATGCAAAGCTGTCTTTGGCCATTAAGGTCATTCTCCACATACTGCTCCTGCCATGGCTTGGGACAACAGGCACTTGGGGCCCGCTCAGGACTGAGGTCTACACGCACATGCTGCATTTTGAGGCAACTGCCTGCTGTGCCTCACTGCCACGTCACGTTACTCTGATTCAGCGGCATGCTGTGACAAAGGTCTCTTCAAAACCCTCCTTTTTTGGGAACCTGGAACTTGAGAAGTTCCCAGCAAGAGTTTTTCACTGCAGTGAATCCAAAAGAGACTTGACATAGCTGGGTAGACAGGCTCAACTGTGGAGAGGACATTTTCAAGAACTCTGCTTTTTTTTTTCTCTCTCTTTTTTTTTTTTTCTCTTTCCCTCCCAGTATTCTTGGCTAAAATGATGGACTATTGGACCAGTGTATATAAAAGCATCCCTGGATTTATAGCTGATGTAAGATGTCAGGAATGTTCTGGTGTGGGTCTGGCCAGAGGACCAAAATATAAGAAGTGAGCAATTAGTGTGAGTGAATAAGAACCTGAATGAGTTCAGCTGCTTCTGTAAAAAAGTGAAAACCTCAGGGGTCTGCCTTTGAGAAGGGGGAGGCAACAGCGTGGTGATGCTTCCCACTGCTACCACCACATGGTTTTGAAGTGTAACCAGGGTTTTCTCTAGGAAATGCGCATAGTTTTGGGGTGGCTAATGGGCATTCCTTGGTACGGGAGGGAAAAAAAAGTCGCCCATGTAGAACATAACATCTTTGGTTACTGCAAGCATCCCTTTGCTGCTGAAAGGAGAGTGGGTCTGCTGCTTTGGACAGCCTGGCTTTGAGTCAGATCTGCTGCCTTGTTAAAGGATGTCATATCGGACTTAGATCAGGGAACTGATGACACTGAACATGCTCTGCTCAGATCAGGTCTCTGATCTGCTGGCAAACCAGTGGACCAGCACAAAGGAATTACGTGGTCATGTGAAACTGGAAGGGACAAGTAGCTAAATGTTTCATAGAATCCTAGAATGGTTTGGGTTGGAAGGGACCTCAAAGATCTTCTAGTCCCAACCTCCCTGCCATAGGCAGAGACACCTCCCACCAGCCCAGGGTGCCCAAAGCCCCATCCAGCCTGGCCTTGGGCACTGCCAGGGAGCCAGGGGCAGCCACATCTTCCCTGGGCACCCTGTGCCAGGACCTCAGCACCCTCACAGGGAAGAATTTCTTCCTAAGATTTAATCTAAATCTCCCCAACTTCAGCTTAGGGCTGTTCCCCCTTGTCCTGTCACTCAAGACCCTTGTAACCAGCCCTTCTCCAGCTTTCTTGTAGGCCCCCTCCGGTACTGGAACGTGCTCCACGTTCTCCTCAGAGTCTTCTCTTCTCCAGGCTGAACAAGCCCAACTCTCTCAGCCTGTCCCCATAGCAGAGGTGCTCCAGCCCTCTGATCATCACCGTGGCCTCCTCTGGACTCGCTCCAACAGCTCCATGTCCTTCTTGTCCTGGGGACCCCAGAGCTGAACGCAGTACTCCAGTTGGGGTCTCACGAGAGCAGAGGGGGAGAATCAAGCCTGTCAGGGTCCCTCTGAATGGCATCCCTTCCCTCCAGTGTGTCGACCCACTACACAGCTCGGTGTCGTCGGCAAGCTTGCTAAGGGTGCACTCGATCCCGCTGTCCATGTTGCCGACAAAGTTGTTAAACAGTGCCGGTCCCAGTACCGACCCTGAGGAAGGCTGCTCATCACTGGTCTCCACGTGAACATAGAGCCATTGACCAGAACTCTTTGAGAGTGACCATCCAGCGAGTTCCTTATCCCCAGAGTGGTCCATCCATTAAATCCATGTCTCTCCAGTTTAGAGACAAGGATGTCATGCGGGACAGTGTCAAGTGCTTTGCACAAGTCCAGGTGAACGATGTCAGCTGCCCTTCCCTTGTCCACTGATGGTGTGACCCCATCGTAGAAGACCACCAAATTTGTCAGGCAGGATTTGCCCTTTGTGAAGCCATGTTGGCTGTCAGCAATCACCTTATTTTTCATGTGCCTGAGCATTGTTTCCAGGAGGATCTGCTCCGTGATCTTGCCAGGCACAGAGATGAGATTGACCAGCCTGTAGTTCCCCGGGTCTTCCTTTTTTCCCTTTTTAAAAATGGGGGGTATGTTTCCCGTTTTCCAGTCAGTGGGACCTTCACTGGACTGTCACGACTTCTCAAATAGTGGCATGGATGGATAATGACTTATAGCTTCCTCTGCCAGTTTCCTCGAGACCTATGGATTTACCTCACCAGGTCCCATCAAATTGCACCCCTTCAGGTTCCTTAGATGGTCTCGAACCTGATCTTCTCCTATAGTGGGTGGTTCTTCATTCTCACACTCCCTGCCTTTGCCTTCTGTGACTTGGGTGATGTGACTGGAGCACTTGCTGGTGAAGCAAAAAATTCCTTGAGTTACCTCAGCCCTCTCCATAGCCTGAGTAACCAGGTTTCCCATTACATTCTGGAGGGGACCCACATTTTCCCTCATCTTCCTTGTATCGCTGACATACTGATAGAAGCTTTTCTTGTTGCCATTGACATCCCTGGCTAGATTTAATTCTATCAGGGCTTTTGTTTTCCTAACCTCATCCCTGGCTGCTTGGACAGTTTCTCTGTATTTCACCCAGGCCACCTGCCCTTACTTCCAGCCTCTGTAGGCTTCCTTTTTGGGCTTGAGTTTGCCCAGGAGCTCCTTGTTCATCCATGCAAGCCTCCTGGTGGTATTGCCTGGCTTCCCCTTTGTCAGGATGCATCACTCCTGAGCTTGGAGGAGGTGACCCTTGAATACTAGCCAGCTGTCTTGGGCCCCCTTCCCTCCAGGGCTTTGTCCCATGGTCATTCATGGTATTTCATGGTCACTGCAGCCAAGGCTGCCCTTTAGCTTCCCATTCCCCAGCAGCCCCTCCTTGTTGGTGAGAACAAGGTCCAGCATGGCACCTCTCCTTGTTGTCTCCACTATCAGTTGGAGAAGGAAGTTATGATCAATGCATTCCAGGAACCTCCTGGATTGCTTGTACCCTGCTGTGTTGTCCTTCCAACACATATCGGGCTGGTTGAAGTCCACCATAAGGACCAAGGTTTATGAATGTGACGTTGCTCCTACCTGTCTATAGAGGGTCTCATCCACTTGGTCTTCCCGCTCAGGTGACCTGTGGCAGACCCCAGCTGTAATGTCCCCTGTGCTCCCTTTAGTCCTGATCCATAAGCTCTCAGTCGGCTCCTCATCCATCCCCAGGCCCAGCTCCATGACAGCATAAGGACCCAGGCCTTCTCGCTCAGCAGGGGCTTGTTCAGGAGGAAGAAAGTGTCTCATTCCAGAAAAGATCTCATTTCCCCACCGGTATTTTCGTTACAGGATAATTCAGTATCACCCGGCATAAGGAAATGACAGTATCTGCTGACTGGTCAGCAGGTGCTTTCTTGTCTATGCAAATTCGAGGTGGAATGTCGTGCTGTTGATAACGGTGTGCTTTAAAAAGTGGAGTGAGCCAAAGTGCGGCGTGACGTGCCAGTTTGGAAAGCACTTACTGATGTTAGCAGTTTGCCCGGCTTCATGTCTTACCCCCCGCCCCACTGATACATAACGCCGTGGTGGACGGGGCAGTTCCACGCTGTGCCAAGGGAACCAGGCTCTGCCAGCAGCCTGCCTCCCGACCCACAGCAAACAAAGCCCAGCACTGCGTCCTACGCACAGGGCGGCAATCTTATTTCTGGAAGCCGATGACTTGTAGCGCAGGCGGCTGAGATAACAGTACCAGTCACGGCGATGCTGCCTGCCTCCTGATGTTTGGCCAGCTGCGAGAGTAACAGGTCACCTAGATACAGGCACTGCCTTCTGCTCCAGGGTGGGTTTTTCCTCTTCATGGCCCTCTGTGGAAGGGAGGGGGTGCTCTCTGCTCTGCTTGGGCTCTCTGGTGCCTTTCAGTGGTTACCCCCTCGCCTCTCAGACTGCGAGGAGCTGAGCCTTCCTCCGCAGAAGTGTATCTAGAGGGTGGCATGCAGCAGGTCCAGCAGGCCTTCTCTCTGTGTATTGACCCTTTCCAAGCAGTCTGTCAGTGCTTAGTTTGACTTACTGAACCTTCAGGACCTGCAACTCCAGACAGCTGGTGTGCTACTAAAAAAAAAATAAATCTCACTTGGCCGTTCTCCTCTTATCTGGTTCTCGTACTGTGCGTCCAAACCTGGTGTTCTCTCTCCCCCGAGACTGCTGCATCATACCTCCTCCTGGCAGCTGACTGCACAAACAGCGGGGGCTGTTTGCTGGCAAAGGGTGCTGCCCTGGGGCTGATGTCTGACCTCACCTTGGCTGGTTTTCACCCCCAAGACAGGGATAATCTGAGGAAACCCTGATGCGAAGAAAAGGATTTCTAAATGCAGGTCTTGTATCTGAAAACATGCTTCAGACAAACTGGCTGGGTGGGGCCAGGGCTGGCTCCGTAGTGGACCGAATTAAATGAGGCTGCTGTTCCGGACAGCCCTCGTCCGCTGGGCTCCTAGGCTGGGTGAGAAGCAAATCGTGTAAAGCCTTTTTCCAGCACGGCGAGCGCTGCACAGGTTGTGGTACTCGGGCCCCAGGGGGACAGCTCAAACAGACTCTTGCTACCCTGAGTGACTACTCGCTGTGGCACATTCCCTTTGCTTTAAAACTGGACGCTGTCCCTCCTGTCTGTCGCCCTGAAAACTCTTGCAAGACCCTTGTAAGACTGAATTTGTGATATATAAATCCCTCCAAGACAGATCTTGTTTAAATCTGGAGCTGATGCTGATTTTTCAATGAAGGCGGTGTCTCAAGCTGAGGAATGTGCTGTCCTTAGCCCTGCCGCTGACTTGGTGGAAAATGCCTCCTTGCTTTAACAGTAAATTTACACTTCACTGATGTTTAAAAAAATAAATTTAAAAAAATATTAGAGGAAGTTCTCAAATTCTGTCCTTTTGGGAGATGTCTCTGCGTCTGTTGCAGTTGAGAAGAAAACTGAAGGGTCTGAAGGCCTGAATTACTGTACTTTTGAGCTGGGGAGGAGCTGGTTCCTTACATGGCATGTCTCCTGAACACTTTCTGACCTGTGTGCTGGGGTTTATGGTGCTTCGGAGAGCTGGCCAATGTCTGCTGGCATCCTGCAGAGGCTCGAGTACTTCCTACATACGGCATGCTTTTCTCCTGCAGGGAGTGCTGGTAGCCCTGCTTTCTAAACATGTTGAATCCTCCTGGGTACATCCGTACTCCGTAAATGCTGATTAGTATCACTTCCATTATCTCAAAGATCTCTGAATCCCATCCCTGTGTGCTCAGGTGAGGGAACCCCACCTCTTTCCCAGCCCAGCGCAGTTTACGATCAGACATAAACCACATTGGGAGCAAATGCAGTGGGTGGGAGGCAAGCAGCTTTCCCCCTGCGTGAGACGCAGCCGGTGCGGCGCTGGCTCTGGGAAGCGCTCGCTTGGCACGCCCGCGGGGTGCTGCCCTGAAGCGCCCTGCCTGTTCAGCTCCCTGAAAGCTGGAACAGCTCTCTGGGGTGACTGTAAGAGCTTCTCAGGCTTGTGGGAACTGAGAGCAGGACGTTTCCTTGCCTTAGCAACCCGCTGCAGGCAGCACTTCGCCCTGTAAGAGATGCCTATGAAAGCGGTGGGGTGCAGCTTTAAGCAAGGCTGCTTGCTTGCTGGCTGGAGGAGCAAAACCAAAGCTCGTGGTGCCTGAGTGGCTTGTGATAAAAACCACTTTATTCACATGTCAGCCCTTCTCCACTTGCTTCCTCACAGACGAGAAGCCCGTGGTATTGATAAACGCGTGTGCTGCGAGCAGCAGTTCCTGTGGCAAGGAGCCATTCCGACACCACAGGGAGAGCCCTCGGCCCGCAGCAGCAGCGGCTGGGAAACTGCGCGTCACCGCTTCCCCCCGTGCGCTCCAGGCCGTGCCGCGGCTGGGAGCGTAACCTGTCTGCGTGCAGAGGGGCTCTGCGTGCAGAGGAGGAGATGTCGAGACCGACTGCCTTTCCCGTGCTCCTGGCCCCCTCACCTTAGGAAGAGGGACGCCCCCCTGCAGCTGGGCGGCTCTGGGCCGGGCCCACCCTGGGGGAGCACGCGCTGCTCCTTCCCCCACCGCCAGCTTCTTGGCCGAGCCTGCTCCTTGGCTTGCCTGAAGGGAGCTTTTGCTGGCTGGCTGGCTGCCTTGGCGTCGTACCTGAAATACGAGTGCCATCGCCCCCCCGGCGATGCGCAGCAAGATTTCTGGGAGCGCTGGCAGAGCTGGAGGGCTCTCGGGTGCTGTCGCTGCCTGAGGGGGGCTCCCACACGGGTAAGTCGGCACCTTTACAGCAACGTCTGTGCCTAGGCCCTGGGACAGCGTGGGCCCGTTCTGCCATCGAAGCTGGTATCCTTGTCCTGCAACCCTTCCAGACCCAGTAAAGCACCGCGATAAGGAGCGCCGCGGTCTAAGGTCACGATTTTAGTTGATACCAAACGGGGTGAAAAGTACTGCTCATGCCTTTTCCTCATGGAGCTAATGATTAACAGATCAATTAGGTATGAGAAGAAACAAAATGTGTGTGCTTAAGATAAAGCAGACTGTACATGAAATAACAAGGTATTATGGTATTTGTTTTAAAAACAAAGTGGGAGTTATTTGCCCTGGATTGTGCAGGCTGGTACTGTGTGATTACAGGGAGTGCTACCGTCTTTGGGAGAAGCGTGATTCATGGGGATCTACGCTCTTTAAGGTTGATTAGAAGATGGGAGGGTCTGCTCGGCTTTCCCATCCTGTTTTAGAAAAAACAATGGAAGCATCAAAACTTGAGCCTAGAATTGAGTGCTGTCTGGTGCCTCTGACAGAAATCACCCACATCTCTCTACCCCACCGGACCACCAGGCTCTGGCATGCCGCGGGAGATCTTTGGAGCAACCTTGGGCAAACGGGAGGCACAGAACAGCTAATGAAGTCCCCAGGAAGGCTCCCCACAGCATACGGAGTGGCTTTCGCTGGAGGCATTCAGGTTTCTGACAAGAAATGTGCAAAACCAGCAGTTCCCTTCATTTACATATTTTGGGTTGGGGAGGGTTGTTGGCAAAGCTATTCCAGTAGAAAACCGGATCTCTGTTAATGGAAAACTGCTGGCTGAAGTGGGTTGGAAAGATGTTGGGTGGCTTGCATCAGTACTGTGCTGTGCAAGACTTCCTAAAGAAGGTATTTTACGAATTTGGAGTAAGGTGCTTGGGTTTTGTGACGCTGTCTCTCCTGTGCTGTTCAGGAGGGACCCTCTCCCTTGAAAGCCGCGTGAACGCCCAGGCTGGGAAGAGTGAGTGAAGGTGCTGCCGCGCCCTGTTGATCTCCATGGGTCCTTCTGCGTTAGTGCTCTGAAGCTGGTGTTCAGTTGCGCGGGGTCCAAAGTGGGAGGGCTGGTGTAGGATGTCTCCAGCTTAATGAGGGGCTTGGCTGCGAATAGTTCCCTGCCCTTCCCTTGAGCTGTTTTTTACCCTGTGCGCTTTGGTAGCTGTAAGTGAATAGCTGACCAGCCTGCACCCGTTCTCCTCTTACCCTCTCCTGCGTAAGCCCTGCACCCAGCTGGTTGATGAGAAAAGCTTTTAGCAATGCTGCATGGCTGTGTTTGAAGTTTCTCTGGCAGTTTGTCTGGCGACAGCCTCAGAGCTACAACTTCTGAAGCACCGGCAAAGTTTAGAAGAAAGTGATGGTTCAACTCGAGCTGTGAGGGAGAGGTGGTGGCAGAGGGCTGCCCTCCAGGCTCTGCCTCGCGCTGGGGGAGAAACTGTGGTGGAAGGCAGCGACTTCTCCAATGTGCATTTTAGATGGTCGTCTTTGGGGTTTTCCTTGAACTTGCAGGGTGAGTGGGTTTGGTAAAGTACCCCGGGGAAGAACACAGCCTTTTCTCAGAGGGTTTCTGCAGCAACGTGCTGCTGGCTCAAATGACTTCCAGCTTTTTGCAGAAGAGCGTGACAGGACGTGGGCTCTTTCCAGCGCTGTTCGTAACAGAAAGGCATACCCCCCCAAAGCCATGGGGAGTCCCAGGAGGGTCTTGACATGGCTCCTGTCCCAGTCCTGCCCTGCCCTGTGCGTGGCCAGTTGTGCCTGTGTATTGGGCAGTTCAGTGCAGACCGGTGCCGCGCAGGCGGCCGGAGGCCCTGCTGGGCAGGGGAGGAGCGGTGCCCGCTGCCGCTGTGACCCACTTGTGCGCAGAGGCAGGATCCGATGCGAGTCAGCTGGGTGGCCGTGTAGTGAAAGTGCCGATCCCCTGCACGGGCCCAAATCTGGAAAAGCCATTTTGTTTAATATTTCAGCGGGTGTTTCATAACAGCACTTTACACATGCTTTGAACATGCTTTGTCAGTATGTCCTTGACACTTGGCTGTAGTTTAAAACTTCTAATGGATTAATCATAAATACTTGAGGCAAACTCTTCTTGTCTGCCTGCCATCGGGGACAGCTTTCTATAAATTGCACAGGGCAGCATTCATTTCAGCTCTGCTTTGGGGGGGGGGCTGCGCAGACCCATCCTCCAGCAGAGTACGCAGTTACACTCCATTTCACTGACTTCTCTGCAAGTTGCCGACTAACCAGCAAAATCCTTCGCTTGCGTGGGTGCTGCGGCAGAGGGCTTGTCAGTGTGAGCGCAGCAGGTGACTACTCATGTCTTCTGCACGCTCCAAGCGTTGCTCCTTGGTAGCTTAGTGCTGAGCTACCAGAAGGCATCACTGCTTGCACTCTAGCGGTAAAATGCAGCGGTGTTGGAGCTCTTCCCTGCACGATGCCTTGGCTGCGGCTACAGATTCGGCCGCCTTCAACCGGAGTGGAGATGGGCTGGACGTGGGTGGCCCAAACCAGTGACTGCTCTCCAGCCCGTGGCTCGCATTGCAGCGGCACGGCCTGCTGCGGGCAGCAGATGCCCGCCAGAGGCTTGCCGGAGCAGCTGGCTAGCTCGGTGTGCCGGCACTCGGTGTGAGGTGCTGTACCTCGCTGCCCAGAGGAGACGGTACGTGCCCTCAGGCCAGGAGCTGTCGGCCTGAGAGCTCAACCCACCTCAGCTGCTTTAGCAAGGGAGCCGAGAGGACGTGAGGCACCCCCCAAAGCACTGTCACCTCCTGCTGTTGTCCAGATTTGGGAGTGTGACATGTTGCAGAGGTTTTTCTGGGGCAGGGAGGGGTGTCAGCTTCCCCTGGGTTTTGCTCAGTCTGACGCTGCAGGGACTCTGCTCTGGAGCAAGTTCTGTGGTGTCTGTTCTTGCCGGGCTTTTCCAGAGTCGCCCTGCTGCCTGCAGCCCCCCAGGAACCAGTGCTTCCCTGAGCATCCCCCCGGCCCCCTTCTGCTGTGCAGATCTGGATGTCTCGGGGCACCACGGCCCTCAGGTTGGGGTAGGGCAGTGCTCTGGCAACAGCAACCCGGCTCCCCACGGCTCTGAAGCAGGACAGCCCGAGCGGCACCTGGCAGGGCTCCGGGCTCCGGCACGGGGAGCTGGGTTGGGGCTTCCCCAGCAGCCATGGGAAAAGCACCCTCAGCTGTCTGCTGTGAGGGGGGGCAGGAGCTGGTAAGCGTCCCCTCCCACCCGAAAGCAGGCAGCAGAGCGGGGCTGGAACCCCACTCCGGTGAGGAGCTCCTGGCCATCTCTGCCTGTCGCGTGTGCGCTGCCCTGCCAAACCACCGTGCGTCACAATCTGTACAGGGCTCATGAGCGTTTGGTGTGTGTTTTGCCTTTGCTCGTTGTACAAGGACCTTCTGGGCGGAAACAGAGGCACCAAGGAGTGAGCTGCTTTTCAGAGCCCTGCGCCCACCAGCGGGAAAAGGCCCGAAGGTTTTTCCCAGCCGGAAACACACGGGTGTTGCCTCCAGTCCTTGCGGAGTGAACTTGTTGTGCGCGGCTCTGCCCTGCTGCTCCCCTTCCCGAGCAGTCGGCCCTGTGACGGGGTTTGCACCACGGCGTGGCGTGGCACCAGCCAGGGCTGGCTTCTCACCGCGGCTCGGCCGCTAGGTCAGACGGGGGGCAGCGCTGCCCGCTGCCGGGGAGAGCGCTGCCCAGCCCAGGGCGTCCGGCTGTGCCCAGCAGCGCTGCTCGGGGAAGGAAAGCACAACGGTGCGGGCAGCTCTGCGACGCCAGCTTCTCCCCTGCGCACAGCTCCCTGCTTTCACGCTGCGGAGTGGCCAGGGACCGCGATAGCCAACTGCTCTGGGGACCTGCCCTGCGCGGAGCTGTACGGGAACAAGCGGACTTGGGCCGCCTCGCCAGGGAGCTCAGGCAGTGACTAGGGCTATCGATACAGTGCTGCATCCCATCAAATGCTCACAGGCCTGTGTGCTTTGGAGCGTGAAGCCTTTGCAAGTCTGTGTGTGGTTTTCACTGCAAATTTGGGGCTTCAGGCAGGTGGGAGGGAAGGGTCTGACCAGAGTCCTGTCTGCCTTGGGACAGATTCCACCCTTGGATGGAATGCATCTGTGGCCCCCCCTTTCAAAGGGATAAATAGGCTCTCTTGGATCGCAGGAGGCAGCCGGGGTGCTGGGTTCACAAGTCACTGACTTTGTTCTGCGCTCCTTGCTAGTTGGCAGGGCTGGAGCACCTTTCCTGCAAGGACAGGCTGAGGGAGCTGGGCTTGTCCAGCCTGGAGCAGAGAAGGCTGCGGGGAGCCCTTGGAGCCCCCCCCAGTGCCTGCAGGGGCTACAGGAAAGCTGGAGAGGGACTGGTTGCAGGGCAGGGGGGGCCAGGCCAAGGGGAAGGGCCTGAAGCTGCAGGAGGGGAGCTGGAGCTGAGCTGGGAGGCAGCAATCCTTCCCTGGGAGGGTGCTGAGGCCCTGGCACAGGGTGCCCCGAGAAGCTGTGGCTGCCCCTGGCTCCCTGGCAGTGCCCAAGGCCAGGTTGGATGGGGCTTTGGGCAGCCTGGGCTGGTGGGGGATGTCCCTGCCCATGGCAGGGAGTGGGGCTGGGTGGGCTGGGAGGTCTCTTCCCACCCAAACCAGCCTGGGATTTTGTGCTGGCCCTGGGTGCAGCCCTGCCCTGGCCAGAGGCTGTGGGGAGGAGGTCCTGCAGCCTCCCCCGCTGCTGCAGCGCTGCCCAGCAGCCCGATCTGTGCGCAGGAGCCAGGTTTCTACCAGGTCCCCGTCTGTTCCTGCCTGGAGGTTCCTGCTTCGGCTCTGCAGGGGCAGGCAGGGCCAGCAGCTCCTGGGGGAGGAGAGCACGTGGCACCTCTCCTGCTCCAGCGCAGCCTGTCGCAGCGCTGCAGCACGCTGCCACCTCCTTCTGGGGCTGCGCGGAGAAGAGATGTGCTTCCACCCCGCTGTTCTGGAGCGAGGGCACCACGTGCTGTGACCGAACGCTCCCAGGCGGCTGCGGAGCCCTGGAGGGAAGGACGGACAGCGGTGCTCAGCCAGGGCTCTGCAGTGGCCCCGCTGGAGCTGGGCCGTGCCTGCGCAGCAGATGCCTCTTCTCCCTTATCCCCGTTGGCAAGAGGGAGGCTGCCTGAGGCCGGCGGGTACGGGCTGTACCCTGAGGACAGATGTTCGGGGGGGTTACTGACCTCTTCCTCTCTCTGCCCCACCCTGATGGTAGCAGGATTTTGGTATCGTAAGCCAGAGCTGGGAGAGCTGCATCCCAGCCTGGGGCTCCCTCCGTGCTTTCAGGCAGAGGGCAACGTGCGGTGCATCCCAGCAGCCTGCCGGGAGCCTCGGGGCTGTCCTCGAGGGGCAGAGCTCATGGTCTGTGCCTGTGAGGTGATATCCTGAGGCTTTGGGGGGGTGCTGCAGGCATCTGCTCCTCGGCTGGTGAGATGTCCAAGGATTGCTGCCTCCTAGCCGGGTCAGAGCTGGCTGTGCCGTCACTGCTGAGCAGGCAGAGCTTGGAAGTCCCTGAGCATGCGAGATGGACAGGGAGCTGGAGCAAGGACTGATCCCTGACCCCACTTCCTGGGGGGGGAGGCACTTGTGTGCGATAGGGCTGGAGCAGCGTCAGGGAGCCGCCGCTGACCAAAGCACGCTGACTGCGTGGTGCCCGTCTAAACAGCCACCGAGCAGACAAACTGTACTTGTACCTGTGGAAGCTGGTGTCACCTAGATAACTGCCCTGGGTGCCTCTCCACCCTTTCCTGCCTGTGACCTGGCAGCAAGCAGGTTCTGGTCATCTTCACCGTGCTAAGACTGGTTTTTGATTGTGCATGGAAGGAACCCACCCACTTGTTCTCCAGGTCACCCTGCTGATGGTCCTGGAGCCCTTGGACATGGACGCTGTCAGTGTTCCTTGGCCTCAGCTGTGGAGGCTGTTGGAGAGGGAGGCTCTGAAGGGGGGATGCATCCCAGCCCTGCCACGGCCTCCTCCACCCGCTCCCTCGGGGTGGCGTTACCGCATGGGCCGGTCTGCCAGAGCTGACCCCTGCTGTTTGCGGGGCCTGGGAAGAGCGAGCGCTGGTGTTGGCTGATGCAAAAGCATCCTCTGCCCAAAGTCCAAAATTAGAGTGAGCTTTCTCCAGCCTTGAGAGGTTGGAGGGATGTCGCTCTGCCACTGACCTTGGCTCTTCTGGGACCTCTCTGTACCCACCTCCCCATGGCCGTTCATACGGAGTAGCTGAATCTCACCTTGAGACATCCTTCTGCCCCTGGGACCTTACCTCTTTGTCCTGCTGTCGGTGACAAGGCTCCACAACTGACTGGCCGCGGGACGCTGCTGAGCATGTCAGCAAAGCTGGTGGTGCCTCTGCGAGAACATAAGGGCAGAAAATGCCAGAGAGGCAGGAGGGAGCTAAAGAGTAAGAACCAGTGAGGAGGAGGTGCTCTGGTATTCCCTGCAACCTGTGGAGGACTGGGGAGCTGGTGGAGGTTCCCAGGAGGACCTGCGGCCAGGGGAGAGGACCCGTGCTGGGGCAGGTTCTCCTGGCAGGCGCCCAAAGGCTGGGCCACGTTGGAGCTCTGCAGCAGCCCCCAGGAGAACCTGGTCCTGCCGCCGCCGGCACTGCCGAGCGCCTGGAGCTGCCTTCTCTGCTGCCAGGCGCCCAGCGGCCCCTCCAAAGACTTTAACCCACCAGCTTTCTCCTGTTCTCCCATTTTGCCCCACCGAGGAGGGGCAGTGGGTGAGCTGGGTGGGGGTTTGGCCCTTAGCCACCCCCGGCCCACCCCCTCCTCACATGCCCTCCCTACCCAGCAGCCCAAGTGCCGTAGGGGTGCAGGGCACGGCTGCCTGGCCCGGGTACCTCCCACCCCGGGAAGCACGGCGGTGCTGGGCCAGGAGGGGGCCTGGCTACAGCCAGGGGACCCATGGGTNAGGGCACCCATGGGTGCTGTGCTGCAGGGGGGGGGGGCAGCGGGGCAGGGAGGGTGGCTCACTCAGAGCAGGTGATTCCAGGCTGAGCCTGTTTTCTTACACAACGCAGAAGTCCGGTCCCTGCTGCCCTGTGCTGGCTGCTGCGATGGTAACGGTGGGCAGTGCCAGCAGCCGGGGCCAGCTGCAGACGGAAGGGTTTTCCCTGTGGCCCCCTCCACCCCCGACCGAGGGGAGCTGCAGTGGTGGGGAGGGGGCAGCAGGTCCTTGCAGGGCGCTGCTGCGGTGATGAAATTGTGGCCCGAGGGGCTGTGGCGCCCAGCACAGGAGCTCGCCCCCTCGCCAGCGTGTCTCCAGCAAGGGTGGGCACCCTCTGGGGTACAGAGGGGCACCGCGGCTGTGCGGGGGGGCAGCTGCGCCGGGGGTGGCGGACACGCGTGGGTGTCGCTGTGCGGCTCTTTGACTGACCGGGCTCTCCTGTCCCCGCAGTGTACGTGGTGGAGGAGCGGCGGAGGGACGACACGGGTGAGAGCGCCTGCCTGACGGCGTGCTGGACCGCGCTCTGCTGCTGCTGCCTCTGGGACATGCTGACCTGACCGCGCTGCAGCCGCCTCCCGTACCTCTCACCGAGTGCTATGCAGGCTCCCCACTCCTGTCCTGACTCCTTTCTGTTACTGTAATCAACGCTCTGCTTTGCACAGCCCAGAGTTCCCGTCTGTCAGTCCTAGCGCCTTGTCGGGGTGGGGGGTGCACTCCTTTATTTTAGTAAAGGAAAAAAAAAAATCCCTTTTTAACATTTCTAAGACTTTTGTTGTACCTTTGAAGAATGTGCAATGGTGTATTTCAGCCAAAGGCATTCTGATGAAATGTATATTTATCAGTTGAAATTTTCCTAGTCCTAGAAACGAAGACGTACGCAATAATTAAAGCCAACAGTTGATTTTCTTTGCTAGGTGCCGACTGTCTCAATAAATCTGTCCCGTGGAGGGTGTGCTTCCCCCGTCGCTGTCTGTTCTCAGCCTCCCGCACGCGCTGACTCTGCAGCAGCAGGGGTGGACTTGGCTTTGGGCAGCGTTGCTGCAGGAGTTGGTGCTGCGACCCCGGGCTGGGGCCTGGGCTGGGGGTGGCCGGCCCTGCCCCACCAGCATCGGGGGTGTTTCTGGAGCAGGTTGGTGCGTAAGCCCTGAGAGCCGTGAAACCCGTGTGGGGCAGGGTGGAGCTCCTGTGGCTGAAACCAGCAACCCCCAGTCCCACGCTGGGCAGCTCAGCTGGGTTTTTGTCCCTCTGCTTGCTCAGGGCTGAGCGTGCAGGTCCCCTTCTGGGACCAGGGGCCTCCCCAGCAGCTCCTGGGGTGGCAGAGAGCTGGGGGAGGCTCGTGCTGAGCTGCTGCATGTGCCAGGAGCTCTTGGGGGAGGCCTGATGCTGCTCAGGAGGTTTGATCCATCATCCCCCTGCTGCAGAGTACCGCCTTGGGGGGGGGTGGGGAGTAAATGAATGGGTGAGAAGAAACAAGGCCAGGGATTAATGTAGTGCTGAGGACTTAGGGCTGAAGCTGTTTATGGCCCATCTGGCCAACGGGGATAAAACGCTGCCAGCTGCAGGGAAGTGGGGAACCTGCTGCTGGGCACCTGCCCAGGGCCCCAGGTCACTGCTGCCCCCCCTGCTTGGGAGCAAAACCCGTCCTGGTGCGCTGAGCGGGGGG
>VWZZ01003153.1:683662-705642 GCA_013399095.1 Psophia crepitans | reverse complement strand
CACCTCCCCCACCCCACCCCACCCCCATAGATCTCTCACCTCCTTCCTTGTTGGTCTCAGTGGCGTAAAGACCTTCTCACACCCATGGCCAGCTGTTGCTCTGTCTAGAGCAGGCTTCTCCATGGAGGCAAATGCCCTGCCTGCTGCATGTTGAACGGACTCATGCAAGGTCCTTGAGTGGGAGTCAGTGAACCTGAGGATGCTGCAGCTGCTCTTTGAAGCATCAGCCAGTAACTGTTTTCTCTCTGCAGGCATCAACCTCTGCTGTCAGCCTTGCTCCTTCTGATGACTAAGAATCCAGTGCTGCACACACTTGGTACCAGGAGCTTTATGCACCAGCTGCTCTGGGGAGATAGGAGGCAGGATATGAGCAGTGTGGAGCATTTTCTTGCAGATGTAAATCCCCGAGAGCCTACAGAAGAGTTTAACGCTGACTATTATTGCCTTTCTTACAACTGTAGTCTGGCCTTTGAGATATCCTTTGAGGTCGGTATTAAATGAGAAGAGGTTTCACAGCATCTAATTTCAGGCATCTGATTCACCCTCCAGCCCTGCCTCCCCTCCTTCCTCTTTACTGAGTGCAGGCAAAAGCACAGCACCCGAGGCTGGGAGCCCACATCACACGCAGCCGTACCCAGGGCAACCCCAAGTGCGAACAGTCTCACACTCAGCATTTCCCAGACATTTACCCTTGTCAGTCTCTGTTACAAATAAGTACTACATTTGTTTAAACACGGGGAACCCAAACGATGCCTGAAGGACCCGCCTCTGGGCCCCTGAATGAACTGCAGCCGCTAAGAGGAAGGTCCCCACAGTACCTCACAAAGCCCAAGGAGGATTCCTGCCTGCAATGACCTCTGTCTTTACCTCTGTGACAGAGAGGGCTGATGATGACGTCTCTAGAGTTAGGCCTCCTGAAATATGTTTTCCCAGGCAGATTTCAGCTATTAGCAGGTTCTCTGCCAAGATCCGCCGAACAAAGGTTGTCAGGACCTTGGGCACATCGTTCCCCTTCCTTGGGGGACAGCACATGGTCTCCAGGCCAGTCTGGGTATTGCTCAGGCTCAGTGTGCCCTCCAGGAGAGCTCCTGTGGGGAGAGGCCCTGGCAAGGGCTGATCCCGGCCTGTGGCTGCTGCTTTTGGGTGAGGACCTCCCACCAGGCCTGGCCTGAGCTACTCCACCACTGAGCCCCAGCCCCAACTCCTGACTTGGTCATCCCCATCCCCAGGGAGGTGCCTCATGCCTGGGGCTGGGGCTACCCTACTGCCCCTGGATTGCCCTGGTCCTGGCTGGGGCAGTGGGACCAGGGTTAGATGACAGGTCCTGCCCTGATGGTCTCCAAAGGGAGCCTCTATAGCCTCCCAAGAGCTCTGACAGACATTGTCCCCAACCAGGAGGGGTCTGGGTACACGACTGCGCTCTGTATCAACATGTGTGCCCCTGTGCACCTCCAAAAACAGCGTAGCCCTCAGACCAAACACCTGCAGCCCACATTTGAGCTGTGGTGGTTCAACCCCATGATAAAGAGCAGGGGCACGGAGCAGAGGCTGAGGGGCTCCTGAGGGTGGCGAGCCAGGAGCAGAGACCTGTGGGGCATGGTGTGCATTTCGCACAAGGGCTGCAGCCTTTGTGCTTCCCAGTCATGCTTTTTTGCCTCCTGTTTGCTGCCATTTTAAGGGTGACCGAGCCCTGGCACAGGCTGCCCAGAGAGGCTGTGGAGTCTCCTCTGGAGATATTCAAAACCTACCTGGATGCGATCCTGTGCAACCTGCTGTGGGTGATCCTGCTGTAGCAGGGGGGTTGGACTAGATGATCTCCAGAGGTCCCTTCCAGCCCCTACCAACCTGTCAATCTGTGAATCTGTGATTCTGGCTTGATTTATCTTGTTTATAATGTAAATGGCAAATGTGTTCTGACAGGGGCCATGTCATGGTGTGTCTTCTCACAAAAGTGCAGCAAGGATTTATTTTTTTTTATTAAGTAGTTGTCAATATTTGTCTGAGAGCCCTGCCATTTTTTCACTAAGAATAAATAGGGAACTGATTAAGATTTCTGAAGAGCTGACGCAAAAAAAACAACCCTTGTGTCTGTTCAGATCACCTGATTAGAAATAGATGGGTTTTATCAACAGATCTATTTGCTTTCCTCATTTAACACATACTGTATGTCAAAAAGCCATGCTATTGAGACCAAAGTACAAATTTTAAATACAAAAATGAATTAAATACAACATGCACAGAGCCAAAATCCAGAAGGACAGAGCCCACATGGTCTTCAGGTGCCAAGCTTGGATATCTAAAACCGTGATCTCCTCAGAACTGAGCATATATTCAGTTTGTAAGAGCAAAGGGATGACATTGCACTTACTCCGTTTTCTTATGTCGGACTTTAACACAATCTAATGATCATACGAAGTAACCACAATGGTTTGTTATTACTTCCTGAAAGGAAAGAACAATTGGATTTAAATGATTGTCTAAACTGCCACCAAATAGATTCCATACAATCTATATTACATATGCATAGTTACACACACACACACCCCCGCCTTAGTGGCATCAGGTAGTAACTAAGAAAAAGGAGATCAGATATCTTTCTCATGCAACTGAATTAAAGGATCCTCGGAATATGTTTTTACTCAACACTTTTCAGGCTTATTATATCAACTCATTGATAACTATCGTTATAATTCAGAGCTCAGATTCTCTACACCAGGTTGGGTAACCAATGGACTGACAACCACTCCTTCTACACCCTTCATTTCTGTAGCTAAAATATAGATGTTCCTCATCACTTCTGTTGGTTCTTAGTAGCAGCAAAAACGAAGCACAAATATTTATTTAGTTCCCTTCTGTAAAGTTTCTTGAAAATTCACCTCTTTGAGGTGGTCACATACTGTTCAAAACTGATCCCTAAATCAGAAGGATCCTTCTTTCTCTCCTCACTTTTAATGTTAATTTTCAGCAGACTTTCTTCACACATTCTGGTCTTGAAGGAGCTGTATTTTGCACAGTTCTGTTTTGCTTCCAGCTTCTTCCAAATGATTCTATTATAAAACCCATTGCTTTTTTATTTCATTTAAACTGACTATCAAACGTTAGAAAGTAAGGTTAAAACACAGAACATCCTCTCAGAAAACAAATGCTGGTAAAGAAGAGGAACAGGAAGAAAGAGTCACATAGAGATTCACTCTTCCCAGGGGATGACGCAAAGAAAATGGTCTTTCTGTTCCTCTTCATTTGTTGCAGTATTTTAGATTGCTCTGTGACAGAGTCGTATAAAAACCTAAGTCTGCAGTGTCTCAGCTCCAAAGCAGCATTTAACTCATTAGAAATCTTTCTCTCAAGAAGCTGATGACAAATAAAGGTACCAGACTATTTGTAATCCAAATGCTTTTGAACTCAACAAAACCATAGACTAGCACAAACCCAGGATGGGCTAATCCTACATATACCACATCTTTGGCTCCTCAGCCACATTTCTTGATGAAATGTGTGCCTTAATGTTTCACTATACACACAGGAACTCATTAAACAATTATTATTATTATTATTATAGGTCTCTTAAATAAAACTTAGGACTGTTAAAGAAAGACGCAGTCATATAGCTGGAGACATCATCTTACCTTACTCCGCCATCCCAGCCACACTTACCTATTCACTTTCCAAAAGCTTCCAAAATTACTCGTCTTTCAGATAGTACTGTATGCTGTTTTCAACAAGCTGTCTTTAAATGCCTAAATAGTACTAGTTTTTACTACCTATAGTAAACTACTCTGGTGATAAGCTTTAAGTTCCTAACATGCTGCCATGAGACAACACTCAATTCTCTTTCCAATACTGTTCCTGATGAAACAGTGCACCGACCAATAAAGTCCAGGCTGTAGCAATTCTAGGCAGTGGTCCACCTCTACTTAAGTGAAACTATTTATTGATCATATTGCATCCCATTCCACATGCTCCGTCAAAAAAATGAAGAAAGAAGTACTGAGGGTTTCCCAATGCACTGGTAGACACGTTTTGAAACTAGATTGTACCCATCTTCCTGTAGATAAGTGAGAAAATGTTGCAAAAAACCTATGTCCTTGCAGAGAATTTAAGCTGGACAAATAATCGGATACTCTCTCAAAATACATGCATTGGTGGGTGCTAGTCTTTGTAGTGGAACTAGAATTTCTAAAGAACAGGGAGTATATGGCAGTTCCTAAGGTCTGCTACTCTCCATACAATGCCCTGGTAATGTGAGCCTACACAAAAGGATGTACCTACTGCAGCAGGGCTTTCTCACCAGTGAATCTGTGCTCCCAAAGCATAACATTCCCTGACTCTTTACTTACAAAAAGACATGAATAAAGATCCATTGCAATGAAAACTCAAAGTTGCCTGCAGTAGAATTAGCTTTTTATCACCTTGTAATTGTTGGGGGTGGGGTGGTGGGAAAGGAAGAAGCAAATCCATGGTTAAACAACTCAGGGAACGGACCTTAATTTCTAGCTGTTTTCTAATTTACCAGAAGATTTCTTTCCTGTGCTCATTTGCACATAACCTTAAGAAATGCTAACACTTCCCACCACTGTAGATCCTTCCATCTCAGGAGCTCAGAAGATCTTTTCAAACATGAATATGCTGCATATCAAACAACCCCTGTGGTTCTGAGAAGTCTAGGTATCCCTCAGTATGTAGGCATCAGGCAAACAATGTGACTTCCTCAAGACTACGCAATGAGCTAGATAAACCTATGCCTCAGACACAAGCTAATTTTTCTTCTATTCTCAAGTACCTTATGGATTAATCCTGACAAGTCTGGATAACAATGATTCAAACATTATGCTTTTAAGAAAAAGAGCTTTTACTAAAGGAAAAAAAGCGCCCACTGTTTAAGGCAGCCTAAATTAAATAACCAGTTTTCATGTTCTTCCTCTGCCCTTTTCTGAAGCAAAATAGAAAAATGAAAAAAGGAAAGAAGAGAAAAAAGGAGTTTACAACAAACAATCACTAAAAAAAAGAAAAGCCAAAGAAGCCATACATTTTTCACCACAGCTTTTAAAGCATGTAATGAATGTTACATTGGTTTTTTAGTTATTTAATAAGAAATTTTGTGCAGGATTTGACCAACTCATTTGCTCAATCCAAGGGCATTATCAATAGTACACGATTCTAATTCTGTGCCAGGTTTTCATGTCTTTGCAGAATCAGACCCTTAGACATCAAAGAAAACTGAAAGCTTCATGAATTTTAAGCTGGTATTTAAAGCCTTTATTGCTTATTGCATTTATACCGGAAAGGTTAAACTGATCATAGTTTCTGAACATCTCTGCTATTTTCCTTGTTTTTACAAAAAGCAAACATTTGAGGTTAGTGAAAATCACAACAGCTTGGGAATGAGGGAAGATAAAAATCAAAAGGCAAAACTCTTGTTGCCGTGACACGTTTTCAAAAGGCTTTGTCATACTCACTCACATGATGGGAAGAATGCAGGATGTGCAGAAGTCAAAGAGTGAGAACTTCTTAGCAGGTGTTTTGAGGACAGCTGAGAAATATTGTCTGAATAATTCTGGTGAAACTATTTGTGTTCCAGACTCACAAAGAAAACAAATGAAAAAGGAGAGTAGTTCCTCAGTTCTGTTTTATTCTTCTCTCAAAAGCGAGAATACCAAGACTGTGATTTTATCTATTTTGATTCACATGGTGTCTATCACTGAGGTAGCTGGACCCCATGGAACAGCAACAAAATAAAGAGTAGAGAAAGAAACGCACTTGCTGAAGAGGCAGATGAAAAGACAAAAACTTCTCTGTTTCATTTATTTATTTAGAGCTATAAAAACTTCCAGAAGCACCTCTCTGCTCTGAATCCCATCTCATGAATTAAAACACCCAGTAATGTGCAATATAGAAAGGACAGCTCATCTCAATTCAGCACATAAATATTCAACAGTTATCATGAGGAAAAATAAGCTGAAGGCTGTTCATGTCTCAACCCAGCCTTCCCTAAGAGCCTGGAGAAAAGACAAATTTGGAAGGTTAGAAAGGCAGACTAAAAAAAAATCTCTGGGAAATGGTGGTAACGGCACCCAAGTTAAGGATACCACATAGCATGAAGCATTCAGAAGGCCTTGCTCAGCATGGTACTTATGCATGTGCTCATGGTGAATAACAGAATGATCATATGGAATATATAGGGTCATTTATCTGCCTCAGTGCCTAAGGTCTTGCTCCTGAATGCACACTTGGCCATAGAGAGGAACTTGAATTTAAGGCATGCTGCTCTTCTCTTGGTCAGCTCTCAGTGCAAGGGAGAAAGTAATCCCTAACGAGGGACATAGATTTTTATCCTTGTGTGTTCTGCACAGTCTCTTTGATACAGGAGATGGTGCCTGAAAATTTAAATGCCAAGAATTTCCTACTCGGGAAGCAAGAATAGTTACCTTCTGATCCCAAGTTAGTGTTGCTGAGAAAAAACAATTTATAATTGTGTTGGTTCTTTCTGCAATCAATTTCAGTGGTAGTTCTGACTAATCAAAATGTGAGTTATTCTAGTTTATTGACACAAATGTAATAGTTACGAGTTCTGATGATATCCAATGATGATTTTTCTCTACAAATGCTTGCTGCTAGTGGACAAACAGGAGAAACGGGCAATGGAAGGCAGTACCAGGTCAGCTGGATATCTTATTGAGCAGCCGATCTCTGAGGTCAGCTAATCTCCAACACTTCTGAGGAAGAGCTATAAATTTAATTATGTGAAAGATATAGGAAAAAAAAATCATTCTGCAATATATTTCCCAGTTTGGCTTGGATTCCAAGGTATGACAATTACTCAATGCTATTAGTTTTGGCACTTTCGGGACGGGTGGAAGTGATGCTTCCCTTCCTTGCCTGGAGCAGTTGTGGCCTGGCTGTCCCACTGAGCAAGAAGAAGATTTAGAGAGCAAACACAGCAGCCATCAGCATGGCTCATAATTTTTGCTTTTGACAATATTGTTCTGGGTTTGAGCGTGTGGTTAGCTGGCTTCTCGCTCGACTGAAGTCCAGATATTTCATGTTGGTTTTGCTAAATGTCATGAAAAGGCACGGCTTCTTCTCCATAGCAGGTAATCCAAACAGATCAGGACAACAGCGTGAAGGTATTTGTACCTACTTTAACAAGATCAGTTACATTCCACTGACTTTTTGATAAATAGTGTCAAATCAGTAGAGAGTTACTCATTTTAGAGTTAACACAAGCTAGAAGGATACCAAGGTCTGTAGCGTGATAATCTGCCAAAGCTGCAGAAAATATTCTTTACTGGTAAAGGAGGCAAAGCCTGAGCCATGGGAATATTGTCGTCATGGAGGGAAGGCATTGGTATTAACATTCCTTTGTGGTTTATCCTTGAAGATAAGGATTAGCTTTCGACTAACATCAGAATTTACTGCACCTGGGGCTTAATGCAGAAGTTCCTGAAGGAGCTCACTAAAGCTGTGCTTACAAGGCCTGTGCTACTGCCAAAACGCCACCTTCTCAAATGCCATGTGCCTCCTGCAGCACTGCCCAAGCCTTAATGTTTGAAAGATCATAGCTGCCTTTTGCTAATACAAATTTACCTGTTCAGTGTCTGCCATAAGAAAACTCCAATAAAGTCTATACTGCCCCTGGCTGGCATAATCCCAATGGTGAATTTGTCCCAGTCTCCTTAAGACTGTATTCCTTCCATTTTAATTTCACTTGCCCTTAGATATCTGTAGAAATTATTTCATCAATCCACTTTTATCTCTCATGCTATTTAAGAAAATACAGTAGGTCAATGGTCAGATAAATTTGAGAAAAAAAATGAGAAATATGATCTTCTTCTCTCCCCCTCCCCCCCCTTCTTTTTCAGTCTCATTTTGGAACTGAATCTTACCAATCCTTGGAAGGATGCCAAAATTCAATATTGTACTGATGGGAACATGAATAATGTATAAAGAGACACTTCAAACAGTGTATAAAATCTGAGGCACAAAATGTCTAACAAGGCTAAACCAAAGGCTTTGTAAAAGCTACAGCAGAACCAATTGGTCAAGTGCTCTTAAGGCTGTCCCATCCCATTCAATTACAGATGTCAGTAACTGACAGGTCAAGATTTCTTTGCTAGAAAATTGGTATGACACCACTAAATTAGAAGGTGGCATTAAAGCCTGTGAATTTAGACACAAAACTCCACCTGTTAATAAAGATCATACTTACAAAGGTATTCCAAAATAATATGCACAGGGTTTTTTTCTCATATATATATATATATACTTTTTTCTTTCTTTTTTTTTCCCCATATATTGAGTACCAGATCTACACTCAATCCTGTAGAGAGAACAGAGGCCCTTCCCTCTCTTTAGTTTCTTACTCCCTTCCACAGACAAACATGAATAAATGCTACGCACCCAGAGGAATGGATTTTACCTGAAGTCCTTCAGCACTATATGTTTTAAATCTGTTCAGCTTTGCATATATGAAAGGGTAAGTGAGCATTCAGGTTTAAAATTCGGGATCCAGTTTAGAGAAATAATAAAGATATACCCCAAAACACAATTACTTTTTTTCCCCTTTCTTTGTAAATAGAGGGTGGAAATGCTCCAAATATCAAAAATTTGTCTTATTGATGTACTTCAGGAAAAACTGTAGACTATGTAGTTTATGAAACACATTAGTGACATTCACACTTTGCCCTTTGGGCTAAATATGCCCGGATTAGAGCTTTTCATCAGACTCCCCAAGACAAAATTGTCCATTGCTCCCTGTAAATTAGAGCCCATCTAGAACCCTGCTGTAAGACAAACACTCAGAGAGGGACATGGGGACTGTGAACATGAGCTTGAGCCTGCCTTCTCCAGAGCTCAGACTCACTTCCACAGGAGTGAATGAGAACGTATAGAACTGGAGAGAGATTAAGAAATTAAAAGAATCAAAAAGGGGAGTGGGGGAAGCAGCAAAACCCCAATAATGCAGTCATTGTAAGCCCTGGTGCCTGTCCCTCACCATCACTACGTACATACACACACACACATACATGCACTGATCACAGATGACTTGATTTAAGGACTAGACAAGTTCATTGCTCCATATGTTAACACTAACTTACTAGCCAGATAAAGGGAAAACCAAGGAAAAATGTGCTTCATTGGGATGCCTGAAACACGTTATTTCCTGGGGCTATCCTCGCTATGACGCAACACATTGCAGCATCTCTGTCTGAAGGCAATACCCAAAGGCAGAGAAAATAAATGCCAGTGATATTATAAATATTGTGGCCCTTCACAAGATATCGCTCAGAGGAAATGGAAGTCAAATCTGGCAATGTAAAAATGTGAGTTGCAGAACATGTTCTGATGATGGAGGAAGGCAACAAATTGGGAACCTACGTAGTAATAACTGTGAGCGAGATTGTATCATCATATTCACAGAGCTGTCATCGAGGGTCAGAAGCTGTTTCCTTTATAAACAGTGTCACTCACTATTTCACTATTCAGCTGTTTTCAGTCATTGTAGGCTGAAACTTGGCATTCACATAATCAGCTCAAATGCAAATCTGTCTCTAAAAATGACTTAAATGGGTTAGGCCAAATTTAGTTCTGAAGCAGTAAAAATAATAATTTAGTTATGGTTACATATTGGCTGACAATAGTAATATCACTGCTAACCAAATGAAAATTCAAAAGTTTTAAAATATAGCAGCGAAAAAGTGCAGAAGATGCTCAAAACCTTCCATATCTCAACGCATATTAATCATAAAAAGAAGCACAAGTTTGTTCCTTCCCCCATGCAGTAAAAATAATTCTACCACTTACATCAGAACTTACATCAAACTCTGCCATTTCCCTGATGTAAAGCAGCGACCAAAATCCGGAAGATTGTGGCAGAACTGAAGCTGTATGGACCTATGGGGGACACCTGGTCCAGCCTCACGCGAAGTAGGGCCCACCTTAAGTGCAGGCAAGGAGCTTCGCTCGAGAGGATACAACACGTACAAATTCACACATTCAGTGTGACAAAACTGAGCCTAAAGCAAGAGAAGAAGCGAAGGACAGCCTTTGAGAAGTCTTGCTTTTGACAATGAAGAGGTCCATTCAAACAAACTAGGCTCTAAGTTCCCGGTGTCCCAGCATCTACTTTGTATAGCAACTTAGTCTGCTGCTGGTTTCCAAAACGTCCAAACTTTGGGCCTAAGCCTTCTCTCACTTACACCAAGGTCAATTTATATTTGATACAGTGCTGTTATCAGTGCAACCAAAGCACAGGAGAGCAGAACCGAATGCAGTTGCTTCCTTTTCCTTTTAGCTGAATCCCAGTTAAATCCTTATTCTGTAAACTGCAGCTTTCCCCTATGTGCTTTTGAAAAGTGTTTGTGCAGGATGACAAAAAAAAAGTTTTTGTCAAAATCTCTTGTATGACCCCCACCTCTTTTCCCCCCTTGCTGGCTGAAAATAACAAGCTCCTGAAGATATTTACCAAATCAGGAAAAGCATTTGATTCAGATCTTCAAAGAAAACTTAATGTTGGAACAATTATTTATAGTAAATCAAACTTTGCATGTTTAAAGAACTATTCTTTTAACTGCAAGTACCCACTTCCATGGCTTTCTCATCACATTCTCAAGCACTTTGTAACACCATGGAGAGAAAAAATAGGGTGGGGTTTTTTTCATTATTACAGTAAGTACTGAAACCACAGTGTTTGTGATTCGCCTCACCCTACAGTCGCTGGTTTCCCAGTGCTCTTTACCATGTGAAAGAAGAAAAAAAGAATGACATCACTGTCAAAAAATATAAGTGGAAACAGCTAACATGTACGAGCAGACTCCATGCATCTTTGAATATGGAGATTTGTTTCTCCAGAGTTACAGAGCCTGTCATAAATGACCACCATGATTAATTGCTCATTTTCAGCCAAGCACGAAATTTGAGTCATAATTTGTTATAAAGGAATAGTGCCATAGAATACTTATTCAATTGCTAAAAGAATATGGTCATCACTTGAGAGAACAACCAAACAGATTAATACAAATAGATTGAAAGGCAAATAGATTTTCAGACAGGCATGTTGTCCTTTCACCAGTATCCCCCACATATATCAATTGGTGTCGTATCTGATGTATTGATAGCAGGGTCATTGTTGCCTACATGTTTATTAGTTTCCACAAGTAAGATTCTGTCTTATTAAAACACCAGTGTCAATAAGAGTTGTTAGGATTTCACGTCTTGCCTTGGGAGTTAGCCTTTTATTCAAGCTCTGACCTTGAATGTTTATGTCATGCACTGTTCTCTAAAAACTAAATTATATTTTGCTCTTTTGTGGGTTACCTAATTTTGTCTCACCCATGTTTTTAAGAAATGGCTGCAGCATATGTTTGTAAGAATTATAATGTATTAATTTCTCTCTTGTGTTTAGAGTGTGTCTATTCAAGCAAACAGACAGAGCAAGGTAAAGTTGGAAGGATAATTTCAGAGCTGGGGCAGTAATTGCCTTCCAGTCACCTTCTGAAGATGAATGAGTTTCGCACAGTTCTGTTTATACAAACAAACCACAGAAAACACATTAGGTAAAAATCCTAATTGTAGATGGTCGAAATTCAATAACAAAATCTCACATTATTACAGCATCTTCAGGAGGGCACTACCTTTGCTTAAAGGCTGTAGATGACTTCTTAGGTTTTCCTTTCCTCATAACAAAAAGACCGCTATTTGAATAAGCAAACAGACCCTTCTCTGACCCCAAGCTATTACATTGGAAAGCATGAAACAGATATTTGAAAGAAAGAAACTAGCACTTTGGCCTTATTTCCAGACCATTTTCCAGCTGACATTAATCCTAAGGCTTTGCTGTAGGCTTGCATTCATCTCAGGGTCACTTTCTCAATGTTTATTCACACTGTGTCCCTTGGCTTTGGTTGTTCATTTTCTGCTTCTCTGTGGCACCTTCTATTTCTTCTGCTTGTCCCACACAAACAAATATGCATTAAACTACCTAAATATACCCAGAAAAATCCCCTTGATTTAAATGTTTATGGGTGCTTATGTTTAAGTCGAAGACTGCAAAGAACTGTCTTGGTTAATAGACTCAAGAGAAGCTTGACTCTTTCTTATGTTTAAAAGCAATGTAGGAAGCAGTTACATTTTCTTCAACAGAGGCTGTCTAAACCAGTAAGTAATTTGCAGAAACAAAATATGCCTTAAATATGTGTGAGTGTTTGCCCAGTGATAGCTTTAGGAGCTTTCCCAACTGACTACTTTAGTCAATTTTTAGATCTCAGTCTTTGCCTAATGGTAGGCTATGGGCCTGTCAAGGAGTTTGTAAACCCTTGCTTTAAGGAAGCATTGGGAGTTGGACTAGATGATCTTTAAAGGCCCCTTTCTGACCCAAACCATTCTGAGTGTCTATGAAGCCAAATTATATAATGACAAAATGTACAGTGGCATTATATCTTGATTAAGCACTTAGAGAAAACTACTGGAAAAATTATGGATATATTGTCTGTTTTTCAAGACACTGTTTTGAGAAAGCATTTTGATACTTCTCATGAAAGTTTAAACAAAATTTTCCTTTACCTCTAGTTTTCCCTATTTGGTTTACAAGACAAATGCCAGCTATGTCTTACAAAGTGTTGTAGAACATCTTCACAGCAGCTTTCTATTGGCTTTGTATCACTGATTATTGGTTTTTTATAGTTTGTGTGGTTGAGAAATTGCTGCAAAATAGGTTGCAAGCCCGGCCAGGTTTCTGCTTCACGTCTGCAGTTCTTTCCATGTTAAATACGTATGAGGTGTTGGACATTTGTCTGGGAGTGGGAGCTAACAGCAACAGCTCTAGACAAGTGTGAGAGCGGAATTAGAAATTGCCAGTTCCATGATATCCTCACTATATCTATATATGATATTCTTCATGGCTGATGCTCTGAAATGAGTGGATTAGCTGTGGATGCACAAACTTGAAATGGGTCACTTCCAAGTCAGGAACCATCTGCAACTTCACTGACACCACCTCAACAGAGCAGCGCTGCCCATGTTAGCGTGAACTATACCTCCACACTGCAGTGGCAGAAGGTTTAGGATGACTGTGGCGTACCAGGATCATGCGATACTGTGGGTCTCATAAGAGCATGGATTACCCTAGGTTTTCTGCAGATTGATGTGGCTGCCGCTGTCGAGGGGGAGAAAGGCTCTATGCAATCCACAGGGTTAGTTAGATGGAAGCCATAAATTTTATCTGGATCTTCTAAAATTTGGCCTCAAAGTTTCCACTTTGTTGGGTGATTATAGCCCACAGGAGATTAAATTCAGCTATTATTCATTAATACGGCAACGGTCTACTTAGAATAAGCTCAGTTCAGTTTGTTTCATATTTAAATTTCGTTCATCCCTGGCATGAGTTTAGAGCGGACAACATTTTAAGCTGTCCTCTAGGTGAAATAAATTACAAAAGTTTTATAAGAAGTAAAACTAATAACATACTGATTTTGAGATTCACTTGTCTGAAACACAAAAGCCGCCTTCTGTTACATCGATTTCATCATTTATTGAGACCAGCATTACTGAAGATTTACACAGGTATGACTAGGAACAAAATCCATTCCCTAATTTTTCGCATTAATTAGTGAAAAGTTAATAAAATAAATTTCTTATCTATTCCACTGGCTCCCAGATTACCTTTCTGTAAATGCCAAGTATCCCATTTATTTTATCACTAACTATAAAATATCTGCACAAAGCTCTGGAGGACAGAAATCTGTCACGGCATCTTGTCACCATAGAGTTTAATACCCTCTGATGTGTTTTCCTTGCTCAGATAATATTTTTGCATCCCTTTTGTCTTAAATAACACACAAGAAAGACATTTGTCTTTACTTCCACTGATAAAGGACCCAAATCAGCTTAATTTGCTTGCAACATGGCTATGTTTAATGAACTAGTATATTGCCATTTCCAGAATCCATCAGAAAGTCTATCCAAATCAGCCTTGCTCCGTTATTCTATAGTTCAATTAAATGGGGACTCCACCGTGACTTCTAATTAGAGTATTGGTGACTTTCACAACTCTTCAGTTTCCTCAGACAATTCCGCTGCATCTTTGCCTGAGTCACTCACAGCCTCTGTGTGAAATGGGGTAAGTCTGGGTCCTGATCATTTTTGTGAGCATTTTGAGGATGGGGGAGGGATAGTTTTTCCATCAATGCAATAAATTCTCCAAAATCCAAAATATTAGGTAATAATAGGTAAAATAAAAAAGTATTTAACAAGTTTAGGCAAGCATATCCTTTTGACAGTTTCAAAATGACCTTTCATTGCAAAATTTAAGTTAATACTAGTACTCTAACAAAAAATGTTTGAGACATTTGTTAGTTCACTTGTTTTCAGATTGTTGATTCTTTACCTTTTAATATCTGGAGGGGGAGGGAAAACAAGACTGCACAGTTTGACTGTGAGGTTTCTTCAGGCTATTATGAGAGAGAGAATACTGAATTCAGTGGATAAGTTTTCTACCTGATCCCATTTGGCATGCCTGATACTCTTAGTAAGGCTTTTCCCACCACTAGTACTGAAAAAAAAAAAAAAGCCCACCACCTGAAAAAAAACTGAAAAAATCTCAGTCTTTAAAAACTGGAAATGGATGAAAACCAGCCTTTCCGCTATGTTATATTTGAGACAGAGAAGCATCAGCCACAGAGAAGCCAGAAAGGGAGTCAGGGTTTTATCTCTATATCCAGAATGAGGAAGAGTGAGTGTTCTTGATATACAGAGATAAAATACTTGTACTTGCTGCAAGCCAGCGTGGCTGTCTGTGCTTTGGGGTACCTCTAGGGAGGGGAAAGTCACGGGAGCCTCAAGGAACCAGCCTGACTTTGGGAGGCAGGTAATAGTGCTCAGATGGAGACCCTGTCACCATCAAGTCCCAAGTGAAAAGCTCTCCTTTAAGCAAAGTAACAGATTCTTTCTCTTTGAAGATGCAGTTAACTAAAGTTGATGTTGAGAAAGGGAATACACAGAGTCATGAGAATACCGAAATCTAAAATTAAGACAGTAAAAATTTAAGCTCACATTCAGCTGTCTTTGGGTTACATGAAGTTAGTCACCCAGAGATCATGGTCAAGAGTGTTATGCTGTCTTTCAGATAAGGAGAGTATGGCTTGTCCCTTGCTTGAGAAGTCCTATAGCACTCTCTTCAGCTGGTCACACTTGATCTTTCAGGAGGTTGGTTTTGGTTTGTTGTTTGTTTTTTTTCTTTTACCTCCTCAGTTAGCCAGAATACTGTAAACATTTCAGAATCTCTGCAGGCATTTGAGTCCCCAATATGTATGCCAATTCTGTATGTCAATCAAGAAAGAATAACACTGCCTGCACTTTTATTGCTAAAATGAATGTTATGCATCTTATTTTTGCAGTTTTATAGTTAGTAAACCAACTCTGGCAACTAAGCATAGGAGACTGAGTGAATAAATAACTGGGATAATGTGAGGAATGACAGAACCGGAGCAGGTGTCTGGAGGCCACATCTAACATTTGGGATTGCCCCTACCTCAGTTCAGAATAATCACTGCTTCAAATTTCCCTATGAAACATTTCCAGGGTCACAGCCTTGTAAATAAAGATACACTCAGGGGTCTTACACACATGGTTATCTACAACCTCCTCCAAGGCTTTCCCAACCACAGGCATACTGCCTACTGAGCAACAGTAGATTTGGACAGCAGGGTTTCAAGGTGTGGTCAAAGCACTTTTCCCTGATAGCAAAGCACCTCTCATTCTGGTATCTGTGCCAAAGAGCCGGAGCAAGGCTGTCACACAACTTCAAGAACACGTCTTTCCACACCCAAATGTTCTGCAACTGCTTCTTGTTATGTAAGTCACCACTGCAGTGTGATCCTGCCACTCAGGAGTTATTTGCTGTTCTCAAAAATGTTGCTCAGTGAAATGCAACAACCTGCCATTCTTCTGAAGTGTTTGTCCTCACTGTTCATCTCCCTCAAAAATTTTTGTCCACACTTCAGCGCACCCATCAGTCAAATTTCTAATCAGGAATAATTTAAATTTCTGAATACAGAGGGAAAAGATAGCAAACGTGCAAGACAGATGCAGAATTCGCTCAAGGATCCATAAGTAAAAAGAGATGCTTGAAGACACTGAAGTGTGTACATAGATAGATATTGTGAAGTAGAAAGCATTATGAGATGCAGAATAGAAATGCAGGGAACCTGACCTTGAGCTCTAGTACTTTGCTGAACTCTCATGTTCAGAGGGAGTCATGTAAACAGTAAAAGCAAGCAGAGGAAAAAGCCTGCACTGTGCAAATCCGCAACATGGAAATCTGAAGTTCAGGGTTCTGCCACAGTCAATAGGAGGAAACATGAAATTGCAGAAAAACACTCCTCTCAAACTGTCGCTCCTACAGAAGATCAGATCTGTCATGCTCTAGAAGTGATGTAGGCATGTTATAGCCTTCCAAAGCTAGGTGAGATAAATTCCACCTACTTGTGGTGCAATATGTTAGGTTTGAGATAGGAACTGACACAGCCTTTTGTGGTGAGGACACCTAGAAACAGCAAAAGTAATGAGTGTAAGTGCTCTGACTATGGCTGAGTCCTCATCAGAAGCTGTGATAGAGACAGTTACTTGTTTATCCATGGTCTGATTTACACCTGCAGGTGTTACTGGGAAATATCTGTGTAATGTTTTCATAAGCTTTGATTGGTTATTTTAAACTTATATAAGCAGTTCTTAATGCATTTGTGATCCTCATACTCCTGGCTATGCATGACTGATAAGCATTCACTCAAAAAAAGAATGCATAATAAATGGACGAGTTGAGGCTCTTTAACTAATATACATGACAAGCTTCATTTCACACCCAAAATATCCAAACAAGCAAAGAGAAAAAAGAGCATGAAAAGGCCCTTCCCATCCTTCTGTTCAATAGCCCAATCCACTCACAATTACACTTCAGGAAAACCAAAAATTATTCCAGGTTCTGTCTTTCTGAGTGCTTTAGGGCACAATTACCTTCTCTGCACCATTAATACCTATAAACAAAACTCAGCGAAATAACTCTCTAAAAATAACTAAAGATATAAACACAGACTGAAAATCAGCTATGTTCTGCATCACAAGATGAGGCACGCATTTTTCTCCTGCATTTTCACGCATTTTCAGGGACACCCAAGCCTGCAGAGGCTCCCAAAGCTCTTACCTTGCTTACATGAACAGCAGAGTTAGTGCTTGACATTTGGGGCCAAAGCCCCTTCGTCTTACTCACATATGTAACCCAACAGCACCTGCAGGCCAGATTTTCCTCTCAGTGTCTCTGGTGAAACTCTATAGCAAGTTAATTGACTTTCGTTCAGATATATAGATTAACTAGGTCATAACCTGCCCCAGTGGGAGCATTGAAAAGATCAGAGTAAGCAACAGCCTTATAGCCTGCACAATTAAAGGGCTCCCTTGGTTTTTTCTCTTTAAATTTAAGGAGAGAGCGCTATTTGGTAAGGAACAGCAAGCACACGTGATATTACTAATTTTTTTTCATTTATTCTGTTTCTCTCTTTCATGGTAATGTTTTCTACAGTAAAGAAAAGAATACTCTTATCAGCTTTCTGCTGTGAATATTCCCTGGCTTTGCCAAAACCATGATGTTTCCTGTAGATCTAATTCATTTTGTAAATTCAGCTCGCTTGTATCAATGCAGAAAAGCAATTTAGCAAGTTGTACTTTATTTGAATTATATAATTTGATACCTTTAAAGTTACAAAACGGATTGAGAACGATTAGTGTAATACCAGGCATTTGACTAACATAACTGAATTTTGCAACAGTAACATTCAAAATCAAAGCAGGGTACAATATGTGTCATGAATATAAAAAGAATAATGATCAAGTCCTCTATGTAAAGTGTTATGAGTTATATTTAATAACCAATGGCCTACGATCAGAGTCCCTAAGTGCCATTTAACTACAGAGTTCAAGTTCTAGTTCTGAAGAGGATTTTTTTTTTTCTTTGTACTTTCAAGACTTAGCACCTACTGATCACTGTTAGATCACCATTCTACAACTTCAGGGCAAAGTTCCCTGTTGTAACGTTTAGTTATGAAAATATCCTTTGCTATCTTTGTCAATTAAAATAATTTAAAACACAACTTAAATGTGACTGAAGAGAAAATAAATCAGCACACTGACCCTGGCACTTGGGTCCAGAGCACGGCAGAGCTCAAAGAACTCTACAATTCACTTTTCTGCTACTCTAAACCCAGGTTTAGCTCCTGTCACACGCAAGAAAGAAATCCACAGGCCGCTCACACCTATGCTGGTTCGTAACAGTACCTGGAGCATTTGAGATGTACTCTTAACTTCACTCCAACATCCCTTCTCTACAGAGAAGCTGTGGAAGACCTGGCAGAAACAAGATGACCCTCTTCTGGCAAGCCAAGGGTTCCTCCATCAGTTTGAATATGCTTTCTGGATTCCTTTATGTCCCTAAGATGTACCATCAAATCTTGGACAAACCAGACCTTCAGTGTTGAGCAGATCTTGTATAACTCCAAAAGTGATAGCATAGAAGCACGGAGCTTTAAGGACCTCCACAATTCATCAGGGTTGTGACAAATTCTGTTAATAGTCCATAGAAACTATTTCTACTGGATGAGTACTCTGTGTTAGCTTGTTGGTTTTCCACAGTGATGATTAGATGTGCAGTGTAGAGTGAAAAACTGTGATTGCAGGTCATGGAGGAAGGGAAATGACAAAAAAAAAACCCCTCGGGTCGAAAATTTGGGTTAATCTCTCTTAACGGCATATAAAAAAGATAGTGTAATAGTTTCCATTTATTAAATGCTAAGTTAATCCTTTAATAATGTAGGGCAAAGGCACCTATCAAACTGCATGAGTGCATAAGTATGCAGTGAGTGCTGGTGTGAGAAAATCCTTCTCTTGAAAAGGAAGGATGCAATCATTGTTTTATTCTCCTAACTGATAGACTATGCTTTCACGTAGATTGCTGCAAAGCATCTTATTATTAATTATAAGCGTGATAATGCTTGATTGCATTGTTCCAGTGTCTCACCAGACCAGTCAGGAGTTTCCCCGACGAACACAGGCATTGTGTATTTTGTATAATGAAAAGACAGCCCTGCTGCCCAGCAGCCTGAGGGTATGCTGGGAAGCAGCAGGTGCATCCCCAAGAAACCGGCAAAAAACATTGATATCATTAAAATTGTAGAATATCTGCTAACCAGTCGGGCTCTGTGTGATGGTGGCTCCTCCTGGTTGACTAACTCAGCTCATGGACTGGGTGGACGAACTCCACTTCACGGACATCCTGTTCCCATCTAGAGGAGGCAAACTGCACGCCATTCCTCCCTGGCCACTTCCAGATTGAGCTGTCTTTGTATCGCCAGAACTCTCTGATGTCGGGACTTGCAATGAGCAGTGAAGATATAAAGGCATGAGCATCTCTCTCCTTGTTGAAAAACCCTTGCACATAGTTGCAAAAATGCTGGTATCAAGTTTATTTTTTGAAGATCCATAATTTTAAATTACCAAGGCTAAAAATCTCTCTAGCACCTACTGCCCTAGAAGTAAAAAAAGACAGCAAGAGCCATATGTTATTGGTGCATTCTAATGTTTCCCTCCTACAACAAGTGCTTTGGCATGCAAGTAATGTAGTTTTAATGCCACTTACAATAAAAACATTTTCCAACCCTCCATCCAATACACTTTATCATTATTTCTCATAGACAAGTGCTGTCCCACTGACTCAAAATACTATTTCTAAGGCTTTAAGAATAAATAAGGTATTTTATGAACTTGTCTGACAAAACACACATTCACATCATTTGCTGTAGACCTTCAAATTGAGAACAAAAATGCTGAAGCAATAAGAAGTTGCTAATCATGCAACAGTTGTACATAAATATCTCATTGCAGCTAGGGTCAAGTTGCTTTGGGTCTCCGTCTCAAAGAGCTTACATTGTAGAGCAACAAGGTAAGCAGAGGAGGAACAACATTAAAAAAATTAATAAATTAATTGCAACCATTTGGGAGAAATGCTACATTGGTCTTACCTTCCAGGCGAATAGTTTGGGAAGTGTTCTTGATTAGCTTTTATGTGGTTTTGTGTCCACAAATAACAGACACAGTTTTTTGCAGTTATTTCATAGAATCACAGAACAGTTAGGGTTGGAAGGGACCTCAAAGATCATCTAGTTCCAAACCCCTCTGCCACAGGCAGGGACACCTTCCACTATTTGCAGTTGTCTTGTATCAACAAATCGAAAGTGAAGGCAAATAACATGGCTGAATGGTTCCTACTTCTTTTTAAGCCAGCTGAGAAGTCATGCACAGAACATTTAAAAGCAACTGAGTGACATCTGCCCCTGAACACGATTCATAACCTGAGGGTGCAACCATCACAGACTTCCTGCAATATGTCACAACTGACCCAGAAGCATTTCACAGTCAGTCTCCTCTAGTGTCAAGCCTTTCGCAAAATGCCAAATGAAAACATATATTAATAAAGTGGTTAGCGTCATTAATACCTTAAAACCAAAAATCTATTCACAGAGATTGTCAGTAAGAACTGAAGTGAGATAAACTAGTAGTTTGTTTTTTTTCTGCAAAAGCATGTCCATCTTAAAGTACTAATTCTCTTTACCTTTCAATCACCACATTTCATGGCTGCATATTTTCTTCACCCTGACAAATGTTCCCAGCAATGTGTATCTCTGCTATAATTAATTTGAAAGAAGAGCAGACATGCAAATTGCCATTCACTCTTGGTGGATTATCTAGACAGTTGTGTGCCTTTTCATTGGAAAAGAAAAGTTGCCTCTGATTCCATCAAATAAGCCGGACAAATCTTATACACAACATGGATTCACTGTGTTTGATGTAGGCCTGTAAGGATTTCAAACATGCATTTTCTCAGTGAGGATGATTTCTCACAGTTCATTCAGAGTGCTGCTCTTCTCCTCTGCATCGGTTGTCAAATCATCATTAATGCTACCAGAGTGTCCACCATTAATCACATCAGAATTTCCACTGCCATGGGAAACAAACAAACAAAACCCCAAACAAAATATATGGGGCTAAGATAAGACAAAACAAACGCTTACTCTGAGACCGGTGGCCACACTGGGAGTGATGCTCTTACAATGTTCCTAGCTATTGAGTAAGATGAAGCTACGAATTCCAGCAATAAAGACTCAGGAAATCTTGGCATGTAGCACAATACACGGTAAAGCATATGTACAAAATGTACATTGGCTTTTATTTTTATTAATGTAATAAAGTAGCTAATTAAAATTAGCTAAATATGCTACAATTAAAATGGACTTACAGGCAAGAGCCACTGTAATGACTGGAAGCCATTCTGCTAGTGGGATATGTAGATTGCGATGACAATGACCCTTCGATACTTCTGTTACTCTCTGTCAGAAAAATTGTAGAGATAAATCACTGGGGAAAACACAAAGCCTGTGCAGATAACCCTCTCTTATGCTTTTGACGCTACTCTAACAATCCTTTTCATATTTATCCTTTCAGACTTGTGCGGAGGCTGCAAGTATATTGAGTAAGGGCCATCTCTCTGGTTTTGTTCTGTAAGATCTCTACACTGGGAACTGGAACCCATAGATGCTACAGTATTTCAGGTAAGTACACCAAATACTTTGGGTTGTCCTTTGAATTCTTTTTGGACCTTGGGCGTGCTGAGGGCTGAGATACATTAACTTGGCTACACATCTCCTGGATTAGACCTGACATACCCAGCCAGCCTCGGGTGGAACCTATTCAACTGGATATACTAAAAATTGATGGCATTGTTGTACTGAAGATCTTCCCAAGAAAGACCATATAAAGGTTACCATCTTATGCTCAAATAACCTAGCCAAAGCAAGTATATGCTTAAAAAGCAGTGATTTTTGTATAGATAAAATAGGGAGAGGAGAGGAGAGGAGAGGAGAGGAAAAAGAAAGGAAAAAAGGAAA
>VWZZ01003153.1:579088-680551 GCA_013399095.1 Psophia crepitans | reverse complement strand
GCGGTGCCCTCCCCCGCACGCCGAGCTCCGCTCGCTCCGCCGCCGAAACTCCGCGCCGGGCGGTGCCGAGCTGGGAAGGTTCCTCGGAGCTGATCAACCGTCTGCTCTGGCCGTGGTGCAGGAGACGGGCTGCTGGCTGGTGGGGCAGCAGAATGAGATCAAGGAACCGGCCATTAAAGCACAGCGTGCGCCGCTTTGCTTCCGATAATTACACTTCTGCATCAACAAAACAATTTAAATAAATAGTTCAGCGGCAGGGAAGAGAAGACAAGTCTCCGCTCTTTGTTTTGAGCGTGCAGCACCTCGGAGAGTAATGTAACAGTGTGCTCTCTGACAACATCCTTCTTCTTTTCCTGGGAAAAATACGAAGGGAGTAAATGGGACACAAAATTACCGCATACGTGGCAAATCTGGGCATAGAACAGAAAAGAGATTTAAAAGCTGAGCAGGGGAAGGGGAGCAAGGTGTCTTTAATTATTTTTTCAGGTGCTTACTTAATTGGCTTTCAGTGCAATGAATCGAACTTTGTGAATTGTGTTATATTCGGTGCTGTCATTTTTTGCGTCCTTAAAGAAAATAAAATCAGACACTCAAAAAGAGAAACGGGGGAGGGGTCCTCGCTCCTCGGTAGCTTGAAGGAATATTTTCCAAAAAGAATTGTACCAGTGCAGGAATTGCTCCTACATGCTGCATTCTGTAGCTCAGATCACTGGAACAGAGAGAGGAATTCTGGTGGTCCGGTAAAACAAAAGCCATGCATGCTCAGTGTTTAATCCCCTGCCAGTTTCCCTGCAAGCAGTCATTGCCGTTCCCCCAGGTGACTTGCAAGGGTTCGCTCCTCCTTTAATAAGATTTGACACGGCATCTCTTACCTGCCAGCCACCATCTCCCGTTTCTAGGGGAGGGGAGGGGGTGCGGAGGGGGGGTGGAATTTGCCGCTGTTACGTAACGGTTACCTGGAGCATCGCACGTGTTCCCAAACCAGGGATGCCTCTGGACTGCAGGCGGGAGATTAATTTCTGTGATATTGTAGATCAAGTGCCAGTGGCTAGGAAGAAACTTTCACAGGGCACCACTTCCCAGTGTTCAAATGTTTCTCATGTGCATTTCACAGTAATTCCCTCTCCATTCATTGAAGAAAGGCAAGTAATATATGCAACCCTCCCTTCAATAATGTGTAACGAGTGCAATGAAACAAATGGTATCTGTAGATCAAGTAAACTGCCTTCCTGCTTTTATTTCCCCCGTCCCTTCAAATCCCACATGACATCACTAACCACAGTCAGCGTGCAGTGTAACCCCAGATCCTGTTAGGGAGTGGGGCTCCGCATCCTCTGAGCTGGCGTGCTTGGCAAACTCCTTCTGCAACCAGCAAGATCCTTTTTTTCTGTTTACACCAGTAGATACCATTCCCTCTATCATTTACCTGGAGTGTAAAGAAATCAATTAGCTGTTTGGCAAGAGCATAGTGGGGCACAGCTGCTTCGATGCTGTCGGTCTGCCTGTCTCTTTCTCACACACGGGAGCTGTGTGGGCAAGGGATATCGGCTTGTTGGTGTCAACACCCCTCCCACTTGTTGAGGGATTTGATTAGCAGGAGTTTGAGTGAGGAACAGTAGAGACACCTCTTGTACTGCAGGTCTGCCTCTGGTCCTCATCACCTTCTCTTCTCCCTTTCACTGCAGGAGCTGGAGTGGCTGTAGGGGACAGCGCTCTGGGTAGCCAGCCATGATCGCCACTGGAGGCCTCCTGAGGATCTCAGCTAGGAAACAGGACCCCTTGCGACCCCAAAGTCAAGTCCCAAAGCGCAAACGCAAGGCCAAAAAAAAACGCAAGAATGACGTGGTGGTGGTGAAAGGCAAGCTCAAGCTGTGCTCCCTCTCAGGGCTCATCGCTCTCTGTGGCATCCTGGTGCTGCTGGTGGGCATTGCCCTGGCTGTGGTGGGCTACTGGCCAAAGCCCAGCCAGGTGTACAGAGAAGGCAGCTTCACCGGGGGCCGGTACCTGGCGCCGCAGGGTGGCACCCCCAAGAACCGCTCCAGGAGCCAGGAAGGGACACAAGCAGGGACTCATCCAGAGTCACCCCCCCGAGCCAACACCTCCACCACTGCTACCATCCGGGGGTCCTCACAGTCCCCCCCCACTGCCTCGTCCCCCCAGGCCTCAGTGAGTTTCCTTTTCCGTCTTTTCTCAAGCTACTTGCATTCAGACAAGCTGAAGGTGCTGGGCCCCCTCATCATGGGTATTGGTATCTTCCTCTTCATCTGCGCCAATGCGGTGTTGCATGAGAACCGCGACAAGAAGACCAAGATCATCAACCTGCGTGACCTCTACTCCACCGTCATCGATGCCCACAGCCTGCGGGCCAAGGACGGCACCCCAGCCTCAGCCCCTCTCAACGGCTTTGTCAATTACGTGCAGTCCCGGGGCCTGGAGCTAAAGCCTGGCGGTGAAGGCCTGGGTGCTGCAGCCATGCTGGCCAAGAGCTCCTGGCCACCAGGACTGGCTGTCTCCCTTTCCCCGCCAGACCTGGCATCCTCGCCACGGCGTTCCTCCTTCTGCACCCCACCGCAGCCACCCAGCCTGGCTGAGGCTGTGTACAGCATCTACCGGGAGCGTGCTGCCCTTGCTGGGCGCACTGTCACCAGCCCACCCTGCAGCCCGCCGGAGAGCTGTGGCCGGCGCAGCACAACCAGCTCCATCGTCGGCTCTTCGCTGAGCGCTTTCACCCTCCTGCCCTTGGCGCCGAGCGGCGGAGGGGGAAGCTGGCGGAGACCCCCTGGTGAGCGGGGAGCCCGTGAGATCCCACGAGGGGAGTTTGAACTGAGCCTTACCGACCTCAGCAGCAGCCGCGTTGAGGGAGGCTGTGGGACAAGGAGGCACAAGCTGGTTCTCAGACGGCAGAGCACCAGCTGCTTGCCAGATGCCAAGTGTCCCCTTTTCCCTGAGCCACCTCGGTCCCCGGCTGTCAGCAGGGGCCCAGACTCCAGCCTCTTGGTAAAGGCATCTTCTAGCTACTCTAAATCTCTGGATCTGGGCGGGTCACCACCCTCAACCCCTCCTGCCATCACCAGGACGGACTCCCAGAGCTCCCAGTCTGAGCCTTTCAGCAGCAATAAGGGCTACAGCCACCTGGAGGAGGCATGCACCTCCTTGGAGTCAGTTGCCAACACCCCAGCCAGTAAAATCCAGGACTGTGAGGAGGAACCAGCTGAGAAGACGGACCCCCTCAAGGCTACCAGCAGAGAACAAACAGGGGAGCAATCCCAGCAAACTCAAAGACAGTACACAAATAAAGAGAAACTCTTTATGATTTCTAGGTCGCATGCTGCATTAGGGCTGGAGGACGGGGAGCTGGAGCGTACTGGCATCTAAACAAAACAGAGAAGGCACGAGGACACCTTGCAACCCTCCACACCTTCCCCCCCTTCTCCATCTCCTTGTGAACTTAGGAAACCGATCAATATCCAAAGAGCTGCAGTATGTTACCCTTGAAAATTGAATTCCATAAATCCTGTAGATGACTTCAGGAAGAAAAAGAAAATCCTTTCTGTCCGATTGTGATTGTATGTTCCATGCAAGCCAAATTGTATTAAATATCCACAGTCTAGCAAGTTCTTTGGATCAGATTAATACAATTTCGGACAGTATAACTGTGCACTTTACTGTTTTGATTTCCAAGTGCCCCTTCTTCTCCTCTGATTTCTTTCTTGCTGATTTGCCACTAACTGCTTGAAAACCGCAGGCACCTTTTTAAGCTCAAGAGCAACGTGGTCTTCAGATCAAGAAAGCTGAGCTCGCTCTTTGTTTTGGTTCAATCACTAAAAAGTTTGCAAGGCCTTAAGGATGACGTACCTTGACAAAGAATGAGTTTGTTTAACTTCTGGAAAAAAATGACGATTTAGAAGAGACTGGAGCAGAACAGAGCTCTGATGATTTAGTTAAAACCATTACATTCCTGAATCCAAAATACCTACTACTACGTGATACTTTATTAAGTATTATTACACATGTATTGACTAATAGCATTAAAGGATTATTTTTTTTTTTAATAAAACATTTACAAACAAAACTGCCACCTAAAACCAGTCCTTTATTTTGGTAAGTAATTATAGAAACCTTCTGGTTTTATGCTGTGAAAGATTATGAGATACTACGAGGCCAAAGGTTTGCTTATGCTTTTAAGTGGGTAATTAGTCATTTAGGAGTAATTTCGAAATAAATACTGATTTACTCTCTGAGAAGCCACACTTTAATTCAGACAGCAGATTCTGAATCCATTTCTGACGCTGCTCTGAGACAGCTGAAGAAATATGAGATTTTGACATGCTAAGGAAAAAAATTGAATTTAAAGTTTGACCTTCTATTAAAATTAGATTCTTCATGAGTAACACATGAATCTCAAAGTGCAACATATTCTTCCGGGGTTTTTTGCTTCTCTTAGAACTGTTGCGTTAAGCCTTTCTGCTGTTGCGGCTCCTATTCGTGAGTGCATGTGCATAAGTTTAATTTTAAAGCATAATGACAGTCCTGTCAATCTCGTAGCAGTTGGCCCTGTTGAAGTCAGTGGAGATTTCTCACTGACTTCAGCATGGCGAGGATTTCTTCCTGCGTGAGAAAAGCCTCGGGTTTCCTGAAGGCTGGAGAATGCCTTGTCTGTAGGCAGATTTTTGGTCAATTGATGAGCTGTTTCATTTTTGTAGCTGCAGCATGGCAGGCACTCTTTTATTTTGCCAAAACAGCGTTACGTGCTCAGAAGATTTTTGTTGATACTTCAGATTTTAAGTACAGATGTGGCATTTCACTACTACAGGAAGAGAAATAGACATTAAAAAAATAGAATGTGGCAGACAAGGGTCTGTCACAGTGAAAATTTTTCTTACAGTTTCATGTTTTAAAATGCTTAGTTACATATTTACTTACATTACAATACATTGCAAATTAGAATATAGGTATCTCTAAATGCAGTTGCAGTAATCCAGCAAAACCCTTCATTAAATAAGCCTAATTTAAAAGAAAAGAAGAGGAAAAAAAAGAGCAATTTGCCATGTCAGAGTCTTGAAACGGGAGAAGCAGAAAGTGCTTCTCTCGAGCAACAGAGACATCCAGGTGGCAATATCTTTCCTCCTGTCAGTGGCAGCCAGTGCGTTGACAATCTGAACATCGGTGTTTGGCATTTTTTGCTATCAAACTGCTAGCAGGCAGCTGGCAAAGCTGCGCCGTAAAACTGCCTGGACCAGCGTGGGCTGGATTAGGCGCCACGTGAAGTGGGGAGCGGTCGGCTCAGCTGGTGCTGGTGTTTGAACAGGTCTTTCCCTTCGGTTCCCCTTGGGTGATGGCCCTGGCTTCTGCTCCTTCTCTTATGACTTCCAGCAGGATTTATGAGATGTATCTGAGCAGCGTTGCCTGGTGCTGACAGAGATGCTAGGTACTGACACAGCAGGAGGCACCCTGTTTGTTATTTTCCAGGCAAAAACCCTCCGTGGAGGTGCAAGGGAAGAGGCGAGTCATGGGTGCTACTTACTGGGGCATGGGGTCCTCATGAAGATGTGGCAGCGGTTTGTTTTATTCTGAGAGGGGGGAACAAAAGTTTTTTCTCATATTCTTAGTCAATATTTCTTTAGTTATCCAAATCCACAGTGTGCTCTGAAAAAAAAAAAGAAAAAAATGACTTTAAAAAAGCCTCTGGGTACTCCTTAGATTGATTTAAAATAAAGCAGCCCGGTAATTCTTCTGATGATTAATTTAGTGCAAAGCTTTCTGAATAGCAAAATTAAAACAGAGTTTGGGTTTACTAAGTAAAATTTATTTGTTCCTGTGTTGCCAAAAAAAAAGGTGAGAAAACATGAATTTTCATCAGTCAAACTGGATTTTTTTATAACAGCAGCTAGAAGTGATTTGTAACATACAGATTAATAAGCAGAGAAAGCTGCCTCGCTCTGTTTGCAAGTTACCAAAAAAAATCTCCGATTACTTTTGCAAACTTGTTAATTAAAACTCTCTGCTGAGCAACGTAGGCAGTGGTGGAGTTGGACTCAGAAACTTTTGTTTAAAATTCAAGATACGGGCAAGTTAGTTCAACATGTTGATTTTGGAAAAGGGCTGAGAAACACAATCCCTGTGTGCCAGCCCTGACTGCTGTCAGTGCCATTAGCCTCGGAGAGAACCGCGGCGGCTGGTAGGGAGCTAAGCTATTCCTGGTGATACCAGCAGGTGATGGGAGTGCTGGGGTGGGTGCATTGACCTGTTCTTGAGTCTCTCCAGCTGGCCTTGACTGCTTCTCGGGGCTGCCTGGTTGCCCCTTGGCCATCATTTGTGCACCCCATCGCATGCTTACTTATTTTTTCTCCAATCTAGTCTCATCCTCTTAACCTTTGGCTCCCGTGTCCTGCCACCAAGCGCTTCCTCTGCAGTCCTCGTCAAGAGCCAAGAAGCTGCTTCTACTTGCCAATATCCGCCTGCCTGCGTCTTGCGGAAAGAGATGCGCTCCCACGCAAAATGTTTATTGAGAAGGAATCTCTAGTCCCCCTATTTAAACAGTGGTATCCATGAATATATATTAACCTAGAATACCTAGGCATAAATTTTTGCTGTGGAAGAGTCAGTTTTTGCTCCAGAAATGTGTGTTTTGTTTTTTAGCATGGAAGTGCTATAATATTTATATAAAATTTCCAGAGGAAAAGTTAATTTCTGCCTAAACCCTCAAAACACTCCCCTCACTAGGGAGAAGGCTGCGCCTGTTCGTTATGGGTATAGATGCTGCCTGGACCAGTCTGAGGCTGTAGGCAAATGCCCTGATTGTACTTCGGTCATGCTGCTGTTTATCCGAAAATCCTCGGGACTCTGGAGAAGGTGCTGACGTGATCATACTGTAACCCAGTTCTGGCTCAGTTTTCACGGGCTGGCAAAGTATTTAAAACCCTTGCATTAACCTGGCTCACTTGGCTGAACTGATTTACCAAAGTCTTCAACTGTTGGCCTATCAGCTGATCTACTACAAAAGACTATAGCCCAGATTTATTACCCTGTATTATTTAGATATACTTTTAACAGCCTTTTCAGGGACTGGTGCTGTCCAGCTGTGAGTAAGTGCACCTACAAACGTCGAATTAGGTGACTGATAACATAGCTGTAAGTCTGCAGTCTGAGATATAGGAGGGCTTTCCACAGCAGCCAAAACGATTTACACGGAAGTAGCAACATGACTTCAATTAAAGAGTAATTTTCATTAAAAGTAGTGGAGATGGCACGATGATACAGCTTATTGGATTTCAGTAGGAGGAATAGCCTTTGATAACATTTAACGGTTTTCCTTTCTAAATGAGTATATTCATGTGGATGCAATAAAACAGTGAGAAAGGAGAATTACTAATAATTCAAGTAGATCACCGATTAATGCTTTGCCTCATTAACATATTTCAGTCCCTGAAATTTCTCACTCCATTTTAAAAGCGAGAAAGAGAGGGAGAGAAAGAAGAGAAAGCAACAGCCAACCTCTGGCCATAACCTAGCTAGAAATCAGGCCTTGCTACACAAAACATGGGTGCTTAGTGGTAGCTGTCAATTAAAATGTCAATAAACAATAGAAGTATAGATATTTTTTTTTGGCCTTTCTTTTCTTCTAGAGCAAATACATCAAACTTCCCTCAGAAAAAGCCACTTTCTCTCTGACTTCTCCAAGGCTGTCAATAGCAATACTGCAGCGCTTTATCCAGACTGCCTAATTGCTAATTTTCTCTACCAAGGATGAGTCAAGGGTTCAGTCTGGGCCCACAAACAGTGAACAAGATGCACAGCATGTGCAGGCACAATCTGAGAGCATAAATGGGGTCTCACAGCCACAGGCAAAAATTTGCCATGGAAGAGTATACTAGTGTCTGGTTTATTGCAGGCTTCGTATTTAGAATCATAGAATCATTACAGTTGGAAGAGACCTCAAGGATCATCCAGTCCAACCATCCCCCCACCACCTATTACCCACTAAACCATGTCCCTAAGTACCACATCCAACCTTTCTTTAAACACCCCCAGGGACGGAGACTCCACCACCTCCCTGGGCAACCCATTCCAATGCCCGACCACCCTTTCCGAGAAGAAATTTCTCCTCATCTCCAACCTGAACCTCCCCTGGCACAACTTGCAGCCGTTCCCCCTTGTCCTGTCACTAGTTATCTGCGAGAAGAGGCTGACCCCCAGCTCACCACAACTCCCTTTCAGGTAGTTGTAGAGGGCAATAAGGTCTCCCCTGAGCCTCTTCTTCTCCAGACTAAACAAGCCACTTCTAAAGTCTCCAAAGCAGAAATGTCTAAGTGAGCGCACTAGAAAATATCTTCTGCCATTTAGCTTTTGTTGTAAGTGGGAGTACGGAGGGAGACCCTGAAGGTCCAACAGAGGCAGGAATGATCAGGTGAAATAGCACTGAAGTTTGGATGGGGGCACTAGGCTACTAGAAAGGAGCCACCTGGAGTACTGCATCCAGCTCTGGTGTTCCCAGTACAAGAAATGGAGCTGCTGGTGCGAGTCCAGAGAAGGGCCACAAAGGTGATACAAGGACTGGAGCACCTCTCCTACGAGGGCAGGCTGAGGGAGTTGGGCTTGTTCAGCCTGCAGAAGAGAAGGCCTGGGGAGACTTTATTGCAGCCTCCTAGTACCTGAAGGGGGCCTACAGGAGAGCTGGAGAGGGGCTGTTTACAAGGCCAGGGAGTGATAGGACAAGGGGGAAATGGCCTTAAGCTGAAAGAGGGGAGATTTAGATTAGACAGTAGGAAGAAATTCTTGTCTATGAGGGTGATGAGACACTGGAAGAAGTTGCCAGGAAGTTGTGCATGTCCCATTCATAGCAGTGTTCAAGGCCAGGTTGGATGGGGCTTTGGGCAACCTGGTCTAGTGGAGGGTGTCCCTGCCCATGGCAGGGGGGTTGGAACTAGATGATCTTCAAGGTCGCTTCCAACCCAAACACTTCTGTGATTCTATCTGAGTGGATCACAGGCTAATTCAAGAACTGGAGGAGCAACACCGGAGTTTATCCACTGGTTAGTCTTTTGTCTACATTTTAATTAGACAGAGGCAGTGGAGCCACAGTACTATGTTTAAAGTTTTTCTCTCCATCATTATTCTTTTCAAACTACATGAGACACAAAGCTTGTTTGATGAAAGTATCAAGAGCGATGCAAACTAAACAAGAGTCAGAATCACTAGTCCTTGAGGTTTCCTTCACCCTTCTCTGCACAAAGGCATCCCAATTTAAGATACTGAGCATAACTTTTTCTTTTTTCCTTTTCCCCTTTCCCCCCATGACAAGTTTGGTTCTGGTGAGGACACAGGATACTCTCAGCCTGGAAGGTAGAAATGGGGAGAGATTATTTGGTTTTAGAGAAGCAGCCCGTTCCACACCAAGTTTCATGGCTGAGGTCAAAAATGGCAAGTAAAAAGTGAATTTTCAGCATTTAAGTGATTAATATGTTATTTTTGTAAAGGTTTAAGTGAACTTCAGCTTTGAAGAAAACATAACACACAAGGCCAGGGTATAGTTATTGCCAAACAGTTGAAAGAACCCTCTCAATATTTACTGAAATATCTAAATATATTGAGATGAGTCATAGTTTGATTTTTTTTTTATTTTTTTGTGAACTGTAAAAGATTAGACACTGCCATACCCACTGTCACATAAGATAAAACAGTGTAATACCATCACATAATCTAGCATTGCTCTTCGTTCACCACCACTTGTAAGATTTGGCGTGCTGCTGTCACATCCTCCCCGACCCATCTGGGCGCAGGCTGAGGCCATGCCGTGCAGTTCCCTTTCTGTTCCCATAAACTAACTCAGCCATTTGTAAAGGAGCACAGCTTCGTAACATGACTGTCGGTTCTGGTGAGTTGGAGGTGGTGATGACTTTGTGATTGGAGGTGGTACATGCATACTGTACAGGGTGCAATGCAGCTCCCTTCACACCTCAGAGCAGCACAGAAGCCCATGGTAGGCTCTCAAAAAACTACCTGCAAAGACCCAGCAAACTGGCGTTTCTGAGGTCTGCTGCACAGGAGTCAGCAGAAGCAGCTCCATCAGGATAAAACCCCAGTAAGTTAACATGATACTTCTGCAACACCATAAAAACAGCTGTCCTCCCTCCTTCCTGAAGCATACTTTAGGTCTCCCTGAGGGCCATGACATGTTTTCACTTCACTGCCTTTACAATCAAAATTCATTTTAAAGAAACACAGTTTGGTCTCAGAGCCTAATAGAGCCTATTACTTAAAATGCTTAGACTCCCTATTAAAATAGCATCAGAGGACCTCACAGTCCTTAATGTATTTCTCTCTAACATGCCTTGGATACAGAACATTATTATCTTCCTCTGTAAAAACAAGGCACAGAGATACAGCTACAAAGTGTGCAAAGACCAGATTTATTTTTTTAAAAGGGACAAGAATACAGGCACCAGCATGCAGTGATGATGGCACGCAAATATCTGCCTCTAAGAGGTATTTCCAAAGCACGCAAGGAGCCTGCTGCAGACCAGAGCCTTCAGTGCTTGTCCTCCAACAGGAGATCCATCCCTCATCTTTAACAGAGGCTCTTTATGCATGTGAGACACTGAAGCACTGATCTATTTCACTGTCTTTCAGACTCATCGCACACAATATTACAGGAAATAACTTAGCAAAAGCATAAGACTTTCTGAAGACCTCCCTGCAGAATATTTAAGGACACAAGTAACGTTAGACGGCTGATGCCATTCTGTTTCAAATGAGGAACTTAAAATGAGAACAGGCAAAGTCTGACACTGCTTATTAGTTTGCTTTGGTAACACAACATAAGGTGATGATAGTAGCACGTCTTTGGGTTTTGGAAACTTAAATCTGTCTGCTGGCACTGCTAACTTAATGAACACTACAGGCTGCCTTGGTGCTTGAAAATGCAAACAGGACAGTTCTTGTCCTTGTGTCCGTCTGCAATGCGTGCAGCAGCTGGAGCCGCAGCACTGACGCAAGGATGGGTGCTAAAGCTGTCTCTCACCATCTGATCAGAGACTAATACAAGCAAGCAGCAAAAGGAAGTTGTTACTTGTAGATCCTTAAACTAGGGTTTTGGTGCCTCATCACCTTAATGAAGCAGTTGCACTTTTTAAGGAACTGTTTGGGACCAACATGCAGGAAAGGTGAGGATGCCTTCTTAGAAATGTTCTTCGCAAGGATCTACTGCCCCTCCTTTGGCACACAGAGAGCAAAACCTGAATAAAAGCTGTAGCACAGTTCTGGGATCAATGAGGTCCTAGCACTGCAGCAGTGCTCTGCCTCGGTAACCCTCTGGCTGGTCCATGCTTCTCAGTGACAGTCTGAGAAGAGAGGGAAAGGACACATGATGAGCTGTGTAAGGTCAGCAGCTTCTAGCTGTCACCAGTTTGTAAGTCAGCTGTAGCATGGCACCTAACAAGTCCCAGGAGTTACTCAGAGAGCAAAAGAAGCCAACAAGGTTGCAGGTTGCATCATCACTGGTGTCACCAAGGTGGCACTATTGAAGATGGCAGGCAAAGGAAAGTAACAAGTCACTGGAGGTTCTATTGCACTCATCCTTGCAGCTTTGGGTTGTCAAATGTGGGCAAAGAGGAACCACAAAATATTGCACCGGCAGTGGTTAGTAGCACTTGGCTGTTCCCATCTATAGCTGGCACTGCCTTCACTGTAACTCATCACGGCCTCTGTAAGAGCTCTGTGCAGCTCTACTAGCATCACCCTAGCCAGATGGAGGCAGGGAAGTAAAAGGCTTTCCTTCCTTTGAACAGGAGAATCTACTGCAATACATAAAATAAGCCACCACCTCACTCTCTTTCTCCCTTTCCGCACATCTGTCCTCTCCCTGTGAAGCTGGACCAGCCCAGGACCACCAGGGGTGCAGCAGGCATTGCCTCCTGGCTTGGCACATGCACCCATCCTGCATCGCTGCCTCTGCCTGAATCCAGGGGAGCTGAGGGGCCTGAAGTCAAATGAAGCTGACCCATTCAAAGTAATTACATTTTTCTAGCAATATTAAGATATAATAATTAAGATTGCTGTATCTTTCATGTCACCAACAAATTGGTCCAGTTCTCTCCTCACATGAACATTTTATGCTGCCCAATGATGCACCAGCCTGTTGAATTAATTGTCATATAGGCAACATATTTCTTGACAGCAATGTTTTCCAGCAAGACATATTGTGTATGTATCCAAACTGCTCTCCAGAATATCTTGTTTTATTTTACAGTTGTAGATAAATGTCACTGGCAATTTAGGCAAATATACTTTCGGTAACTCTGCCACCACAAAAAGGTTAGAAATATGTTCTTCAGCAAAACTGATAAAGAAAGTGAATACAAGTATTTTGTTTAATCCCAGCCTAGAGAAATGTTTGGATGGGAGACAAAAATCAGACTTGGATCAAGAATAGTTCCCTTACTTCGAATTGCCATTTTACAATTCGGTCTCCTACTAAGTCAGAAATTTTCACTTCACCAGAGTTCTGAAATTCCTGGGTACTTCAGTAGATTCAAGATGTCAAAACATTAGGAAATTAAAGTATAAATTATTCCAATTATTTTAAAGTGAGTTATAGATTCCTCTGAGTAGTTGGAATGCTTATAAATTGCAGGGAAAATAACCTCAACATCTTTGAACAGTCCTAAAAAATTTCTTCTTTAACACAAAAATGAAATAGTCATAGCAATGTGGGGGGTGGAAAAGGCTTTTATGAGCAGGAGCTTCAAGTGGCCTGGATGGCATCGGTAAGTAATATACCCATTTCAAACACACACTGATAAATATTCCATACTATGACGCTGGATTGCCTCATCTTTTTTGCTCTCCTTCCTACCACATGAGACAATACATTATTTGTATTACATGCACGTAGTAAGTGGGAGCAATAGCCAGTATGCAGCCTTCTCTTTAAAAGTCTGTGTTTGATGAACACAAGGAGTAGTTAGTCTTCATGACTCTGAAATAGCAATTAATGCGCTGGGTTTACCATATTAAAATTTAGAAGTGTTAACAGGTCTTGTTCTATCAAGAAGAGTCCTGAGAATTGCTCTGTTTTTCCTCTGTCAAGGGCTACAACTTAATCAGCTTTTGTTTAAATGAATAATTCTGTTACAGTACGGAGTGCAAGCAATTACGTTACACTTGCTCAAATCTGCATACTGCAGCAACACGGCATATACAGATCATCGTGTTTACGTACAACTAAATTACATTGCTTCTACATAGCCCAAAGAACTGAGCCAAATGCTGAAAAACAGAATTCTGGTGCAACACATGGAGTAACATATGCACTCAGGGTAAAACAGGCATCCTAGATGGGTAAGGTAACGAGGAAGGAGCTGATCTCATCACAGCAGTGATTTAAAGGCATAAGCATGGTAATCAGAGCTGTATGAAATGGGAGATTAGAGTGAACCTGCCATAAGTTACCAAAAAAAAAAGCAAACAAGAAAAAAAGAAAAGAAAGCCCGAGTAGTAACTGAAGGCAATGCCAAGGAGCCCACCTGCAGCCTGTGAAAGCAGTAGCACCTCAAAAGGAGAGAGGAGCTGCCCCCACCAGCGTCACATTGTACATCAGGCACATGGCAAGGGCCCAAGTTAAGGCAGGAGTGATTCCCGTGGCGGGGAGATCCGTAGTGCTAAGTCACTGCTCTCGGGCCCTGCACCACTGCGGCTGGTGCATCGCTGTGTCCTGAGCAAACGCTGCCCCTCCGGAGACTGGTGGAGCATTTCCCACCACTGTAGGCTGCAGCACAGAGCATCCTTCAGCAAGGAGCAGGGATGCTGGCCGCAGCAACAGCCTCAGCACCGCTCGGCTCACCCTGCAGGGGAGCCCAGCACGGGCAGGAACGGGAACATGGCAGAGCCATTTCCTCTCCCTCCACCATTTCCTCCTTTCCCCACTCCCGTTCCCCACACCACATTACCAGTTACATTTACATGTCCAAAGTTGGAGTCAGCCTGAGACAGGACACCCCATGACACCAAGTCCTGCATTTTGCTGCTGCTCCTCTGTGTCACCTGCTGTCCTGGTTTCAGCTGAGAGAGAGTTAATTTCCTTCACAGCAGCCAGTGTGGGGCTGTGTTTGGGTTTGTGCTGGAAGCAGCGCTGATAGTGCAGAGATGGTTTTGCTGTTGTTGGGTGATGCTCACACAGAGCCAAGGCCTTTGCTGCTTCTTGCACCGCCCCGCCGGCGGGATGGCTGGGGGTGTGCGGGGAGTTGGGAGGGGACAGACAGGGCAGCTGACCCCCACTGACCAAAGGGACATTCCATACCATATGGCGTCATGCTCGGTTTGTAAGGGGCTAGGGGGGAAGGAGAAGGGGGGGCAGCGGCGTTCGGAATGATGGCGTTTGTCTTCCCAAGTCACCATTACGCGTGAGGGAGCCCTGCTGCCCTGGGGATGGCTGAACCCCTGCCTGCCGTGGGGGGTGGGGAATGAATTCCTTGTCTTGCTTTGCTTGTGCACACGGCTTTTGCTTCACTGATTAAACTCTTGTACCTGAACCCACGAGTTTTCTCACTTTCACTCTTCTGATTCTCTCCCCCTTTCCAATGAGGGGGACGGAGCGAGCGGCTGCGTGGTGCCCAGCCGACGGCTGGGGTAAAACCATGGCACCTGCATAATTTGAAGACTACAGGGAGAACTCGTGCCCTTTCTGTCTGACCTTACACCATCCTTTTTAGGTGCTGGTTGTTCCAGTGCTGCTTGACGAGGACCCGATGTATGCTTACTGGTACATTTGTGCCAGCTCTGTCTCCCATTTGCAGTAAGTCGGTGGTACACTTGCTCAGTTACTCCGAGTAGGATTACACAGCAGCTCAGAGACTTTGTGATGGCTCAGTCCTCCCACTGCAACAGGGACTCTGCAAACCAGAGCAAAACGGGCTTACAAGCAGCAGACAATGCCGAAGAGAGCTAGTCCAGGGCTACCAGCTCCAGGGGGTGATGATGGGCATCCTGCCCTGCAGCAACAGGCCGAGTCACGAAAGCATCCTGAGGATAAAGAGAACAGGGTACAGCAGGCCCTGTCTTTGCTGCAGGGTGTTCACGACCCAGAAAAAAGGGCAATGCAGTCAGATACAGAAGTGTCATGTTAAAGGTAGAAGCATGGGACCTCATGCCAAAGTAGGTAAATGGAGTGGAGAGAAAATAAAACAGGAGTAGCATAGAAAACAAACGGCAATGGGAAAAGGCAGTGTTAAAGGAAGGTCTAGGGATGGGATAATGAAGTAACTTCGCACATTCTATGAAGATGTGCTCCTGACAAAGGAAAAGGAAATGTACTTTCAGGTTTTGAGAGGCAAATTTAACTACGTAAGTATATCCCCTGGGTCTAAAGGAGACCTGATTTTAAGCACCGCCTTCACATGCACTACCACCACCTGGTTTCTATGCACAGAAATATTGATCAGTTCAGCAATGGCTCTTTCTTCCTGCTCTTAAAAGCCAGAACAGTGTCACTGCAAGTCCTGCAGCCAGCAAGACGGGTGACAGCTTGGGAGGTGGAGTGTAGGACAAGCCAAGAGATAAGGTGTATGGGCATGTCGAGGAATAGATGTTTGGCTCTTGCTCTCAGTGAATACTGAGACATGGAGAGGGAAGGAAAAAATAAAACAAGTACTTCCTTGAGGGTGTTGAGCTCTTATCAGATAAATGTTTTTTCTTAAAGCCTAAGCTCCTGGAATGATGAAGTAGGTTTACATCAGTTCTTAATGCATTTTAAGTTTTTCTTGTGCTAGTAAAAGGAGATTTAAAAACCCCATGAATGATAAAGACTCAATATGAAAGGGAAATTAAAATGCCCTAAAACATATCTTAAAAATATCATTGTTTTAAGCCACGCTCAAGATTTGATTTGTTTTTGACTGGCAAATGTTATTGACCCTGAAAATTAAAGAAATTTATTTAGAAATCACATTTACTTTTTAAAGGATTTCATAACAGTATCTAAAGACTTTCAGTTATTGAAGCTGAAATTACATTGTTTGTCTTCAAATAATCATTTGTGGTCACTTTCTGTGTAGAATTAGCACAGAGAGTCATTTCAAGTATCAACCTCAGATGCTGTTTATGGGGTTTCAGTGAAGCCAGTCTTCTACAAAGTTAAACCCAAGAGAAGAAAACCTTGTTTCCAGCAGAGCTGCAGAGTCCCCTGGAGCCACCTCAAACTCTCTCTTGGCTGGCCAAGGTCCACGCTCAAGCTACATCTCCCACAGGTCACCAAATGCAAGGAGGTAGCAGCCCCTGTGATAAGACTCAAGTCCATAAATTTTATACAGATAAAGGAAGTAATTATTCTGTGAAGCAGTATGTCTCAGATGATGATACTGTATTTGAAGGCAAAGTATTAAAAAAGATCTGCCTTTTTTCATGTGCAAAAGAATCTCTGCATTTGTCAGTTATGCTATCAATCAGAATTCCAGGCAGTTATCAATCAGAATTCCAGGGAGTTATCAATAACTACCATTATTGTGCAGAGTGTTGGGGGTTTGGTTTGGTCTCAGCAGCATCAGCTAAGACCTCGGTGTCACCAATAGCACTTCCTCAGTTGGAATCTGAGCAGGATTTAACCTCAAATCAACTTAATTCTGAAAAATACTTATGAGCCAACCAGCATTTAAAGCTTAGCCCTCTACTTGAAAAGGATTTACCACAGAAAACCCTCAATAGGTCTCCCACTCCAGTTCACTGCTCACAAGTAGAGTTGAGCAACTTCTTTGGCTAAGAAAGAAGCAAGTCAAATGTCCCATAAACTTTATGAGTGCATTAGAAACACAGTGTAATCACATCTCCCTGACACATTTACTTGGTAAATATGTCACTATTTTTAGCTTATTCAACATTATTTGATTCTTATTCAACAGCATAGAAGTTAAACCAGATACCTACCAGCAGATAATAAATGCTGGATTTATGGCAAAGAGATATGTAAACTGCTATCACATATAGGTATTTGCTTCTTTTCTTCACACTGAGAAACTGAAGGCTGAGAGGCTAGCAAACAGCCAGGCAGCATTTTACTGGGCTTTTCATTTTGAAGATTGAATTACTTAAGTTGTATGCCCAGTTAAAAAATAAGATTTGCTTTTCCACCTCTGATCCAAGTACTGAAATTTAAGATGAGAAACCTTAAGTTCCTACATCTTGAAACTTGGAAAAAAATTAATTTAACTAACATTTCTTAAAGCAGTTGTCAAACTGTTTTCAGCTGATCTTAAAAATTGTTTTCTAACTAGAAGATTAAATGTCAGTTTCCAGAATGGAAAAGAAAAAGCCCTGGGTGGACATTCAATACCTAAAATATCTTATTTTTTAGGTAGTACTTATTTTCTCTCCTGTGAGTATGAAAAGTATGCCCCGATCTACAGGCCTGATAGGTTTTTGAAAGTCTCTTTATGAGACTTGCTTCATGTTCCTGCTGCACAGGTCAGTGACCAAAATCCGTGGTAGGAAGCCAGCTTCAGAGGTGGTAAGCCTCCACAGTGCCTGGATTTAAATGCATCTGAGAGTGGTTTTGAGAGGGAAACAGTACAATACAATTAAACTAAGTTGCTTAGGATTTATGGGTCCCCAGTTGTGTCCTTCTGGCTCCAGCTCTGAGTAGCCACTCCCACAAAGAATATTTACAAGAGCATAAATATTCCCAAAGAGATGGCTTTTTTAATAGGGGTACTTGTCAAACAGTGTCTTTCAGCTCTGCATCTGCTTTTAGTTTCATGGCAACATAAGGATAAAGAAACGAGAGATTTCCTAACAGAGAAAAATCCGTAGCTTTGGTCCGATTCACCCCATCAGCATCCCAGAGTGCTGTAAGCCAGCTCCTCTTTTGACTAAACAACTGCAGCCCTTCATCTGGGGCTCAGGGTGATGATGCAAGAGTGTAGGACTGTGCAAGAAACTGCTTCAAGGCCAAGTGATTTGTCCCATTGGAATTTTTAAAAAAATATTAAAAAAATATCAGAGGTTATGAGAAACAAGAGCAATTTCTGTTGAATGTTTGGAGTTGAGAGATTATTCTCTTCCACCTGCACACAGAGAAACAGTATAGAACTTATACTGTGTGATATTGTGTGGCAGAAGCCATGGCTAGTGACATCAGAATACAGAGATGGAAGTGGAGTGCCTCAAAAGGTCAAAGTGCTACTCACTCCTAAAACTGCCTGCTCCTAGTTGAGCAATCAGGCATTTAAAATGCCTGCAGCCAGATGATTGTAGGGCTCCAACCTGAAGCTACCACCTTTCTGGTGGCTCTGCTGTGCCAACAGAACAGGCTGAGGCTGGCATCTTCCTCACATGAAGTGTACCTGCTCTCTTCTGCACATGCAGAAAGTGACTGTGGGAAAGGAAAGGGAGCTGGACTAAGCAATATAATCTTTATTTTAACTTAAACCACAGACATAGGGCTCTTGCTTAGTTGCATCTAACTCCCCACAAATGTAACATCAGAAGCAGGAACTGCCCCAGCAGTTCAGATGGCAAAGGTCCATCTGATGTTTAGTGCTTAAGAGCGATCAACAGCATAGTATTCAGGATAAGGTTTTACAGAACGCTCCTTCCTTTGGCTTTTACATCCTGTTTATTAGAATAGCTAGTTTAACAAACATTCAAGTAAAACCAGCCAAGAAACAGGGAGATGCTGTTGTCAAAGCCTCCTCTCAACTTACTTGGAAAACAATCATCATTGCAGTGCAATTCAGCATTCAGCTCTTCGCAAAATGCAAAAAAAAATCAATCACATCCAGTGGGTCCTATCTAATGCAAGTTCTCTCCCACTCCAAAATTGTACCATTGTTTCAGTAACTTGTTACATTAAACTAAACTCAATTAGAAGAAATCAGCAGATTACATTTATCTCCTGTATGAACTACTGGTGCTTATAAAGCAAATTACTCAAAGGGAAAAAAAAGTTAGAGATCATAAAGAAAAAAAAACATAGAAAAAGAACAGTAAATGCAAGGATCAAAGAATGAATCAAACTTACTTCTGTACCAAGATTTCACAGTGTAGCTTCCCTACAGTAGTCATAAAGAAGGACAAGTAAATTTCTTCATCAGTATGAAGTTATTTTCATTTCAGAAACTGTTTCCCACCTGCCATACTCACATTGGAAGTATCTAATAATTAAATATATTTCAATTAATTTGAATGCAAAACACCAGGGAACAGAACATGGATTCCCATGGCTAAAGCAGAGCACCAACAAAATTCAAGATTTATTTTATATTCTCTAAGACTGAAAATATGCTGTTATAACTGCAACAGCATTATAGAAGCTTGTTTTTACTTGGTTGTCATTAGAGACTGAAGAGTTGAATACTGTATCTGGTAGATACTTAGTTTTAAGCACTATTCTAAACTGTCAAGATTAATCACAATGATACAACTTCAGTATTTATTTTAACTTAATGTACCAAAACAAGTGTACTATACTCCCAAGATAAGTGAAATTAACTACCCTAAAATCACCACAATAATCCTAAAGCAGAATCAAACTTAAATTGGAACCTGCACACATTAAAACCCTAAACATTTATGAGTGCAGGTTCACCACACATTTGCTACACTCCAGTGCCATCTGTCTATAAAAAGATAATTAACATTTTCAATAAGAAGAAATACAGCTTGTTGTAAAGTGTACTTGGTCCTAGGCCATTGAATCCACTTAAATTCCTAAGATGAATGACACCCCTGGTCCTTCCCTGAATTAAGAAATCATTAAGAAACGCTGTTTCCTCAGCGTATATTTAAAGAAAACTTTTCCAGAAAACAAATTCATGCAGAATATGCTGATACAGAGATGCTATATAGAAGTCTCTCTCTTAACTACTCCCCCAAATTAACCTTGAAGTCTTCCTCTAGTATTGAGCAATTTAGCTGCGTTTTGAAGACCCCAGAGAAGCTGAGAATAACTACTCTCAAATTTGCATTTAGAAGACCATTTGGGGACAACCTTTTGAGAGTCCGCCACCTTCAGCGGAGTGACACAAACCCAAACGCGCTGCCAAGCACTGCGGCACAAGGGATCTGACGCAGACCCCAGTGCCAAGTACAGAGCAGGTTCATTAAATGCAGAGCCTTCCCTGTCCTCCTGCACAGTGGCTGGCCCGTGGGGTTTGTTTTCCTCGCTCCCTGTGAAAAGGGGGACAAATACAGAGGGCTCTGGGATTTTTGGTTGGGTTTTGGGGTTTTTTTTGTTTGTTTGTTTGCTGTTTTTCTTTTTTAAGTCTATAACAAGTTGAAGAGGTTTTTAACAGCCTGATGTTAATTTAGGAGAGTGCATCCTAACCCACTCTGCCCAGAGGTATGTCCCCACACACCACAAAGTGAAGCAAAACACTGATGCTTAATGCTACTACATTTTTTTTTTTTAGGGAAAAAAAGCTACTTGATCACACGCACTTGAAACACACTTTTTTCCAAGGAAAGATGGAGCTTTCAAAAGACTAAATATTGCTTCCCGAGGAGCAATTCCAGCAGAAAAAGCAAATAAGTCATCTTCCAAGTGTCCGATTGCCTTCCTCCGCAGTTCCTGCCGGCTGAGAGGTGCCTAAGCTTGCTGCGAGGGCTGGAGAGCGGCGGGCAGCTGCTCCCCCTCCAGTCGCGGCTCTTTTTCCAGTAGTGCCATCTACTGGTTCCGCGGCAGGCTCGGCACAGAAATCCCCTCCCCGTCCCGCAGGCAGGGCGGGCTTGGCTGGCAGGCACCGCGCATCCCCTCGGCTTCGGCCAGCGGCGAGCGAAAGAGCAGGGGAACTTCAGCCCCGGCGGTGGTTCAAACCCCTTCAACCTCTTCTTGCCGGAAATTAATGCGGTTCTGTTTTGTCCGGTTCGTTACTAACAACCACACACATGTGATGCTACAGCGTAACTTCGGGTTAGGAAGAAGCTGTTGTGCCTCATCTCCTCCTCTAGGTATTTTACAAAAAAAAAAAACACACAACCCTACCCCTCTCCTTTTCTTTATCTAAAGACAGTTACTTAGTGTTATACCTCATTTTATTCCAAAATTACTATTTCCATGGTTTAGGCAAAATAATGTTCTCATTAAGTAGCTACTAGTCAAAGGAAAGCACATATTTCACAAAAGTATGTTACCAGCTAAAATCATCTACCATTGATGGGCACGCAGTGAACAGTTGTGTCGCAGCACGGAGCAGCCGTAGGGGTCAGGCAAGAAGAGGTGCCTTCAGGCAGCACTCAGAGGAGCAGGCAGGCGAACTCAGGGCTGCAGGCCCAGAGCGGTGGGGGGAAGCAAGGCAGGAAGAAATGCAGCAGAGGGAGAAGTGTGGTTTGGGCGTCAGAGGTGTCCGACAAGAACTTTGGTGTCACTGCATCCCTTCTGAAGGGCCCGATCCTGTAAACCAGAGCTCATTTGTCTTTATAGTGATGTTTCCCTCAGATTTTGTTCTAGTTTGTTTTGTCAGTCTCCCAAGATGTCTGTTTACTGCCAAAAATAAATTCATCGTTCCCACTCCCCACCTCTGCCTGGTGCAGCTCAGTAGCACTGTGGTCACCTGTCTTCATCACCAGCCGTAGGGTTCAGTTCACCAGGGACTACAGCAGCTTTATCCTGAACTTGTTGGCTGATCAGGTGCATATTCCATTGCTTCAGTTTTCTGCAAGCTACCATCTGTTACCTCGGCTTTTCCTTGTTCCTTTTCCACGCTTTTCAACGCATCTGAACTTGCTGGCAACAGACCAGGTACTGACTTTGAGCAGATCTCTCCAACTGCAGTAAAAGTTCCATCTGTAGTTTCAGGCTGTCCCTTCACCTCATCGATTTCTTTTTCTTTACTTGCATTTGAAACCTCAACAATATTTTCAGATGTTTTATCGTCAGCTACTACTAAACACGAGGCAAGCTTATAGCTTGCAGCACTATTTGGAAGGTCTTCGCTGGTTGTTTCCGCCACATCTTCTGTCTGCATTTCTTGCTCTTTACTCTCTTCTGTACCACTGGAGCCTACAATAATTGAGCACTCGCAATAATAGTAACCAGATTCCTGCTTCTTCTTACGCATGGCGCAGAGATCAATTTGACTGAAGACCTCTGTGCCAAAGTAACTGTCTTCATATTCTTTGTACAGATCTGAACAAATTTTTCTGAAGACCTAAAAATTGAAAGAGCAATGTGACATATGTATATTATAAAAAACAGAAACACAAAAATATATAGACTTTAGAAAGGTACAAGGTGTATGAAGCACTATATTAAACCTTAACAAAGAAAATACTCCTCCCTGATCAGCATATCAATATGAACATTATTTGGTATATTTAAATTGATACTGAGAAGAATGAACCCTTACTAATGAAAGTTGTAGGAAGTTTGGCTTTTGCTGAATGCTTGATCTACCCCACCCTCCGCAAGCAAAAACATACCAAAGATACAGAAACAGACAAATTTAACCCACTGTTGTTCACATGCATCCACCTAATTTTAGGTATTTCAGGCAAGTTTGCAGTCACCATATCCACTGGGAAAATATTCCCCAGTCTCCTGAACTGCCTTTGGGAGGGATTTCTGTATTCCACCTAAAGTTTATCTTGCTCGTTTTCATCCTGTTGCTACATCCACAGGCTGAAAAAAATTAATCTCCTTGGTGTACACATTCCACAACAATAATTAAATTGCGTGCTAGAGACAGGTTAGAAATCAAGCTCATGCACCTTCTTCCCTGTGAGCAAAGATGTATTCAAAAGAAATTTATCTCGGTGACTTACTATGAAAGCAAGCTCATTTCAGCAAGCCAGAGGAGAAGAAAAAGAAAACCACAGCAGCTCTTCAATAGCTACCAAGCACTGCTAGTATCTCAAGAGCCAAACGCTACAGCAGTCACAGCACATAAATGAAGGTGTTTACTCCTATAGATGTGTTTTCAGATGCTGACATATTCTTTCCAGGCTAAAAAAAAGAAACTTCTGCTGCCATAATCAAGTCACATGTTCAGAAACCTGTGTAATTTAGACCTGTCAAAATTTAAAAATCAACAGTCCCCATGTCTGAGTAATTTATTTGCAGTGCTCCCCAAGACTAGTTTGGGCACAACAGCGCTGGCTCCCCTGTACAGGTTTGACCAGGGATGGGCAAGCGATCCAACAATTCCACGGTCCCCGCAACTTAAATCAGTCAGCAACAGGCTGCCAGTTTAAATACGGGGCTCCCACAAAGCATTTAGCCAACAGCAAACCACATATGCCAGGGGCACACATGGAGGAGAAGGACAGATGAATCATTAAGCAACAGGGAACAGTCTCCGCCTCCCTTAACCTAATGAGCAAGCGAGCTAACAAGGCTCCAAGGAGCCCCTTGCAGCACATTGCCTCAAAGAAGTCTCAGTCAGTTTGTTCCACCCTGCCCCTGAATGCACAGGAGGGCACAATTAAAACCAACAGAAAAAAAGTCTCTTCACAAGCTTCCTTCCTTGTAATGGCAGCATTTTTAGCAGGCAGACATGCATGGTTCATGGCACGGGGATGGGGGGAGGATGGCTGGAAAGGCCGGTGTCACCTGGACAAAAACAGATAAGTAGCTTCACAACCAAACACATCAATCCATTAGGCACCGCTGCCCCTGATAACCAAAACACTTGGAAGTTTAATTAAACCGACTGCACACCTTCTCCTGCGCCCCAGAGATACCCATGCGTGTGTCAGAGCCAGGCTGCTCGGTAGCCAAGAGCTACACGTCACCTTAATGCCACACGGTTCAAATTCTGCTGAAACGCAGAGGTACGCTGCGCATGGGCAGTTTTCTGGGTAATTCGGGAGGATGACAGAAACACGAGTAAGGTCATGTCATTGAAGATAACTTATCAGGTAGCCAGAAAAGGGCAGGATTAGAGCTGTCCTTTCATTAAAAAAACCTCCAAAATATTTTAATACAAGTATGTGACTCTGCAGAATTGCTGCTCCATAGACCGCAGCTATGTGCAGACCTGCACCGAGTGAATCCACTAAAAGCAGCATTAAAAAAAGAAAAAACAAGCATTTCCCTCTTTAGCATGGAGGCACTTGATCCAGAGCTTTGCTCCAGCACAGGCAGTGCCCAGCACTGGAGGCTAACAACCCTCGCTGACAAAAGCACTTCTCAGTCTGCGTACTGGAGGAGGCTCTTGCTACGGACAGATACTGAAGTGGATACACTCTTAAAAGGTGAACTGTTCCCTTTTGGCTCATTGGAAGGAGAGGTCAGAAAGCCTGAAGAGCCCATATTTTATTTATGCCAGGGGCACGCTACATGTTTTGAACCCGATCAACAAACAGCACATACTGCTGCTTCGGTAGCTATTCAAGCTAAATAGTACAGAAACCAAGCTCTCTCCAGCCTCCTGGGATCTTTAGTCACACAACTAAAGCCAAAGATGCACAAACTCCTGAAATCAAAGTTTGTGGTTGTAGTCATTGTTTTAAAAGAGAACCAGCTCCTCCCTCCCCACAAATAAGAACAAGGTCTGCAGCTACTTCACCAGTATCATCACATACCTGTCTCACTGACAAAGTATTCTTCAGATATAGTATATAAACAGTGAGTGTTCGTAATTAGTTCTCAAGCTTCGTATAAGAAGCACTTAAGTCGCATGAATTACTTAAACTGCATCTTTACTACAAGGAAACAGTTATTTATGTTATAAAGAAAGTAATTACAGCCAGTAGATGGCATCATAATAACTAAAGTAATATTTTGTCTTATTCATACTTTGGCTTCTAATGTTTAGGAAGGTTGATTTCTCCCCTGCAGTCATTAGGAATGGCATATTATAGAAGTTGTCAGTTTTCCTCCTTTGTTTTCCCACGACACTTTGATTTTGAAAGGGAGGCAGTAAGTTGCTGGTATTTTCAGTTGACATGTCAGATCTTAAAATACATACACACTAATCTTCTGGTTTGATCTTTGAGGTTACATCTTATGTCTAGGGTTGAGCCTTACTAACCTCAGGAAGATTTGTACATGGACATACAGAGTCCATATGCCCCATAACAACTTAACTTACAGCCCTGCTCCACTTTGGTTTCACAGCCTTGATGTGTAGAATGATATTTCAGGAGCAATAGTCTTAAGGTGCAAACAATTTGGAGAGGAATGAGCAATGCTTGGTAGACAAGGGAAGAGCAATGACTACTGTCTATCTAGACTTCAGGAAGGTTTTTTTCACTGTTTTCACATACGATCCTCACAGAGAATCTGATGAAGTATGGGCTGGATGAACACAGTGAGGTGAGTTGAAAACTGGCTGAACAGCCAGGGCCAGAGGGTAATGATTCATGGCACAAAGTCTAGTTGGAGGCTCGTAACTAGAGGTGTATCCCAGGGCTCAATACTGTTCAGAGTCTTCATTATGGTCTGGATGATGGGGCAGAGTGCACCCTCAGCAACTTTGCTGATGACAAAACTGGGAATAGCTGATTCACCAAAAGGTCGTGCAGCTATCCAGAGGCACCTCAACAGACCCAAGAAACAGGCTGACAGGAACCTCATGAAGTTCAAGAGGAAGTGCAAAGTGCTGCCATTGGAGATGAACAACTCCAGGCACCAGTACAGGCTGAGGGCTGACTGCAAAGCTGCTTTTCAGAAAAGGTGTTTGGTGGTCCTGGTGGACACCAAGTTGACTATGAACCAACAGTGTGCCCTTGCAGCCAAGGTGACCAATGGTATCCTTGGCTGCTTTAGGAGTGTTGCCAGCAGGTCAAGGGAGGTGATCCCTCCCCTTTGCTCAGAACTGCTGGTGCCAGAGCTGGAGTGCTGGGTCCAGTTCTGGGCTCCTTGCTTACTTGATATTGAAACATTCAAGGCTCTATACACTTACATATTTATATATTTATAAGCAAGGAGATTGCATATGTGAATCATGATGCAGGAATATGTGCCATATTTAGCACTAGAGATCAAAGGAGGAAAGCATGCAAGAAATCACAATTTAGTTTTTACTTTAGACTTGATAGTAAAAGTGTGAAAATACTCTGGACAAAGTAGTCAACAGTAATTCCTACATGCCTACTGTATATTTTTCTTTGCATTAGACATTGCTGATGCCTGCACTCATGTAATTCCCCATAGGCAGTACAAAAGAAAAAGCCTCCAGCACAGAACTATCAGTACTATCCAACTCTGATTGTACCATGTATACAGAAGGCAGATATCAAGTCAATATGAAGTACTTGAAGCGCACAAACACAAGGTCATTTTCTTCAGCTATTATAGCATTTTGTTTTCTTTGTGCATGCTCCTTTAGTGTTTCAGGTTTGCAATATATTGACCTCATAAATACAAGTGCTATTCCTGGAAACAAGCAGGACAATATTCCACTGGGAAATGAGCAATCTAATCAGAGTTGTTTTTTACTTTAATTGTATGTGATAAAATCCCATACAATGCTGCAGTAAAGGTTAGAAAACCACATTGCACATTTCTAGCATAAATCAAGGCACCAGCCTAGCTTCCACATGACATTAATCTTATTCTCAGATAAATACTGCTCAGAAGCCATCCTGCCCTATGGAAACAGCTTGGCATTGTGTTTTCATACAGTTTTGACTGCGCACAGCAGAAGGAGAGCACTCTGTACTCTACGACAAAGCCACACACAGTATGAGCAAGAGACCTCATCTCTTCCAGTTGGCTATGAGAAAACACAACTCTCAGCCAGCTTATATACAAGCTTTATTAAGTAATAGAAGTAATATTTTTCTCTAGTTGCAATGATCATTGCTTCGGTATAGAGTTCCCAAGAATTTCATTAGAAGGAAAATAATTGCTAGAACAGATCCCAGTAAAACATATTTTAAACCTGGTTACTTACTTTTCTTTTCAACCTTGGTGCTTTGGAGAGCTTTAGAAAAGTAAGATGTGGTTTGAAATCCTTGCTCCCCGAAATGTCCAGATTCATTTCAATAAAGCATTCTTCCACAGCTTCTGGTGGAAAGAAAATAAAAAATAACAAAAGTATCAGTTGGGAGGTAGGGAAAAAATATTTACAGGAAGGTTAGACAGAAAGCCACTAGGCCTTTCTTGAGCAAGACACAGTTAAAACACAGCAGATAACTAGCTGTCATACCATCACAGGCACAGACAAATGAAAGATAAGAAAAAAACCCCATGACTTAGGGCCATATGTTGCAAATCCAAAACTAGATCTAAACTTTTATGCTTGTAATGCAATTCCTCACAAATTCACAGATCACCTGTCACAACAGTGAGTTCAGGAAATCACATGTCCATGGCAGCCCTGCCAGGAAGAAGATGCAGCCACCAGTGACCACAGCTGGGGAGTGTGATCGAACAGATTCTCCTCGATTATTACAAAAAGCAATGCAAGGAGCAAAGTACTTCCAGCAAAAAGCAGTAAGACTTCCAAAACTAGTATGTCTGCAGCACTTAGAGCAATTCAGAAGGAGAAGTCACACAAACATAGTACTCCTTCCCCAGATCATATGATACGAAGTGTTTATGGTGATGTCTGTTTAAAAACTTTGGCCACGTAATTATAAAGCAATAACATTTTATTTTTCATCAAAAGAAGTATCTGTGAGCAACTACAGAATTTATAGTCAAGGTCTTTCAGCTAAGGATTGTAATGACAAGTCAAACCAAATTGATCTATCCTTGGTTATGATGAACTTTGACTTGGGGGAATGCAGTCTCAAATGAATAGCGAGGTAAAGCTTGTGTGAGGCAGACCCCTGCAAGTCTGGCAAAAGCAGAAGATGAAGTGTTGTTTAACAGTTGTGCTTAAAGAGTAAAGAATAATTCCAAAATAACACTGAAAGCCTTGGCTAAGGCTGGAGTACTTAGGACCTCCCTCCAGCAATTTTTCTTATTGCCAGATGTTGTTACACCTTGGTGGTGTAAAAGGGATGAAAGAATGAAAAAAATCAACATTTCTGAAAATCTGCAACATTTATGTGGCTCTTCCTGCCAGAGCCCCCACCTTGCCAGCTATTTTTGTTACTCCTTAATTGCTTAGGCACTGGAAGAAACAGGTTCAATGTTGAAATTTGTGTTAAAAATAGCGTATCACATATTTGACAACTGTATTGCTTGAAACAACCCTACTTCCATTTTATGTTTCCATCTATCAGGAAGTTCAAATACATGTATGTTTACTAGTTTGTCATACGTGTTTGTATCAAGGCCAAGTCTCTGGCTTGGAGTTTAGCTAATTTATACATTAAAATGTTTCATCTCAGTATTTGTGAGGGAACAGCAGCTGGGGCTGTCTGATCACTTTGCCAAGGCAACCACTTCATGTTTTCCAGCTGGAAAATATCTAAAGAATAGGATCCAGTTGTCTGAGCAAGCATCTAATGCCCTTTTAGATGCGCTACAGGATGCTCACCTGGCCTCCAGATGCCACTACAGAAAAATGCAGTCTGGATGTTGGTCTAGTGTGGACATTTCAGATACCTTAGGGCATCTAAAAACGGTACTAGTTGATACCCAACCATAATCACATAACCCCTAGAGTGCCTCTGGTACTTTGCAAATAAAACACATTAACATGAAGAGTTTCTGCATATTATTAAGTCATCATCTTTCCATCCAGCAGGTCAAAGCACAGCAAGCCCCAAAGAACACACGCAGCAGCAAAGCTCCTTCTAGGAAAAAGCCTTGCCCCACACATGGCCAAATAACTCTTTCTAGATGCACAAGGAGCAGCAAACTAGAGCTCAAATTAAAAAAAAAGGAAAGTAGCATCTCCTCATGTTCACCACCCAGCATGAGTTCCTACCAAAGGGCAAGAAGAAGTTACTACTAACCAGGTGAAGGTCTTACTGCTGTAAGCAGAGTTTCATCAGAAAGGCTGATAAGGGAAGAAAGGTCAAGCCTAGGAATCCTCTTCCAGTAGTCAGTTTAGAAACAAGGTTCATAGCTGATGTCCTTCTCACATTAGGATGGCACTCAACTTTCCAGACTATCTTCCCTAGCACACTTGATAGACATCTTAAGCAGTACCTCTTTCTCAAAGCAGATGAGATCACTAGCAGCAAAACAGCCTAGTAATACTCAGTATTTACCAGTTAGTTGATCAAGAGACAGGATAATTCCACTTTGAAACTAAAGTCCATGATGTAGGAATGAAAGCACGTGAAGAGCCAACCACTAATTTTTACATTTTCTAATGTGAGGAACACTTCAGATGTTCAAAAACTACACTAGAGCGGGCTAAACTGTTAAATTGTTTTTGACAAGTCATCGATAAGGGCATGACGAGGCAGAGGCTGCTGGCAGGAGTAGCTTGACCTTTGCCAGTCACAGCATTCACTCATCATGCTGCTTGAAAAGGCAACATTTGAAAATTCACACCTATCACATGAGGAACCAAAAAGATTGACTAAAAAAGGAAAAAAAAAAAAAATCCCTGTTCATTATATAACAATTAATTCAATTGCTATGCTGAGGGGGAGGAGAAAAAAAACAAAAACATTTCTTCAGAAATGGCATTAAAAGGATAGATTGGTACGTATTTGCATAATCCCAAGACTCATTAAGTTCTAGAAATGGTCAGAAGTTATGCAGAAAGGAGAACAACAGTGGAAGTTACATCTCTCTGAATAACAAAACCATTGGTGACAGAGTTAACAGCTTGAAAACTGGCAGCTTGTCTCACAGTCAAGAAAGTATTTCAGGCAATCAGTGAACAATCATATTGCATTAAAAACACGCAAGTACTGACAAGAATATTCCTGGGGCTTGCAATCAAAATTTTCCTCCTCCATCTCATTAAGGGGTTCAGATTAGAAGCTAGGCACCAGGTTTTTAGAACCCTAAGGATGCAGGTTATCCTGCATGGATATGCCATCCACTAGTGCAATGGCTTTTAGAGTTAATGCAGCACCAATATCATTAAAAAAGGAAAAGTAAGAGAGCATCAAGGCTCACATTCTGCAGAACCAAAAATCAAATATTTCTGCTGGTGCTAAAATAGCACGATAAAGGTTGATCTTGTATGCTATGATTCATTGGGAATAAAATTCTCAGTTAAGCAAAACAACGAGTAGAGGGGAAAAAACAGCAGTAGTCAGGGAAGAGAAAGGAGGTATTCACTTCTGCATCTTTCAGAAGTGAATGAGGAAAGAGCAAAAGTGGGGGTGCATCAAAACAGTCTGATAGTCCCTTCTTCCAGTGGCATTAAAGTATACATGTTGTGGATAGGCACGTACCAAATGTGACCTTAAAGGAAATTGCATCATATGCCTTCAACTTGGTCATCTTCCAGTCAAGATTATTTTGTGTTAAACAAAGAGTTTAGAAGAGACAATTTGGGCATGGGGAAGTCAGTTGAAGCTCTAATCCTAATAAGTAGAGACGTCAGAGTACTTTCCAGAAAAGCACAGCTGTTTTGAGTGAAAATTATCTTTGCCATGGATGGAACAATAAGAGAAATGAAGGCCAGAGTCCAGCAAAAGGTAGCAGATAGTGAAGTGGCTCAGTTTATGTAGCTGAGGCAAAGAAGCTATTCATATTAAGAGGCATCTTCTGTCTAGTTGCAACACTGACTACTTAAGAGGAAAAATAAACAGAAGACAAGAGCAGGACTATTATATAAAAGCTAGGAACTGGAGGAGGTAGGAAGCAGCTTCAACAGAAAGAAAACAGACTATTCTGAAAAGTCCTATCCTTTGAAGATTACATAGTGTCTTTGTACTGCATGCCTTTCTGAGAAGCATTAGTTGAACTATGCTTCCCTTTTGCTTAGTATGAAAATAGCAAGAAAAAAGTATATTGATTATTTCTGTTCTGTTGGAAGTGGAAGCCCAGGACAGATTAGGTTCTGCATTGCAGGCTAAAGCAGCGCTTAGAAACAAGAGTGTGGAGAGGGGAAGCACAGCTCTCCTGAAATTGTACTCGGATGCAGGTAAGCAGGTCAAAAATCTGGAATATCTTCATGAACCCACCAGTGCTTTGGGAATTTAAAGCAGAGGGTACAAGCTACTTACATACTTCTGTTTCATCTTCTACAGTGGAAGCAGAAGACTGATTTGCTGGTGCTACACACATAGATGCAAACAAACCTTGCTATTTGTCACCTCCTGTCCCAGAGGTACTCATTTCATGCACGCTCCAATTTAAAGGAAGTGCTTGTAAACTCAACTGGGACCAATACTTAAAAGGTTTCCAGTTTATGAGAGCAAACAGAGCCCCAGTTTTGAGGTGTCACTCTGAAGACCCTATGTGCACCACAGGCCTGTGAGATCCTGACTGCAGGACAGCCTAGGATAGCCTTGTTGCATGATCTTGACATGTCAAATGTCTGCATTTCACCTGTCCCAAAATGAGAACTTGTTTTAGCTCTGCAGGATCCCAGTTATCAGCTTCATATTTAACAATTAAGAAAGAGAGGAGACAAGAGGAAAGGCAGCACATTGTGGCCATGCACAGCAGCTCAGGCCAGTGCTTACAGGAGCTGACAGACTCTATGAACTAGTTTACCACAAGTGGTAAAGAGTCAGATTAGATACTTACCTGCAATTCTGCTCAGCATTTTCTGGTCTTCCTCATGCATTTTCACATATATCACTTGATTGTTAAACTGTCCAATCCCATGAAATGTCATATTAAGGTCTTTACCCTGCAAGATGGCTTCCACTTTAGTCTTGCTTTGCTTCAGTGCCAGGACAGCCCTTAAAAATAATTGAAAAATATATCTTCTGAGAGAAAGTTATTTATTACTCATGGAAATATTGTTATATTTTTACTACCAATATACCTGATTTTGACCACTCTGCAGCACTACACAAGGTGTAACAAGCGTACTGTATTTCAGTGCTGATGCTTTTGTAACAGTTAGAAGATGCACAGGCATTTTAAATACATCTTATCTCTCAATAACTTCAACTTTCACTTATATATTAGAAGTGAGTTTTGCCAGTGTCCTGGTTTCAGCTGAGATAGAGTTAATTTTATTTCTAGTAGCCGGTATAGTGCTGTGTTTTGGATTTAGTATGAGAATAATATTGATAACACACTGATGTTTGCAGTTGTTGCTGGGTAGCTGTAGTGTCCACACTAAGTCAAGAACTCTTCAGCTTCCCACACCCTGCCAGGTGCACAAGAAGCTGGGAGAGGACAGCCAGGACAGCTGACCCAAACTGGCCAGAGGGATGTTCCATACCATATAACATATAACTGAGGAAGCAGGCCAGGAGGCAGATTCACTGCTCAGAAACAGGCTGGGTGTCAGCTTGGGGTTGGCGCGTTGGTTTTTTTACTTCCATTATGGTGAGCAATTGCATTTGTGCATCGCTTGTTTTACTATTATTTTATTCCTTTGTTATCCTATTGAACTGTCTTCATCTAACTCCACGAAGGTTTCTTCTACTCTCCTCCCCATGCCCTTGTGGGGGGAGTGAGCAAGCGGCTGCGCCGTGCTCAGCTGCTGGCTGGGACAAAACTACAACAGCTAGTAAAATGGCTGTTTGAGTCACTTCCATGCCAGAAACAGCTACATGAGTATAAGTCAAAAAGGATAAAACTGAACTTATGTGTCATGTAGTTTAAAACTTTATCACTGCTATTTTCAACTGGTTCACTAGTTTTATTCTTAAACCAAAATGAATTTGTTCTCCCATCTGAAGCACATCTAGCATTTGACTCCATTACATCCTCCTGTTCCAGGACAGCTAACAAAATATCAAATGGATGCTCATGTTGGGAGCTCTGTGTCTCATTTCAACAAAGTTTAGGTGTGCACCTTGCAGTGTACAGCAATGCTCCAAAAAAGTGAATTAACTAAAGACATTAATACCTCAGATCCAAGTGTTTATCTTAAAAACACAGAAGTATAACTAAGAGGTTTCTAAATGTATACACCAAGCATTTCAACAACTTAATCCCTGCTGAAATTTTACAGATTCCTTTCTTTACCCTGGTGTCTCAGGAAAGGGGATTCTGTCAGTCTTCAAACTGAGTTTGAGCAGAAACTTATTTATGTTCTATAGTTCTAAAGAAATACTACCTAACTAAGGACTACAGGACACCAGCCCATAGGTTGTTGTCGCTCCTGTAGCCACATTTACTTTATCATTACACCTGGAACAAGTTTTGACTACATTCATCTCATTGTTTAAAAAAAAAAAATCTTAGAAGTGCATAACGTTACCCAAATAGAAGTCAGGCACTGCAACCAACATAGCACAAACTAATCCCCTCGGAAAAGCACATTTCATGCATACAAAGGCCACTTCAGCCAACAAACACCAGTACGATGAGCGATCAACTCCAATGTAGTAGTGAGATTTCAGCTATAGTGACATAGGAGCTGCTTCTTTACAACCAAAACCAGATGTGAAGCTTTCACAGCTGTAGACACCCACAAACAAGGTCTGCAAGGAGAAACTGTACCAGCAGCACACAGGGGATACTGCAAAAGCAAGCAACAAGTGCTCATGGGGGGACATTGAGGTGCCAATCTGCCAGCCTGATAGGGAGTCACAAGAGGTATGCTGCCTTCTGAGAGCTAAGGTCCAAGATGTTGCTGAGGGTGCCACAACTTGTCAAGCGCAGAGACTACTATCCATTGCTACTCTTTAATGAGGGCACAATTAACACTGCAAGCCAGAACCTGGGCAGAATCACAGAAGACTGCAAAGCCCTGAGGGTACAAGTGAAAAGTATTGGTACCCAANCTTTACAACCAAAACCAGATGTGAAGCTTTCACAGCTGTAGACACCCACAAACAAGGTCTGCAAGGAGAAACTGTACCAGCAGCACACAGGGGATACTGCAAAAGCAAGCAACAAGTGCTCATGGGGGGACATTGAGGTGCCAATCTGCCAGCCTGATAGGGAGTCACAAGAGGTATGCTGCCTTCTGAGAGCTAAGGTCCAAGATGTTGCTGAGGGTGCCACAACTTGTCAAGCGCAGAGACTACTATCCATTGCTACTCTTTAATGAGGGCACAATTAANGGGGGGGGGGGGGGCAGGGTCTGAAGTGGCAAATGCTCATGTGACTGCAGCCAACTTGGGAATCAGGCAGACCAACCAGAGCAGCAACAGGTGTTCTTTAGCCACCTCCCAAGATGAGAACCAGAACAGCATCCACCTCAAGTGTACATATACCAATGCACACAGCCTGGGGAACAAACAGGAAGAACTGGAACTCTGCATCCAGTCAGAAAATTAGGATATCATAGGAATAACTGAAACAGTGCAACAACTCACGTGACTGGAGGATCATGATGGATGGCTATATGCTGTTTTGTAAAGACAGGCAGGGAAAAAGAGGACAATCCCTCCACCTCTATGTTAAGGAGAGCCTCAAATGTATAAAAGTCAACCTTGGTGGTTGTGGAAGCCCTGTTGAATGTCTCTGGGACAAGATCAGAGAGGTCATCTCCAAGGGGGATCTTATAGTAAGCATCTACTACTGATTCCCAAAACAAGACATTAAAACCAATGAAGCAATATTTGGGTCACTTAAGGTTTGAGTCAACAAAACCTCATTCTTATCCCTGACTTCAACTACCCAGACATTTGTTGGAAGAACAATACAGCAGCTCATGTGATCCATCAAGTTCCTGAAATGCATAGAGGACTGCTTCCTCATACAAACATTAGATATGCCAGCCAGGAATGAGGCACTGCTGGACCTGCTACTCACAAACCAAGAAAACCTGCTTTGCAGTATCTGTTAGTGATAACCTTGGCTGCAGCGATCACAATACTGTGGAGTTTGGGATCCTGCTGAGCATACTGAAGGTTAGTACTAAGACAAAGGTTTAAGATTTAAGGGCAAACTTCAGCTCACTCAGAGCTCAGTTGGGAGGGATTCCATGGGAAGCTTCAGAAGAAGCCAGCGAGTACTGGGAGTTTTTCCAAGAACCCTCTCCTGAAAGTACAAAACCAGTTCATCCTCTTTAAAGGTAAGGGAAGTAGGTAGAGCAAGAGACCTCCCCCTTGGGTTAACTGCAAGCTTCTGAGTCTCCTCAAAACAAAAAGGAAAGCATACCAGAGACGGAAAAGCAGACAAATACCCATTGATAATTATAATGGCATTGCTAGGACATGCAGAGATGCAGTTAGAAAAATAAAATTGGCCAGAGATGTCAAAAACTACAAGAAAGGGTTCTTCAGCTATGTAAACAACAAGCAGGATAATACTGGCTCACTCTTAACAGGAGGGGTGAATTAGTCACCAACAATGTTGAAAAGGCAGAAATTCTCAACACTTTCTTCACCTCTGTATTTACCAATGCTGTTGAGCCCCAGGCTTTGTGAGCTAAGACCCAGGTCGATGCAAACACAGACCCAGAGTCAGTGAAGGAAGAGTTGGCATGTGAACTATTACAGGAGCTTGACCCTTACAAATCAGTGGGCTCTGACAATATCCACCACCCAAGGGTGTTAAGACACCTGGATGATGTCATTGCAAGGCTGCTCTCCAGAATCTTTGAGAAGTCATGGAAATCAGGGGATGTCCCAGAAGACTAATGTCAACCCCACCTACCAGAAGGTCTTAAAGAAAAATCTAGGAATTTGTAGCCCCATCAGTATTACTTCAGTTCCTAGGAAAGTTATGGAACAAATCCTCCTGGGTGCTATCACAAGTGAAATGAAGCATGTGACTGGGAAAAGCCAGCAGATTCCCCAAGGGCAAATCATGCTTGACAAGACTGATCACCTTCTAAGACAAAGTAATCTGCTCAGTTATGTGGAGCAAGCAGTGGACATTGCCTACCTGGATTTCTCCAAGGCTTTCAGTATGGTTCCCTACAGCCTCCTCCTAGAGAAACTAATGCATTACAGTCTGGACAAGTGGTCCATGTGGTGGGTGGAGAGCTGGCTGACAGGCTGCACCCAGAGGGTGTTGGTAAATAACTTTCAAACTGGCAACGTGTCACAGGTAGGTTCCCCCAGGGATCAATATTGGGCCCAATGCCATTTAGAATCATAGAATCATTAAGGTTGGAAAGGACCTCCGAGATCATCAAGTCCAACCGTCAACCTAACACCACCATGCCTACTAGATCATGTCCTGGAGTGCCACGTCAACCCGTTTTTTGAATGTCTCCAGCGATGTCGATTCAACCACCTCTCTGGGCAGTCTGTTCCAACACCTCACTACTCTTTCTGTGAAGAAGTTTTTCCTAATATCCAACCTAAACCTCCCCTGAAGCCCAAACCAGTCTCTTCTGAGCAACTGAAAGACCAAGAAAATATGTGCTTGGTTCCAAGGGAAAGAACATCCCTGTCATCTATTCCCCCTTTCCTGAAACCAGACCCTCCAGAGTATGACTCTTCCTCATAAGTGATCTGGATGAGACCAAGTGTACCCTGATAAAGTTTGCAGATGATACCAAACTGAGTGGGGAAGGAGATGCTTTGGAAGGGAGAATCAGCCTGCAAGGATGACCTGAATAGGCTATAAGAGTGATCTAACAAGAACCTTATTGAGTTCCACAGGGGCAAGTATAAGATCTTGCACCTGGAAAAATATAATCCAGGAGTATAGCACAGACTGGGATCCACCTGGCTGGAGAGCAGCTCTGTTCAAAAGAACCTAGGGGTCCTGGGGGACAACAAGCTCAGTGAGTGAACAGTGTGCTGCAACAGCAAAGAAAGCCAACAGGATGCTGGGTTGCATCAACACAGGCATCACCAGCAGAGGTAAGGAAGTCATTACCCCATTCTACTCAGCGCTGGTCAGGCCACACCTGGAATACTGCATTCAGTTTTGGTCCCCACTATACTAAAAGGTGTGGCCAGGCTGGAGAGGGTCCAGAGAAGGGCCACAAAGATGATGATACAAGTCTGCCATATGAGGAAAAGCTGAGAGAACTGGGTTTGTTCAGCCTTGAGAAAAGACGACTGAGGGGTGACCTCATCACCATGTTCCAGTACTTAAAGGATGACTACAAAGAAAGTGAAAAGTCCCTTTTTACAAGGAGTCACATGGAAAAGATGAGGGGTAACAAATGCAAGTTACTCCTGGGGAGGTTCCAACTGGACTCTAGAGGAAAATATTCCACAGTGGGAACAGCCAGCCACAGGAATAATCTCCCAACACTGAACACTAAGATTCAGTCTTGCCTAAACAGTGCTTTTGTCTAGACAAAGCTTTTGCCAAGAAAGGTTGGACCAGATGATCCCCGAGGTGCCTTCCAAACTGGTATTCTATGATTCTGAGACTCCTGGGGACACTGCAGATGAAGATTCAAAGACAGGACTGAAAGTGGAAAGAGAATGAATTCTTTGCAGAGGATCTTGCTTCTTTCACCTTAAATGAAGGGCTAGATTAGCCCTTCTTGTTAAATCCATAATATCTAAGATACCATTAAATGCTGCTAGAACAACTTCTGCCATGAGATCTGAAGATGCCTCCCTCCCTCAGCAAGGAGCTGGGCGAGCTGTTACAGCAGTGCTTTTAGCTTGAGAAGCGAGAAATACTTGGCCTAATACTTTAAGGCAGTCTTTCATGTGACAGCACAGAGCAGTAGCCACTGAACTACAGCCTCATTTAGTAGAGCTCTGTAGGTAGGTAGAAGATAAAGGTTGAAAAGCATTTGGCAAGAAAGATCTGCTTTTCATTAGATATGCCCATTATTTTTATATTACAGGCACACATCCACTCTTAAGTTCATTAACACTACTTAGCTCCACTCACCTCCCTAACCAATTGATTCCCATTTTGATTGCTGCTCTCTGCTAGCTTCCTATCCTCTTGGACAACAGCCTGCCCAGTCAGCAGCACTGGCACTGGTTTTTATTACTGAATTACTGTACGTGGCATCTTTTGCATGCAGGCTACTTAGCCCATGTAATAGTCCTCCTGTCTTTTTCCCCTCAGGCCCTCTGAAAAACCCTCTGGAATGTAGAATAAAGCAGGTAATTTTAAAATCGAAGGCATATACAAACCTGTTGTGCATCTTAATCCTTATTAACTGTTGCTGCATGTATGGGCAGAAGGGTTTTTTCCTAGTTATATTAGTTCTTTTGACATCTTTCCAGCTAGCGATTATGCCCAAGCAATTCCTGTGTCACCCTCATATGTTGTTGAGGCCTTTCTGTTTTTCATTCCCGTGTTGATGTGCACTGAGGCCCCTGGAGAAAGGGCTGCACTCACTGGGTTCCCACTTCTACCACTTAATGCCTTCCCAGATACCTAAGAGCCTTCCCTCCTGCCTCGTCATGCCAAGAAGTCTCAAGTTTCCCAGTGGGGTACCATAGGATAAGGCTTAGAGAAAAATCCTGCAGCATCCTGGCTCTAGTTGCTAGACCTTTCTAACAGCTCTTGCCTTCCCAACCACAGGGTAGCTTTCCTTAGTCATCTTTCAATATCTCCATCTTAATTCACAGGGCTTCAGTGACAGGAGAACAGCTTGGAAAGGCAATAGGCAGAAATTTTTTGGTTTATTTTCTTCTTAATATAAGATGCCCTATCAGCTAACATTTTCCAGCTGATACAAGCACAGCTGACCTGAAAAGCTGTGGTTTCTCAAAAGGCAGCAGCTCAGAGAACTTTATATCCATCACGTTAATTCATGGTAGGAATACAGTAACACAATAGTAATACCACTTGCAGCCATGCTGCTTTTTCTCTTCACCCCATGGCAGGCACACAAAATTTCAACCCCTGAAGCATCACATCTAGCTTTTGTAAAGATTTTTCCTCGCAGGTATTGAGAGCAAGACAGAAATTGATAAAAAAGTCTAAGAAATTGTGTGTAGGCTCTACAAAAATCTAATTATTCACAGCAGCAGTAAGGCTACCACATTTACAGAAATATGAACCGCACTTGAATTTTTGGAGTATTCTTACTTTTTTACTTCTTCTTCTGTTCCTAGGTGAGCTACTATTATAGTAAGGTGCATAGTTTGAACAGGAAGAAAAGCTCTCAACAGGTCAGGTTCTTTAGTGAATATTAGCTCTTGGACATCTTCAATTCTGTCCAAAATCTGAAATGCAGTAAACAGGAGACAGGAAAATAAATTTTCACTTTAGAGTGCCCAGGTATTACTGGAAGAATTCAGAATGCTGAAACCTTACACACCCAAAAATGCAACTCAAGTTTAAATCAGGAATCCACAAAACAAAATCCTCCAGATCTATAACAACTTTCAGTTTCAATTTAAGTTAATTTTTCAGAAATTGATTGATCTGTTTTCTTTTTTTAAAGCCTACAGGGTACACTCAGAGCTCACACATGAGCCAGCACCTCTAGATCTTAAAGTAGGTCTCAATGTGACCCTAAGCATGTTAGAATAAAGCTCACAACACTAAATATTACTGGATCTTCATGCAGTTGTCAGTTGTTAATAGACTGTGGAAATTGAATCGTATTTCCATAATTAAACTTATGCCATTTTCTGATTACAAGTTTGATCACAGATTAAGCTGATGTCTCTTCCCAAACAGAAACTGTAACAGCAAACAAAGTAGATCAATTGTGTAAACATGCTGTTTTCTGAATTGGCGTTTTCTAGAGCTGCAGGGCCAGTTTCTGGTTCTTCTGGGTCTATCTGTGCCCTTACACAACTGACTCCAAAGAACGATTTTTTCAAAATGATCTGTTAAGGTTTATAGGCCAGTCATGGGAACCAGGCAGGAGGGAGAAGAATTAAATCACACAAGGACAAAAAACCTGGTAGAAGACTTGGTTACAGCCAAGTCGTTTATAGATTTTCAGATTATTCACTGAGCGAATTCTGGCTTCCATGCCTAGGTGCTCACACATGTTAGAGCTCCACTTTATTCTTTCATAGCTTGGAACAGCTAGGTCAATATGGTTTTGTTTTGCAATCTTTCTACATAAAGCGTTGACAGTCATTGTGCAGTCCAGTAAATGGTCCCACAACCTGCACGGCAGAAGAGATTAGTATAACAAGTTTCTGATAAACGTCAGGACAAAGCCACCCACAATCAAGAGAATCCATTTGAAGATACAGACAGTGAACTCCCTGAATTCAGACTCTTACAGAACATTTGTCACTATGAAAAACACATCACTGAAATGACTCATGTAATACCGACTGCAGCTGAGGTACAATGTATTATGGCCTGCTATTCACGGCACATTTGCTTGGATCATGAAAACATGGAGCTGGAATCAAACATCAAGTCATCTGACCACATGAACCAGAATCTTTACTTCAGACTAGGTTAAGTATTGACAGCAATTCCACAAAACAGTCTCATGTTCTTCTCCCTTCCCCAGTCTTTCTAAGAATAGTCTTGAAATAAGATGATCTTTTTGCCTTCCCAGTTGGAGGCTCAGACAGCTGGGAAGCCAAATTTCAGTGAAATTCTTTCATGTAGATATCTAACTATCACAGAGAAATTGTAATGTCTTCTCTTACCCTTTTTGTCAGCTTCACAAATGTATCTTCAGAACTTTCTGCTTGACCCAGTCTACCTTATCTCTACCTGTTGGGGGGTTTTTTTGGGTGAATCAGTCTGTGTCTGCTTCTTTGGCCGAGGGACAGGAAGGAAGCACTTGTAATACAGTATTGAAAGCCTGACCCCATGACATTCCCAGATCCACCCCATCCCAAGCCCTTTGCTGGAGGCTGGTGTCCAGCCTCCTGGAGCCTCACTAGACACAAAGAAAAGAGCTGATGCACCCACCAGGACCACAACAGAGATTTCCTTTGTCCTGTTGAAAGGGAGAAAAATGGGAACAGCCCTAGGCCCTATCATCTGGGGAGTTCTCAGAAATAAAATTAAGGGATATTATTTCTACCCAAAAAACTAACAGCATCTTTAAAACCTTTCTGTAACAGACTACAAGACCTACAGTGTAACAGGCAACCATGTCGTATGTTCAGTGAGGTCAAGAGCCTCTGCTTTCAGGTAAAAACATCTGAAATTTTTGACAAAATATGTGTGTATATACACACAAACATTTATTTACTCACCCTTCACATAAAACACATACCAGGCCTACATTACTGTACCCTTCAGTGTGTCTTTCACAGAGCCTCACCCAGGGCTGTCTCAGGTCACTGCCACCCATAAAGGCAGCACTTAAGAGGAGCATAAAATGGGAATACCTTGGGCAGAGCATTCAGCCAGGGACATCAGAGCTGCCAGATCACCAGAGCTGGTGTGAGAGCAGGCAAATCTGGAAGAGCAGAATCAAGAGAAGGAAAGGAGAAAGAGGGGAAGGGCATTGATAGAGCTGTACAGGATGTGGTCACACTGTATATTAGGACACTTAAATCTCATTAAAATAGCAGAATAAGCTAGGCATTCATGCCCCCTCAAGCTGTTCCATGATCTCATTCCTCAGATGGCAGGAAACCTTCTAGTTTCCAGCCTAGATTTATTCTTTGCCCACTTCATACCCATTTGTTCCTCTGCCAACATTGTCTTCCAGCTTACACAGTTATTTTCCCTTCCTGGCATTTATCTTCCTGATGTGTTCTGCACTTTTGTTCACCTCTCAAAAGCCAGTCATATGTAGGAATCGTTGAAAGTTATACGAGGCCATCCTCCAGATAACCTTCAGAGCTTATTTCACTCAAGGCAAAGCCAGAGCAAATAATTGCCTACCAAGAGGAAGGCACCTTTGACATCTCCCTCTAACACATACATAAGAGTTTCTACACTTAACTAAGGTAAAAACAAAAACTCAAAAGCCTGCCAAAGCAAGCTACTGTACTGCAGCTGCTTGTCATACTGGGAGGGAAAAAAAAAATGTACAACAGATACAGCCATCCTACTTAATTATTGCCTTTCAACAGCATAAATACAGTTGTCCCAGATACTGCATGGAAACCTAAGCTAGGGAAAAAGGAGGAATCAAGTTATATATTGCAACAAACAACACCCATTTGGTTCATTGGAAAAAGCACCATAAACTAATAGCAGAAGCTGGTAGCCGAGGGCTATATTTTCATTACGTTCATACAAGTTAATATTCAGGTTTGCCTTTTACATTTGCTTTGCAAAAAAAAAAAATCAAGATGTATATATACTATTAATATTAATAACTCAGACAATTTATATGCTGTTTCTCAGTTCTGCCCATGCTAGCTCTGACACAGCAGTTACTGATTCAAATTAAGATTTTTTCCCCCCTGCCCACCTCTGTCAGACAGAATAGTCTGTTTCTTGTCTTTGCACCCCAAAGTTCCCTTCTCTGCATAATGCATTTGAATGCACAGCCACCTGCTGCCCCTACATGAAGGTCCACAGCATGGGGCATGTCCCAACTCAGGATGCTGCAGTTCAACAGCAGCAGCACAGAGTCCCAGCCGAGAGGGGTGCAGCGGGTGCCGGAACAAAGTGAGGGCTCTGTCTGCTTTTGCATACCCTGAGTAGCTGCTAACAAGACTTTGCCATCGGCAAGTCAGTTGTCTTCGGGAGGTTAAAAAGTAAAATACCTGTTCATAAAGATATTGACAGCACTGCTTTGGGAACAAGACATTGTATCCTTCTTTCAGAAAGTTTTGTGAGGGCTTCAAAATTCATACCAGCAAAATGGGAATAAGTAGCTCAAGGTGAGACAATATCTTCCCTCTTACTTTACAAATACAAAGAAACAGAGTTATGCAGAAGTTAGTGTCTTCAAACCAATCATACTTAACTAGGTAAGAACAGTGTGAAATTTGTCTCTCAAGCTTTTGTATCATTTTTGGAATTTACTTCCATGGATCATAAGACAGTGCCTGTAGTATCCAAGTCCTGCAAGGCAGTCTTGACATATTTCCAAAGAAACATTTACTGTGTTAACTGGAATGCTTTATGTCCCTTGCAAAGCCTCTAGAAGAAAATATTTCTATTTCGATTTCTGCTGTTTGCTGTGTTTTGGTTAAACAGCATGGAGATGAATCTGTTGCTTTTTCAACACTGCTGTAAACATGGGATCACAGGATATAGCATACCAAGATGAAGAATGAGCATGAAAACTCTACACATGGCTTTTTGGAATTAACTGTCAACCTAAGATATCAGAATAAAAGTTTGTTGGCTGAAAGACGGAGAGAGAGAATAGATCAATTCTGTAGAATATTCTGTGAAAGAAGGAAATTCTTATCCTCCATTGTGAACTTCAGTGGGGAAGGAGATGGACAAGTCAATACTATTGTACTAAATAGGACTAAGACAACACAGGATGGGACAATGCAAGATGGTGAAAGCCACTGCTTTTGTTTGGAAAAGCATTGTAGAACAGAAGATATTACTGGGGAGGCACATCCCATCAGACCTTATAGAAAGGGCAACCGTGATCTTCAAGGTGATTTTTTTTTCCTAGAAGTAGCTAAAGCATTGGTGTGCTATTGACACTGTTCTAGCTCCAAATAAAGCACAGCACCTATGAGAAGATAACTCCATCCCAGCCAGACTCAGTAGACCACTTCAGGTAGGGGAACAGGATTTGATCACTCTTGGCTTCTTAATCTTTGAAACCAAGGTAACTTTAAACTTATGTTTAGCTTCTTATTTGATAATTTTATTGTTTTGATAGAACAGCTACTTCAAAATACCTGGTCATCTGTTATTGGAATAGCAACAAAATAATTTGGAGTCTCTCGTGGACGTTTCTTAGACACTTCTTGCCCCAGGTCTTCCTTCTGGTCTTCTACCATCCCTCTGGGCCCTTCTTGGATATCTCCTTGCTCCTGCCTTATCTCTGTAGCTTTTTCACCTTCCTTTTGTGGGATCACATCTGCTTTTAGCTGTTCCTGCAGTTGCTCCTCTGACACCATTCCATCCAGGTCTGCTTTGTCTCTCTTTGGCATCTCCTGCAGCTCCACCACTTCTGCTCTTTCCTCTTCTTGGCTCTGTCCCTGCTGGGGTTTTGTCAGCTCTCCTTCTCGATTCTGCTTTTGGCTCAGAGCCCTCTCTGGCACCAGCTCCACCACAGCCAGTTCTCCCTCACCTTCAGATCCTGCCATTGGCTCTCCCTCATTTTGTTTTGGGGTCAGCTGCTCTCCATTCCCTAACACTTCCTCACCTTGCTCCTGGAAGCGCATTACCTCTTCTGGGTCACAGCTCAACTGCAGCTGCACAGTGACCTTGATGCCAGTCATACCTTGTCCCTGCTCCTGTGGCTGTACCTGTACGGTTACTTGCGGAAGAGCTGGTCCTCGGCCCTGCTTCTGTAACTGCACCTGCACAGTCACTGATGGGGCCTGCCATCTTGGGCTTGGTTTCTGAGATTGCACCTGGACAGTCACCTCTGGGGACTCCCACCCCTGGCTCAGCTTCTGAGGCCGCACCTGCACTGTCACCTCTGGTGCCTCCCACCCCCGGTCCATTTGTTGTGGTGCCACATTTGGGGCCACACCTCCTCCAGCTGTCTGCCTCTGCAGCTGCACGTGGACATTGTCCCCTTCCAGGGGCTGCTGACCAGGGGGCAGCAGCTGTGCTCCTGAGAGATGGTCTCCTCCTTGCCCCAGCTGTACTGGTGAGCAGAGTTGCTGAGCTCCCTCTGGACTTTCATCCACCTGAACCATCTCTTGATGCCTACTCCTACACAATTCCCGTTTTACCACCTTCGTCCTACGACACCAAAGCTTTCTTCTTCCAAGCTGGGGATTTTCCAAGATCCTCCTCCTCTTTCTTCAAGGCTTGAAGTAATTTTTTTAAGGAACTGGAAAACAAAGAAAAAAGCCCAACAGCTATCGAAAGAATTAACTGTTTCCAGTAGTTCAGTCTAGGTTCAGCTCTGCAGTTTGACTCACTACAGGGAGCTCCAACCAGATAAAATAACTCAATCTAAAAACCTCTGGAGAGCCTGCCTCAAGATTAAACCACTTACTCTGGAATGCTGTGCGCTCTGGATAGTCACTATGTTGTGGTCCTGATTTCTGCCCTTGCCCTTTTATGCCTCACATACTTTAAGGTACAAATATAACGTTTCATAACATGCAGCAGTATAGAGGCATAGGCCTTATCAAGGGCCTGCAGGTATATTCCTAAAGTTACATGCAAAGATCCAGATTAAGTGCATAATCTGAGACAAAGACTCAAAATATGAATGAATCCAGAATCAAGTTTGCCAATGAAGGTTTGGTCTCCTGTAACAGCAACATGTTCCCATGTAATTAGACCAGGACACACTGTTTCCTCCCAAGTACACATTGCTGTGTTTTCTACTTCAAACTCCTGCCATGTCCTCCTTTATCTTAACATCTCGCATTCATCCTATCTCATTTCCCTCTCCTCAGCAGTAAAGTTGCAAAGGAGATTCTTTCCTCATCCATACTGGTTGGATACAAGCAGGAAAGGCACTGAAAGCCCAAAGGGATTTTTTTTCCCTACTTGTTTCAAAGGCAAACCCCACAAAAGCCCAGAGAACCAAGAACATTTCTTCACCAGTCAGCGCAGCTCTTCAGATGCTGTAGATCCAACAGCACTGAACAGAAGTGCCACTTTTTAGAGAAGACATCTAAACAACTAAATTCTACAGTCCAAACAGGATTCATCTATATGGGGGATAAAATGCTTCAGACCCCAGATTATGTCCTTCCAAGTCATGGCAACACTGAGGTTTTTCCCCAAAGCTATAAAAATGTAGGCAGATATATTTTTCATAAATCTGCTCTTCAAGACAACCAAAATGTTTGTTCAAAATTTGCAGGAAAGCTAGATCCCTCCCCACCCCCACAAAACCCACATCCATGAAAAAGTCAAATAGATAAAACCTAAAAAATCCATACACAACTTTGAAATATTTCAATATTGGGAAATCCAAGCCACAGGTAATACAGCTCTCCCTATATGGAAAAAACCAATCCAATTTATTTTTGCAGTGGGCTAAAGATTAGCAGCTTAAGAAACTCCCCCTGAATGCATATGTACAATAGTATACTTTCTTTTAAGGATCCAGATGTGGGGGTGTTGTTCCCTAGAAAGGGCTAGTTTTAAAAGGGAGATTCAAATACTTGCACATATTTCATATGCAGTTTCACTGATCAGATATCTCCATTTCTTGCATTCAATTACACTTTGAGAGTGTTGTTGACTATATGTCAAATCCAATGCCTTAAAGAGAGACTAATGAAGGGTTTTTTTCCAAATGCATGAGACTAAATGCGTATGGAAATAGACAGATCCTACCTCTGGAGATGAAGCACTGTGGTCATAAGCTAATTATAAAATCAGCTATTACCAGTGATATTTGTGCCTGGGCTCCAACAGAAGATTTTCTCCTTCTGCAAGAGTGTTTAATCAGGGATATGCTGAGTCCCTGATCAGCTAGTAAATGATCCTTAATGAAAGACAGAATCTAGTGTAGTATCTCATCCTGAAACAGCATGAAACTTACTTTCAAACACCTCTGACATCAGCTTTGACAAAAGGAAGCTCTGGCATTGCTTTCATGTCTTCACTGTCCAAGTGAGGAACTGGAAGAAAAGAACAATATTGAAGTCTCCCGGAGAGTCCCTTCCAACCATGTAACTGCTGTCAAACACGTGCCTGCATTTTTAAAGTACTTGTAATGGGATAGCAGCTGCTGAGACACTATGACACTCCTCTGCCTTCCTCACAGTCAAGCTACTTGAGAAAGCAAGCCCCTTTTTCTTTTTTCCCCGAAGTCAACGTGTAAGGTAAGCCTCAAGACTGCACAAAGCCTTGGCAAGTACATATTACTATAATCCAGTCAGACTCAGAGAATGCAGCATCTAAATCCTCTGTAAACAAGTATTTAGATGCAGGTAGATCAATCAGAAATAACATTTAATGCACTTAGTGACAGCAGGATTCATGCCACTAAGACTTCACAAACCCCACTGAAGCCTTTGTCTTATTAGCGACGCGCAGCTGAGGCGTAATGCAACAGAGCTTTAGACAGCGCTTTTCTCACGCTCAGCCTAAGCCTGTGTCTGAAAAACTGTTAAAGCATGTAACAGCCCGTTAAAACAGGTAACAAGCTGCCATGGTGGTGGACATTTGTTGCTGGTTTTTTGTTGTTTTGGGTTCCACCCCCCACCCCTCCCCAAGCTAACGCTTAAAGCATGTAATCGCTGTTGCATTTGTGTCTGCACAGTAGCCTTCAGCAGGGATTTTGCAGACTGTCATCAGTGTAGCAAAGAGAAACCTGACAGCTCAGGCTGAGTATAGGAAAAGTGCATAGAAAGAAGTTCAGCATCCTTTACAAGGTAATGGACAAGTTATGTTTTTCAATACATAATATCAATGTAGCCTTGTCAATATTAAACAGCTCTTTCCCTACACTATTTTGCTTTCAAACCTGTATTGAGTCATATGCACACATCTACCACAAAATTTTCTGTTGATATTTCAACCACCTAAGAAACCTAGAGCTACAACTGTTACCCAGCCATCCCTACACCATCTGCAAGTCCAGAGTCCTTACAGCCATTGTGTGGCTGACATCAAGTCAAGAATTAAGGGCTCAAGGGTTTTCTGCCTTTGCTTAGTACAGCCTGAACTCCTTGGAGGCTGATGAAATGGTAATAGCATGTTGGTCCTTCAAACACTTCAGCATCTCTGTACAATAAGAAGTGGCTGGGAACCCTGAGTGCTAGCAGCATCCTATAGGGCTCGAAGCTACCCCCAAACTCCCCCTCCCACTGTTACTGAGCCCTGCCAAGCCATTGAACCCAAGTGACAACACCAAACACTTGTCCACCTCCAGTGGACAGATAGTGCAAGGCAGACAGCCAAGGGCCAAGATGCTGAAGACTATCTGTACAAGTAAGAAAGGTCCCTGCCCCTGTAGCACTTAGAGCCCAAAAATATGCTTTTAAGAGACTCCCCAAGAAAAGCTGTAAGACCACCCAAACACATCCAAAACATTTGAACAATGAGGACAGCTCTTTCTTCAGAAAAGTTGTTTATTCCATTTTCAGCCTTTTGACAGACAGAGCTCATGCAGACACCTGCGTCCCAACCAGCAGCTGAAACAGCAAACGCACAACCTCCAAAGGCAAGCTCCCCCCCACCCTCAGTCCCATGCCAAAGTCTGGAAACAGCTACTAACTGTGCCTAAAAAGTGTCACCCTTGATAAAAATGGTCCAAAAACATCCAGAAGGAAAGTTGACCTGTCTCATGCAGATGAAGGCAGCACTTAGCCAAAGACCTCCTTCTAGCCTCTGCTGCTTCTCACCTCCACAGTCTTACAGGAATCAAATGCTCAATGTGGATGACAACATATAATTAAACTCTGCTGCTCTAAACTTTAATTCTTCTAGTGGGGAACAACTCCCCTTTGCTCAACTGATTGCATTGCCAGTGTTAAACTACCGCACCATACAGAAACCCTGGAAGCCAATGTTTGCTTCTACCCAGAAACAAGAGTTTTGCCCTCCAGGGAAGTGCCACAGGAAACTGCTGACTGGGTGAACTGCCTCAATACCTCTGAAGGATGATGTTGAAATCTGCTACAACCACCCTGCCTCATGCAAAACAGCCTTCCTGAGCAGAAAATAAGCCATGACAACAGCTTTTACAGAGTTCTGCTTCATCAGGTAGGACAAACTCCTGAACCATGTGACGGATAGTGACATGCATGTTTGCTGGCACTACTCTGGGAAACCTAAAATAGAAGTCACTTCATGGACCTTGCTTTCTGCCCCAAGTCCTTCCTTTTGCTACTCAGTCACAGGAGAGCAGGATGCAGATGCAGCTCAGCAGACTGAGGGACTGAGTTTCATCCCCAGTCCAGAGAGGCTGCTGAGGATAAAGGGATGATTTGCCAAGGTCCTGGGCAAGCATGTGCACTTCACCTGAAGGCTACCTGGGGCATCAGTACTCCCCCACCACTCTTCCCAATAGAGCTATAGTTTTACTGAATTAATCTGATATACATGAGGCAAAAGGCATTTGGAGCAATCAGACCTGGGTGTAGCAGAACCAGTCTCTCTAAACAATACTGCCCTCTGGCAACCTGTGCCTAAAACATCCAACTCACCCAGCCATGCTAGAAGACTAGTCATACAGGTTACTCTCCTCAATCTCATGATATATTTGTGTGGTCATCAACCCTTATTTCCCCCAGAAATAACTGCATGTTTTGCAGAGTGGACATCTCAGACACCTGTAATTTTCTTGTTAAGATGCCTTTTCAGCATTCAGCTCCCCTGCTGTTAAGTAGACAAGGAAGCAGCAGGTCAAGTAACTTGCCATAAATACTCTTCAAAACAATATTTCTGTATGAACTTGCACCATCATCTAAGTCATCACAGTATGCCACAAAATCTGTTCATTTTATTCCCTATCAATTAAATCTAAATTACGTTAGATCTGGAGAAAGCACATACAATTTATTGAACCTGAGTTTCTCCTTACTAGCTTATTGCACCTTCCTAAGTGTGAAATTTTGTTGCAGTTGACAGGAAATAGTAGCAGGAAGAACCGAGGAACCAAGTTTAAATGTAATAAACAAGCCATCTGTACAATGTGATTTTAGCTAGAGAACTTGTTTTACTGATGCATATTTCACCCTGTTTCATCTTACCTTTTGCTAGAGGTTTAATACAGGGGGAGAAAGAAGGGTGAAGTTGGTAGGGAATACAGACCTGCAGTTAGATAACAAAGAATACAGACCAAGTTATCGAAACCATCAATATTACCAGGTCTCTGGTACAGGTTTCTTCAGTCTAAACCCAGCCCATTCAGAGTGAAGAAAATTCATCATTTGCCTTCTTGTCTGTGGAGTTATCTGTTAATCAAGGAGCACTGAGGTTCAAGAGGTTCTTGACATTTTCATTTATTAGCTCTATTTTTTCAGTATGAAAGTGGCAAAACAAGGCAACTGACTTCTTTCAAAAATGATTCTGTATTTGATGATGTCTGGTTTTGTCTGACTAGTAGCCCAAGCAAAAAATGAATAGGGCATTCCAAGCTGGTACGTAACAGAAGGCCACTAATTCCTTACCAAGACTGTAAATTTACAGGGTTAGTTCACCCACAGAGGTGAAGACAAGGAAAAGGGATGGAGGGTGAAAGTAAGAGAAACAGGAGCTATGAACTGCGCAATATTTATGTTTGGTGGAGGGACATTAGAGTCAGATACACCTACCCTTCATAGAGGCAACATGTGCTTTATAAAGATACTTTTTCCTTAGTGGCTCATTACAATTCAACACATTGTCAGACCACACTGAATGAATTGTTCCCAGAGTACAGATGAAAGATAAGAAAGGCTTGACTTGTATTTAATGATCCATCATTAACATATCTGTATGTGGGCAGAGTTTCAGCACTGAGCATGCAGGATGCACATAACAGTGAGGACAGTGTCTTACAAAGACCACCTCTATCTAGTGGAGAAGAAAAGCCAACACCCCTCCTCTGAAGTGGAATGCGGTTAGTAGCTTTCAAACGATGGTGTGTAGCTTGCTTTATAAGCCATTGTTTAAAGCACTATAATTAGAAAAAATGTTAGATATGCAAGATAAACCATCCTCCCTCGAATAATGCATGTTCCCCTGTGAGTTACAGTGATTATACACTGTGTTAGGGATTTTTGTAGAAGTTTCTTTATACTGACTAAAAATCATACAACAATGATCATGCCACATTCCCTTTACAGATAAAGCTGCTACATCCTAGAACATGTCCTGGTCATTGCTTTTCTTTACAAAGATCTCTGAGCAGCCATTAAACAGCAATTATCTTTGCTGTACGGATCGTTTAGGTGTAAGAGAGGCAGATATTCCATACCTTCTCAACTGGTTTGAATTGTAATCCCTGCTTCCCACCCCCACCCTCCCCACTGAAGCAAAACTCAGTTAAGGTGTAATTCATTTAGCCACGGTAGTCTGCATTTCAAAGTGCATCATTATACTCCCTAGAATGAAACAAGAGTGTTACCCAAGATAAACTTAAGATAATTTGCATAAGATAATCAGTTAGCACACTTGAGATTACTTTGATTTTTGGTAGGCATATCATTTATGCAAACAAACATCATCCTTTAAAAAGGTAAGATTCAATCAATTCTGATACATGAGAAAGTAAAATACCAGGACTGAAGTAATAATTAAAAAGGATGAGGTTACACGCAATCAGCTGCTTAGCATTGTGATTTGCAGGGATGTCCTGACTTTGTTACTGGTTCACGAAGGCAGCACCTAAGCCTTCACTAAACAGGCAGACGGGAAAGCTAAGCCCAAGTCTGATTTGGGAAAACCCCATATGCAAGGTTTCCTCCTCACTCAGGCAGAAGCTTCAAGTCTTACCCTCCATGCCTGGACAGCCACTGCTGCCACCCGCTCAGCCAGACCCAGCACTCCCACCACCCTTTGGCACCAGACCTTATGAAGCACCCATGAACCAAGCCAGCTCTAGGCAGGATGGACACCTCCTCCCCAGGTGCCTCTGTCTTTACTCCAAAGCACTTCTTGAGTGCAGAGGCAGGGCTTAGCACTGCCAGGTTTACACGGAAGCCTGCACTTGTGGATCTGAGACAGCACAGTTCAGCTACTGCCTCCCTACTCTATCACAGATCATTTCTTGCTGCACTTCCACAGACTCCATTTTCATCAGTATTGCACAAGTCAGAATACTGCAAGCATCTGCTTTCCAGCTATCAATTAAGGAGATAATCTTTAATCAGAAATACAGTGCATTACGTCACCTCAGCCTCTGCTTGTGATGGTCTCCAGTAATATCCAGCCACCAGTGATTGTCTGCACTCTAAAGGATTTACTCAGTAAACTAATGGCTCTTATGTACCTCATATCCATTTGGAAAAGCAAATATAACTTATTTCCTCCTTAAAAAAAATTATTCTCCAAGTACACAAGAATATCTGGAAGTCTCCACCTGAAGTGACTGAGTACCCAACCTTGGAGACAAAGAATGCCATATCTGAACAGTTAAGCCTTTACTACGAGTGTTAATTCATGCATATTTCCAAACCCTGCATGAGCATCCAGACCACGTACTGTCAGGTCCTTAGTTCATGCCTGCCTGAAGCCTTGCTAATCAGCCAATTACGCAAACACTGTTCAAGCAAGAAGCATGAAAGGACCCAAGCTAACACATTGTTTAGGCTAGAAATGTATGTGGCAGAACACAGCACAGCCAGGGCATCTGTCAGTCGTGCAGCAAGTGCTGGAGGAGAACATCTGACCACCGCACAGCATTTAACCCCTCTTCAGCCCATGGATGCCAGCCAGGCTGCTGAAGGTCAGCATGTTCCTCTTCAGCAGGGTGTACCTGAGGGACCAGAGAAAACATCTCAAGTCCATCCAAAAACAAAAAGCCACCTCATTTTATCTCTTTTTACTTGCATGGGAACTGGAGATTATTTTAGGGGAAAAAAAAACTACACTTATTCCTTAAATAAAGAACAGGGATACTTGTAAAATAAGAAATCATTTTAATCTTCAATTTCAATGCTAGATTTCTAGTTGCCCAAAAGACATAGCAAGAATAACTGATTTTTACACCATACATAATAAATAATAAGATCTATTTTGCACCTATTGCATAACCAGGAACAAATATTAGCTAGAAATGTATTTTAGTTATGCAGAATTCAAGTTGGACAAGAAAATTATACTTTTGGTATTTAAAAAATAGTTTTAAGTCAGTGGCTTAAATATTTCTTTGCAAAAACAACTCTTATTAGTTATCTTTTGCTTCTTCACTGAAGCATTTGAATCAGCATTTTCCATTCTTCAGCTGGAGCAATGCAACAACATGTACCTGACTGCAAACCCGAATATTTTTCAATGTCTAATTTGTATTACACATACCTCCTTGGGAATTTCTAGACATGTTTAATAAAATGTTCTTGTGTATTGGTGTATGTAAACAGAATGAACCACTGAGTCACAACCAGGATGATTTTTCTGCCATGTAAACAAACGTTTCTGCAGAGTCACACTCCCGTTATGGTTCACCCTGCATTGAGGGACTGCAGACCTATTCAGATATAAAAGGTAATGCTTTTTTTTTCCTCAGCCTCCCTACCTGTGTGCTCAAAGGAGAGCTCAGCAAAATCAATGGCTCTGTATGGTCCAAGAAAGTGCTTCTATTTCAATAAGTAGCTCACATTATGCATGCCTTCTGTTAGAGGAACACAGATCCTTCTTCCAGAGAAGATATAAAAGCATCTGAGCAGGGGGATGGAAACCGTGACGTAAGAGGCAGCCAGTGGAAAAACATATGGAGGCAGAGAAATAAGAAAGATATCAGCAATTGGCAAATCTGCTCTTACATTTCACATTCATATGCTCACCACATTTAGACACAAAGACTCTATCTAACACTCCAGCACCAGAAGAGGGTTTTTTTTTATTCTCCAAAGCAGCACATGCTATTATAGACATAGCTCTGTACAGCATTGTACAGAAATCTTGCGCTACTAATCTGCATTCTGTATTAAAGCCAGAAATAGTGACACCACACTGGACCGTAGTGAAGCTACACAATACATCCCTACCACGCCATTATGCAGGTATGGACTGTCAGCTACTGTCCGCTTTATACACTGCCTTTGTCCCGTGAACATATAGCAGGGGGGAATTGAACAGAGCTAAAAGCATTTGTGATTCTTGACTGTTATCACAAAAGTAATTTTCTTCTCATCTGAAGAATAGTTACTGGGTATAAATAAAACAGAGTTACCCCTGAAGCTCCTTTCTCTATTCACGCTATCAAGGTGATATCCATTAAGTTTTCTGTTTCCCCTGTCCTTTTTTCTGTTTTGGTTTGGGATTTTTGGTTGGTTGGTTTGGGGTTTTTTTGGGGGGGGATGGAGTGGGAGGCAGGATTTTGGGGATTTTGGGTATGGTTTGGTTGGTTGTTTTTTAATTTGGGACATATTTCCACCTGCATTACTTCAATAAGACCAATGGAGAGAGTCAAGAACTACTGCTGTTATGCCACAGAGCGCATGCTGTAACACCCTTCTGTCAAACTCTCCTTGTGATGCTTGTGCCCTTTTGTTTGGGAAGCAAAAAATAAGCCATTTGCTTCAATGACAACAGAAGAGCCAAGAGCAACCTACTCCCAGTTATCACCACAAAAGCTGTTACTTAGACTACAAGTCTAAAAAAAAAATCTAAAACCTTTGTATTGATTTTTTTTTTTCCTGGTTTCTCTGTTAACAGGACATGTTCCCTCAGTGTGTACAGGGAAGTAACTACCTACAGCATCTGCACCTGCTTTCTTGGAATGGGTTCGGAAAGGGGCTCGTGGCAGGATGGGAGGAAGGTTACCACTGACTGCCTCCTGGCAAGCTGCCACAAGGAAATCGAAGTTTTCTGCACAAATTTAGTCTGGTACTACACACTGTTTTACTAAACCACACAATATACCCAGAGTTACAAGTTATAAGATGACACAGCTAAATTGCAGGCAAGATTTTGGACAGAGCTCAGTTCAGTATTTAGTTATCCAATTCAGTGACCTTCAGAAACAGCAGATCACATTAAACACAGAGCTTTCATCCTTTCCATCCCCCAATTATTATTTTTTTCTAAGCAAGCATCACATTGTCAAAGATACATCTCCTGGGATGTCCCAATGAATTCCCAGATGTGCTAGCTCAAAACTGACCTCTCACAGCAGCCTATTAACCTTATTACCTAAACTCATGTGTAATTATCAACCATAATGCATTGAGAGCCTTCTGCTTGCTACAGTTATGAACACAGACACTACTTCTTAAGCATCCATTAGGAAGCCATTAAGGCAGAAGCCAACACTTGAGTAAAACAGGAACAAATTAACTGCTTTGATATATTTTGTGATCCTTGTTGAGTCTTCAGAGAAAAGACAATTCTGAAAGATAAGATAGCATTTCCATGAATGAAATCTTAATTTGCTAGGATCCTCTTGGGGAGGAATAGCAGCTCTGGGTATATATTATGCAAACAATTCTTACATGCTGTGGCTTGTGCAACATGTCAGAATTATTGTAGGTACTTAGTACCCTCAAACAAAACATGGTACAAACATCTTTGAGATACTTTAATTTTCTATGGCCAAAGTTCTCTTGTGCACTTGAAGCTACGTCAGATAACCACAGAAAATGAGGCTTTTTTGTGGGTCAGCCATCTCCACCTCAAATGTGGTGCTACATACATGCATTTCATACACAAGAGGGTGACAGGAGCAGAAAAGGAAATTTACAGGACTTGCTAGATGACATACTCCAGGGAACTAAGAAATGAGAATTTTTGAAATAGCAATCTTGTTTCTGTAGAAATTCTAACACGGCTATTAATTTTCCACAGGAAAAGAAAATATTTCCTAATGCTACAAGATAAACAATTGTTATTTATTTGTGGAATACACATTCAGCATGTGTAGACTCATGTTTCCTTTAGAAACTGCTTTGAGTTTTGCTCAGTCACTGAGAAGGAAAACAATACTATACTCTTAATTAACTGCTCAAATGAACTATAAAAAAAGTTCTTTACAGGAGTTATTTTGTCTTTATTATGGATTTTTAGGAAGCAGTAATTCACCTTTCCATATGAAGGAGGAGACACAAGAGAGACTACATAAAGCTATAAATACTATTAATTGCAGAGTAAGGCACAATATCATTAAGAATTATGGAAACTGTCCCATCTCCTTTATTCCTTTTGCTTCTGACAATCAAGCTTAAGAGGAAAGAGTAATTGAACCTTTCCATCACAATCCTGGTGTGGACTGAATTCTTGCCAAGAACAAACTAGCAGTTTTAGAGTCCCTTTAGAGACATGGAATAATCCCAGAACCTCAGAAGTTGGGCCCTGAATGAGCAAGCAGCTTCATCAGCAGCATGAAGGAGACAAAAGCATAGGATCAGTAGCTTCAGAAGCAATTCAAATAGATCAAGAAGAGACATCAGCTGTAGTTGATCTATTTAAATTCATGAGATCATATTTGGAAACATGGAAGAGAGCTACAGGAATATAAGTCTCTTTGAATTAATTCTTACAGAAAATTTATCTTTTGACGGTCTATTCAACATCTCAAAGCAGTCTGACACCATTATGAGCAATATCAGTATGAGAAATAAAGAGCACCACAAAGCTGATGATTAATAAAGGAGCGTTGAAAAAACATTCTGAGCTGGGAGATGACTGTTCTTCAGAATTAAAAATATGGCAACAAGAGTTTTAAGTTACAGCTTGTATACATATCTATACACACACAGACCGTGCGTGCATGTATACACATATATTTATATAACCTAAACTTGCATTTTACTTACATAGACAGTTGATGATATATCAACATTAGAGTATAAATCAGCTCGCTCATTCCTTAACTGTGGAAACTCTTTACACAGCATATCCATATGTTCCTGTCAGCAATAAAAGGATCCCAAAAGGAAGGAAAGACTATCTTAACAGAGACCAGCAAGCACTTATGTCTGTTAGCAGTCTGCAGAGGACCCATCAATGCGCTCTACAGACCAGAACAAGCAACTTCAGGAAGCATTTCCCGCCACCTATTGGCTCCCCAGATTAAGCCATCTCCCAAGGCCATGCTCTTATTAAAGCAGTTAAAAAGCCTGAGGAAAGTCACACCAGACTTACTGCATAGCCAAGTGAAAAAGAGGCAAACTGGATTTAAGACAGTTATTCCATAGGTGAAAAGGAACAGTAGCCACAGACAGGCTCTCGGGGCAGCCAGAGGTCAGTGAGGGACAACTCCCCAGTCCCTCAGCAATGCTGCAAAGCCACAAGACATCTCTCCAGAGGTGATGAGATGCTCTCAGCTACAGACCACCCTCCCTGAGGCATACTACCAAGTACTCTCAGGGCCAGGCACACCTGCATTACCAGTGCTCATCTGCACTTTTTGGGCAAGCAAAACAGGAGATTTGCACTTCAAAGCTACTGGCTTGGCATTGTTCCAGTAAACACCAAGTCCATCTTGAAGTTGTTTATCAAAATTACATGCCAAGCCTATAAGACAATCTTAAGGCTGAGAGAAACTTTATTGTCCTGGTTTTCTTTTTCAGTTTGGTGGTTTGGGTTTTTTTCAAAAACATCATGGTAGCAAATGTCAAAGCATAAGCAAAAATAACACACACATAAATTACAAATAAGTGGGACACTTTTGTCATTAACTGTTCCCAGTGGCAGTAGCTTATTAGGCCTACAGTCAGTTGGTAACAACCTTAGATTCAGGTTATTATTCAAGCTGCATGTCTTTGAAGGCCTATTAAAGGCAACAACAGAATAGCCCAGCATACTAAATAGCTGTATCTTAGAGGGGCAGGTTTCTACAAACGTATATTAACCAGTAACTTGGTGTTCAAGGCCAATTTGCTTCAAGGACAGACACTAGTTAAATAAAAAAAGCAAATAAAAGGAAAAAGAAAATTGTTTTTATGATCACCTCCCCTCTTCCTTCAAAGGAGGGGGTATAGATTCAGTTCAAATAGACTGTTCAGGTTCTGCTCCTCTCAAGCTCTTTAATCACTTTAGCATCACAAGTAGCCAAAAATATTGAGAACAGAGATTTAAAATAGAAAAGTTATAAACAATTCATAACATAGATTCACAGCAGACCACTATCTCCTGCTATATAAGCCAGTACTAATGGACAGCACTACAATACATTTTATACCTCAAGGAACACATTTCAAAGGGAGATTCCCTTAGAAGTAAAAATAGAGTCATAAAGTACAATACTGGACCATAATAAAAAGCCACAATTCAAACATGCTGAGCAATTAGGTTTTCTGTATGTAACAGTTAGATTTTAACCTCACTAGCATCAAATTAGCTCAAACCACACCATTCTCCATCTCCTCTCCCAACCCACAAAGTCTCATTCCCCTTAACCATTTTTCAAGCCCATCAGCAGGAGCCATAACTTGCCATTTCCCGGTGCACAGCATGCTTCCAAAACCAGCTACAGCTCTTTAAAGAGCAAGGCTATAACCAGGAAAACAGTTATAAAGTAAAATTTAATTAGCTACTCATTTACCTACCTACTAATAACAATACTAACAACTTACATAGAAATCCTTTAAATTCAGCACTTCAGTCAGGAATACTTACTAGGTTACACCTACTTAAAATCCTGGACCAAAACTTACACTATCTATAGGAAGAACTGAGTTCCTGGGATGGGTTTTTATACCAAATCCAATTCACATGGCTGAGCCTTTCTCATGAATGTGACCCACCTGCACCTGTGGTGAGTAAAGTGGTCATTCAGGTGAAAAAATAATGAAGTTGAACTACTACAAGTTACTACCTGATAGGTTGGGAAGGTAGCAGAACGAACATTGATACAGCTGAAACACCAAACGTTTCCTCAAAAATGTTACTGTTTCAGGCTGTTTTCTTACATAGAACCCCTCAGGCTCTTGGACACTCTCAGGTAAGTGTTAATGAGTAAATGCCTAGGGCTGATTGTGACCTATTTGTATAAAAATTCCTTCGCTCTACTCTCCTTTTTTGTTTTGCCCTGCATGTGCTTTGAAATTTGTTGAGAAGACACCCTTGGTGGTATTTAGGAACTAAGTCAATCTAAGAAAGTGTGTAATGAAGCTTTGTAGAGAAAGTGGGTTCTTTAGCACATTTCTTCTAAAGGGAGGGATCCAACAGATTTTAGTTGAGGCTTTTCCAGCATTTGAAATTAATAAATTGACTAGTATTAAGTATGTGCCCCTAAGTGAGCATTTAGGTAACAATTCTCATAAGAGTAGACTGACCTTTGAGAAGGCAAGGAAGCTAAGGCAGCGAATAACAGCATTGCACAACTTGCTGCTACTACCAAATGTTGTTTTCTCTGATCGTGCTTCAAAGAAAGAATGCAGATTACATTGCAGGACCTGCCAAATCTTGTACTACAATCCCTGTTGATAACTCTCTCCCTAGTATATGTGGGCCTCTACGTTTTTTTTTTAATAATAAAAATATAGATTGCATTGCAGTCTTGGTCCCAATAACTAGTGCCATCTTTATACGGTGTTGACAAGTATTTTAAGAAAAGCGTTTTATTCAAGCTTTGTTATGGATCAAATGAAAGATGTATTGGCCAATAAAAAAGGAAAATCCCGAAATCTTCTTATGCAATATGTCTAGAAACCCAGGCTATTTTTCTTTTCCTAAGTAAATACGGTTATTGGAGGAATTTATCTGTAGTAGTGTGCCCAGCTGATTTATGGAGGCCAAAACTGGGTTGTTTTCTCTTTGCTCTGACTCCTTAGCCAGCTTTCCCTCTGCTTGCAGCATCGATGCAGAGGGTGCCTCTTGTGGGGGAGTCTGCACGGCCATCCCTTGGCACCCTACCCCTTGCCAGAGGCAACTGGATGAAAACTATCAAAAGCAACTGGATGACCTGTGTAATGTTCAGTGCAGGGTCTGGTGATATAAACCTCACACAGGGAAGTAAATCTTGTGGGAGAAGATCCTCGTGGGAGGAGACACTGGACCTGAGATGGAGCTAACTGTGCTACTGCCATTTGGACTGTGACTGGCGTGACCTACCACTGACCTGACCCAAACAGGGTGTCCTACCCTGGTTCCCTCCTGGGGCAGTGCAGGGGGACCCTGACCTGCCTGGGGCCATACGTGGGCTGCAGCTGTAATGGCTCATTGTACGAGTGAGATGTGGGTGTGGTAGGCTGAGAGTGCTATCAGCAGTCACCCAAGTAGACGTTTTCTTTAGTATTATTGCTTTGTGAAGTTTGGTTATTATTGTTTTATTAATTTTCTAGGTAAAATGAGTATTTGAACCAAGCAAGAGTTCATATGTCTCCCTAGCACAGTCACGGCCCTGCTAATCGGTCTCCTGTCGGAGCACGCTAATGAAATTTGGCGCCTGCTGCGTGGGCAGAAGGCACTCACGGTTTCGAGAGGGGTGAAGGGACAGCCTGGTAGGCAGTGAGAGGTTGTCCTCTGACAAGTTTCCGTCTCAGAAAGAGTCTGCAATTTTCAAATGCTCCCAAGAAAGGAAAAATGTCTTTTAAAGGCTTGTATTTTTATTTAAAAACAAATTATTGTTTGTTTTTATTTTGTCCTATGACACAAACATATTCCTAAAGTTTGATTAGATCTGCAACAAAATATTTTTATGGTTATCTAAATGGATTGCTCCAGAATTTAATCACTCACTGAAGACTCATCCTTTCCCCGTTGTGAATGTTGTCACTCGAACAGCTGACTCAATTACATTTTCAGAAAGGTAGTTTAAAAAAAAAAAAAAAAAAGCAACAGTGTTTGAAATAAAGTGCTTCTACTCCTCTGTGGTTTAGGTTTGAATTAACTATGTAGGGTGTCCTCCAGAAGCCTATAATGATTAGCTGTTTTGTTGTGCTATCTTTTGAAAATATTAACAAAGCAATCCTGGCCTGGAGAGAGTGTTTTCAGAGGAATCCCTTGCTTTTGTGTGGAAATTGCATGCCCTTTACAGATTTGATACGTTTCTCTACCATTTACAGATGCTGTGGTGAACATTTAATCTCAGGGATGTTAACCTTTCTAAGTCCTGAAATGTGAATTTTTTCTATTTACAGACTGGTCTCTCCTTAAAGGAAATCTATATGGTTTTGCACATCTAGTGCCTGTGATGCCACTTTTCTGTCCAAATCAGCCTCTGATGGGCCCTGGCTAGGAGGAGGTCAGCACTTTTGCTTAGTGAGCCCCAACTTGGTCCTCACGTCAGGCTTGCAGAAACAACTAATGGCAGATGGGCAGTTAGCTGCAAGCCACCAGTCTCTCTCTTTGCTGCTTATCAGAGATGGGCTTGATTGCTTCTCTGCTCGCAGCACAGGGCAGGATGTGCTTGGTGGTCTGTGCTTAGCGATTTCTGTGTGTCGAGCATGCATGTTTGGGCATGGATGGTCCTTGAGGTCTCTTCCAACTGATTCTATGATTCTATGAGCTCGGACTTAGACCTGCACCAGATGCACAACACAAACTAGCCTTTGCCTATGGAGATGTGGTGGAGGGGTGCTGATGGTGATGCTGAATCTCCTACATGGCTTCCCTCTAAGTGCTTGTGCAGCATGTGTAAAAGTGCAATCAAATCAGACATCTCCTACCCATAGCTGGTCTTGATTTAAGCAGCTGTGCAAGGAATGAAAGAATCTTTTATATTTTCTAGCTTCTGGAAGTGGCAAGGGCCTACATAATAAAATACACTGGGGATACATACAATGCTAATGTAATTGCCAAGAAACAGTTAGGAAATTTTTTTTCTAGCCCTCATTCCTTCACTCAAAAGCATATTCATTTCTTAATTACAGTCTTGGGAGATTATCCTTTAACAAACAGCTGGTTTGAAACTGCCAGCCAGTAGTACCTGGTACCTTTTTCAGCTAGTACAGCTTTACCATGAGCATAGACTCATAGTACTCTTAACAGAATATTGTCTTGGAAAATATTTCTCTGCTTTGGCTAACTAGAGGGACACCTTCATGACCCTATGTGCAGACCAGCCAGCCATCTCCTGCCCCAGGGGAGGACAGCGAATGTGTGAGGCTAAAGAGAGAAACAGGTGAAGTATCTAGGAACTTTATATTAATTTTTTTTTTTTAAAGACCCTTGAAATCTGCCATCCAGGTACAAATAGCCAAAAATCACATAGGAGACCTAACGGTTAATTTTTCTTTAACGGTCTGTCTCTAGGGATATCATTCTGTGATTTTCTCCAGTTCCTGAAGGATAATTTGGCTGCCTGTGCAAGCTCGGTTTGAGTGTGATTCCACAGCTGCAGAAGCCCATTGATGTGTGGTGGTGAGCAAATCACCGCATTTTTTTCAGGGCTCAGCTGTTTAAAATATACTGAATGCAAAATCACTGGTAAGTTACAATGTGTTTAAATTACTCTAATTAAAGCTTCTGTAGTATGGCACAGTTCATGATATTTCATTGCAAATTATAGCTCATGTACCTACCATGGCAAGCAGGCGTTATCTCTTATCTCTTTATTCAAAAACTAGAAAGAATGGGAAGAAACAAACTTTTCAGGCTAAATTGCAGACTAACTAGCTGAAGTCTTTTCACATATTTTTTAGCACCTCTACAATGAGACACACAGTTAAATTATGGGTCTGAAGAGCTTCATCTGATGGTGGGAGAAAGAGAAATCCCTCCTTAGGAAGGCTGTGGTCTGTTTCTATTTTTAACAGGTTGGCTATACCGTAACAAAAGGGTGAACTTAATATTGTTCACCAAGCTGTGTACCATCCTGTGCAGACCGCAAGTTTTCCTGCTGCGGGCAGGAGCAAGTCAAACTCATTAATGGCAGATAGATGTTAAGCTAGTGGGGATGGATGTTTAGAAAGTGTCGGTTTGGGGATTTTGTATCAAGATGGAGACAAGCAAGGAGAACGTTAGAAAATGTTTTCCTGGCTTGACTGAAGATACGTGTTATGGAGTTTCTGGAGTGCCTTTTTCATGTTTCTTGCTAATGCTTGAATTGCTTTTCCTGTCTCAGCATGGCCAAAGACAGGCTGTAACGCAACAACTCATTGTAAAGAAACTTCCAAGCAAGCGTCAACAGTGTTTTCTATCCAGCCAGGTTGCAGCTGGCCAAACTAGGTATGGGCTTGTTCATTGCTGCTGGAACTGTTGTCCGTGAATCTGCACAGTTTAACAGTACGTTCAGACTGACTATTTAACTAGTGGTCTCAGAAGGTTTATGAACCCTGTATATGACAAACAGCACCCTGAACTCCTGAGTGTGCATGGCATAGAGGTGACATAGCTATGTTGGTACAGCACTGCACCCATGTTGACGTGGACTTACTAGCTTAGAGTTTGACAAACATGTACTCCATCTAGGCCTGATCTGGCTTGGGGTGGGCACGTAGAAGCTTGTACCTCTATGTTTGCCTGCTCCAAGATAGCTTCTTGTGAAGAATTTTAGTTCCAAGTTTACACTCAGGGTTTACGGAGTACCTTTCCTTTCATATATTGAAATTGAAAGTGAAAACAGAGGATGGAAAAAGAGGAATGCAAACATATGCAGCATGGGGAAGGAGGTGCTGGGAGCCCGTGAGCAGCCCCAGAGCTATGGTCTCATTGGAGGGATGAATTGGTTTATATAACTGGAACACTGTAAAGGATGACTGCAAGCTTTTTAGGAAGGACAGCCTGGGTGGACATGGAGAAGACATTGCATACTGTGCAGAAGAATTTATCAAATGCACAGAGGACTGCTGTGAAATAGGTAATAAGTTTGTCCAGAGCTTATGGGTAGGGAACACAGAGGACATTGTGGTGGATGTCTGTTACAGACCATGATCAAGTACAGCAATTGAGCATAGCTGAGTATCTGGAAGAAGCCTCATGATCATAGGAGATCCTAACCTGAAAGGCAGAGGAACTCAGAAAGGCTGGCTGATCTTCCTAGGCAGTCTTCTCAAAGGGTAAGAAAAGACTGTTTCAGTGCTCAAGAAAACCTGTTAGGATGCCAGCTGGGCTAAGCGTGTACCTCTCAAGTGAGCTCAAGCACAAATTAGAAAGGTGAAGGCAGGGACAGGCTACCCAGAAGCAATGTGCAGTTACCACCCAGAGTTATTTCAGGGAGAAAGTTTAGAAAGCCAAGCACAGCTGGATTTGACACTGGATAGATGTGAAGGGCAAGAAGATGACCTTCTATAGGTACTTTGGCAGCAAAAGGAATACTCGGTTTATTGCTGCCTAGGAGCAGGCAACATAGTGGCAAAGGATATTGAAGAGGCTTTGATTCTCAAGGTCCTCTTTGCATCAGTCTTTATTAGCAAGGTTTGATCTCAGACCTCTCAGTATCTGTCCTTAGTACCGGCACTTAGAAAAGTGGGGTAGAGGAGGCCAGCGTACATATCCCCTCCATGATAGAGGACAACTGAATTCAAGGATGTAGCTGAAGGAGCTGGCCAATGTCACGCAAAATTGGTCTTGTTATTCATGAAAGGTTTCCTGTGACTAGAAAAAGAGAAATCTTGTGCCCACTTTCAAAAAATCAATGAAGGAACAACTATAGCCTGGTGAGCCTCACATCAGTAAGTGGTAACATTATGGAGCAAGCCATCGCATAAGACCTTTACAGGTACATAAAGGACATAAAGTCTTTGGGAAAAGTAAGTACAGATTTACCATGAGAAAATGGAGACTGACCAACCTGATTGCATTCCGCAACAAAAATGATGGGCTCTGTGGATGAGGGGAAAGCAGTGGATGTTGTATACCTTTATTTCAGCTTTTACCTTGACATGATCTTCCACAGTAAACTTGTAAGCAAACTGGGGAAATACAGATTATGAGAATTTTCTGCAATATGGATAAAAAACTCTCTGTTTTTTTTGATTAACACAGTAGTGGTCACTAGTTGTAAGTCCTGGCAGCCACATACAGTTAGTGTTCCTCAGTGGTTGTACTGTTTAATGCTTAATTGGTCATCTGGATGAGTGGATAGAGTGCACCTTGACCAGACAGGTGGGTGATACAAAATTTGGGGAGAAGCAGCTAAAAGACTGAAGGGCAGAACTACTAAGCTGGGGACCCTCAGCAAGCTACAGCAGCGGACTGACAGCAACCTCATGATGCTCAGGAAAGACAACCATGGAATTCTGCATCTGGGATGGGATAACCCGATACATGCATTGGGGCTGACTGGCTGTAGAACAGCTCTGCAGGATGGGGCCCGGGAATCCTGATAGACAAGTTTAAACATGAGTCAGCAACGTGCTTTTATGGCGATGGGAACCATCTGCATATATGCATTACAGGACAGAGAAGAGGCTGAGAAAAGTGCTGCTTCTTTTCCTCTTGGCACTTGTGAAACCACATCTGGAGAGCTCTGTCCAGTACGGGACTCCCCAGTACAAGAAATACATGGACTTGCTGGAGCATGTCACAAAGATGACTGGAACACAAGATATAGGGGAGGAGAAGGAACTGGCTTGTTCAACCTTAAAAAGCAAAGGATATTAAATTACTGTCTACAGCTTCCTATGGGGTTGATTACACAGAGAATGGGGATAGGCTTAGCTGTACATAGTGGCAGGACAAGAGGCCATGCTGCAGCCTGGGGAAATCGCAGTGGTTAAGCTCTGGAACAAGCTGCTCAGAGAGGCTGAGCAGACTCCATCCTTGGAAAATGTTAAACCTTGACTGACCAAACCCAGACTATTTCTTAATATCTGCTTTACATCTTTGCAGAGCACCAGGGCTGATTATTTCTTGTCATGGTCCTAAAGAGCATGCAGAACGTTTGCTGGCTATCATCTTTATAGCAAAACTTTTACATGCTTGGATAGTCTCTCTCATCTTTCTCTGCTAGATCTAGTTCCTTCATTCTTTCCACTTCAGGTGTTTGTTTTAAACTGATTCTTCCCTGATGGTTTTGGTGTTTTTTTCCCCTCCTTGTAATTCTGTCTGCACCTTGTGGTATCCAGAACTGGACATTGGGTCCTGCCTGCTGACCCTAGGCACCACATGAGGTAAAAAAACCAACCCTGCTTCCTGCATCTTTAGGTATGATGCTCAGGTTACAACGTACAAAAATTCAGTTTGCTTTTGTTGAAATAGCATCACAACATCAACACGAACGCAGGTCATGATCAACTAAGTGAGCTAGTTCAGCTTCTGCAGTAGTGTTATTCAGCTGCATGGTTCCTACTATGGTTTTGTTTTTCATTTCTTATCTTGCTCCTCTGCGGTTTCATGTATCGAAATTCATTTTATGGATTTCAGACAGTACCCTCGGTATTCAAAGGTGCAGAGTTTGTGATGCTCTTTTCACAGTGCTCCAAACTGGCATTTGTTCCTGCTCTGAGATGGAAGTTATTAACAGAAACGTTGGATTGTGGCACTGCATTACTCACTACCCCAAATTTTTAGCTAGCATCAAGTTTAGCTGCATTGACAGACTTCTTCAGTACTGAGGGCAGATAACCAAGACCAAAAACTCCCCACTATGTCATGAAACTTTTGACTTGTTCTTCCCAGGTATTAAAGTTAAGCTTTCTGCTTTCTTCCCCAAATTTCTTTTTTGGAGATACTTTTTGAACTTTTCCTGTTCTCAGACCTTCTCTCCTCAATGAATATTCAAACAGAATTGTTCCAAGATTAATTTGGCTTATTTCCCTAGACTCTTTCCTGGAATTGCAGCCATCCTGACAATTAAAATATCTTTAACTCTTTATGAATATTAAGTATTTTCTTCCAAATTCTGGTCTGTATCTTAGTCCTCTGTTTAAAATTGCATTAAACGTATGGTCACAAATAACCTTAATTGCAGAGGAGATGCAGATCTAAAGCATACACTCGCTTAAATCAATGCTTAAAAAACATCCACAGACACTGGTTTTGCTCATAATTGGCCTTTATGTAAACACTTAAACCTGATTTGGTTCTCTTGGATCTTTCTCCTTGCCTTTTCTCTATACAGCCTATGTAAGTGTGTAACTGTGTTTCTTTTTACTGGCATTTGCTTCTTCTATTTTGCCTCAGAAATATCCTTCACTTCACGTTGGTCAATGCTTAATCTTCACACTGATATTCAGTTCAAACTGGACACTTCCTCACTATTTCAGTACAGCCATTTGCTAAACCCTTCTCCAGAAAGTAATCTGACATAACGGATGTCTCACAAGCTCCATGTGGGCTGACGTTACTGACGCTGCGCTTTATGTTGTTAAGGTAGAAACAATGCACTTGTTTTCAGAACAAAAGCTTGCTCTTAGCACTGATAGGAATTTTTCAGGACAGGGATTTAGTCTACGTGTTCATAACTGGGCCAGGTCTGTAAGAACGGTAAGAAAAAAATCCATGGACATCCTAAGGACTGAAGTTATATAATTTTTTAATTAAACATTCTGATTTGATAGTAAATATGCAAAGGCTATAAACAGGTATTGTTCAGGAATGTATAACTTAAATGCAAGTATTCAGAGGCTAGTACTTACTTACATTTCTCTCTACCCACTGAACAGGTGCAGCATAATAGCTAAGGCCAAAAAAGTGTTCGAAAGGAAGCCCTCTGTCCTTCATGGCTAGCTTAACATGAAGCAGAAGGAAATAGAGGAATAATCTTCATAGTTCTTATTGATCTTCCTTTATATTGTTGCAGGCTAGAAAGCCAAGCTATTTATTGACTGAACTTTGGATAGCCACCTCTGATTAGCTCAGCTTTCACGAGCAAATCTTACAGTTCAGTGAAAATACTGCATGCTGTCAGAAAGTGTAGGAAGATGTGAGGTTACAAAACAGATGCCATTTTTCTTCTTTACCAGATAAATTCAAAAATATTCAAGGTTAACCTTATCACAGTTGATGGCAAAATAGAAGGTGTTGACATGCTTCTGAACTTACGTTTCTCTCATTTTTATTGACAAATGAGCCAAGATATTTGTCAAAAATTGAAAAAAATACAAATTCACAAGAATGGAAATATTCAAACTATAATAATTTATCTGGATGAAGTCCTGCTTGTCTGTTGAAGTTCTCAGACTGAATGTAATGATGCTCTCACATTCATGTTTCATTTGACAAACATACTTGCAGAGTAATGACACTTAAGTTCCAGCCTGGCGTCCTCTGGTCACAGAGGTTTCTCCCTGGGAAACTCTGAATTTACCAGACACACAAGTTTAGATTCTTCATTGGCAAATTCATTTGGGCTGAGGGACCTGCTCCTGTGGGCTGTCCTGTGCTTTCTTAGGCACAGCCTAAGGTTCACACAGGGAGGTCAATGCAGCCCTTGGTGTCTCACGCTCCAGAAATTCTCAGCAGTCTGTAACAAACCCAGGAATGAAAAACCACAAATACAGCCATGCTACCAAGAAAAGTCTAGGGTCATGTGTGTCTCCTAGACCCATTCCATGGAAGGAAACTTGTTATTGTTTTTGGTCAGACACTAGACTGTGCTCCACACTCAGTGAAAACAGATCTCCAGCACGGCTTTGGTGGTGTATGCAGAGGATGTTGGACTTTTCTTCAGACTCCAGATAGGTGTAACCATGAACATTTGAGCAAGACCCGTTAACTAGGTACCTGGTGACTTGAATATTAATAGAGGTAAAGACATGCTCTCATTGACAACCTTCTGTCTGATAGAGGAAGGTTTAACAATACTAGAGCTCAGTTTTGCAGGAAGAATGGAAGAAAGTGGAACTTGCAAACAAGTGGAGTAAAGCAGAAAAAAAAATTAAATTAAGACTAAACAGGGAAGTTAAAAACATTATCAGCAGACAGGGATCAAGTCTTCTTTTAAAATCACATAATCGAACACTCAAAATCTCACATACTCAACTTTAACTTTTAATTCCAGGATCTTTTCTGCCCAGATAACGGCAGCTAATCTATCCTAATGCTATTCAGGCTGCTTTTCCCCACAGCTGATCTGAAATACCTAGCTGTCACTGCTGTCTTTGGGTGACAAATGCCATCAAGTTTCAAATCTAACCTTAATAACCATTCATATTTATCTAATCAGATAACAGTTTGGGGCCTAGGGATTCTCCTCCCTCAGTCAATGCAGAGCATCCAGCTCCCTCCCCTGGGATCAGCCATGGAAGGATCCAACAAGGCAGAATCAACTTTTTTCTCCTCTCCCTTTGGAGCCCCCATGACAGTGTGTGATTTCCTGTGCAAGCCCTCTCTTCTGAAAGAAATTAATTTCCAATTTATATCGCGTCAGTTGCGGTGCTAGAAAGTTGGTGGACTTTCACTGGCATTTTCCTAAGCTTCTTAAATCCATCACGTCTTAAATCCAGTAGATAAATATTCACAGGATTTTCGGTTTAAAACGGGTCTTTTTGGGGTCCTTTTTATGAGCAAACTTACAAAAGTGCTGCCTGGAATGAAATGCAAAGTAGCAGCATCTTGGATTAACAAACATCAATTTTAAAAATAGCTGCTTTTAATTACTGAGCTCTAAATCAGAAAGTGAGTGCAACATCAAGGGGCTGCTATTCTCTATTGAATGTGAATAATATTTAAAAGTGAGATGTCTTCTAACCCTTTAATTTACACCTTCTAGGGATGGGTCTGACTCATGGTTTTAATTTCTCCCTATTTTTTCCTCTATGGGTTGCAAAACACATTTCAAAGCGTAGAATAAGTGTAGAGATCTGATCCAAAATTCCTTGGCAAATCTCCCTCCTATTGTGAGGAATATTGGCTGCCAAGAGTCCAAGACTGAACTCTGTAAGGACAGAGTTTTCCTAACACTCCTTGGTCACTTGAATATCTCTTGAAAATCTGGTCTTTGCATGCCAGATAGCGGAAGCTTTCCTGTTTGTATTGTCCCACAGTAGCATTCCTTTACCCTTAACTTGGATTTTTCAGAAAATGAGAGCAACTCTTGGCTTCCATCTGGCTCTTGGACCCGAAACATAGAACCTCCGTGTGCTCCAAACTCACATAGAAGAAAGGGCTTGCATTAAATGCTGCCACCATCAAGCTCTGGTATTCCTCCCCAAAATATAGGGCAAGGCTATTATAATCATGTAAAATCATTTAAGAAAAAGGCACTTTTTACAAGACTCATAGTCTCAGTATTGCTGTCACAGCTTTCTGAGATGAATGAGATGAGTTTCATTCACAACTGAGACAAGTTTCATTCAGTTATTTGTTATGTCCTACTGAGGACTTGTAACTTCCAGTAGGTGAGGTATTTTCTTAACTAATGGAAAAAACATTTCTTAACTATGATTTTATCCGAAGCCAATTGACTCCAGAGGTGCAAAGCGCAAGTGGTCTGGCGGGTGATCGCTAACCTTCTGACAGTGCATGGTTTAGTATGGGGGAACATTTATTAAATAAACAATATTAACTTGACCTAAGCCTGACTTTGAAGTTTGATCTCTAGCAGGAAGACCTATCTAATGATTAAACCATAGAATTAGGCTCTTAGGAGCCTAGCTAATAAAAGGCTGGGGTGCTTATAACTAGGATGCCGCAATTCTTCATTCTAGACACATGCTGACCACAATGAAATCCAAGGACTGAGGGAGATGATTTAAAGCCATTCACCGAGCGAAGAGTTACTTCCAGCCAGCCCAAAGGAAGGATTAGTACAGGAGAGAAGGGTGGACTCTGACCTCTTTAGAGGCTAGGTGCCTGAGGGAGGCATATGAGGTGACTCACAGCAGGGCAAGATTCACTGAACCAGAAGGGGAGGTCTTAAAGAAGCTGACTCCACTTTTCTCAGCTATGGTACACAGCTGAGAGCAGGCAAGTTCTGATTTTGGAGGGCTGTTTTCCCCTGGGCAATCACAGAAGAGAAGAGTGGGAATGACTCTGAGATCAGCGGCCTCCTACCCCACCAAGACTGTGATTTAGAAAGTGGGGTGCTGCCTGGGGAGGGCAGGCTCTGTCAGGAGGAGGAGGGAAAAGGCAAATCGTCACTCACCCCTTCACACAGCAGATTTTGTTGGTTGAATGGATGGGAGTAGATATTGCTGGCGCTCTTTCTCTCCCCTACCTGTAGCACAAGTCTGGAAGCCTTAGAGAAGCTGTCCTCCTGCAGCAGTGCAATAGGACTCCCCAAAATGCTTGGTGCTTGCCTAGCCCAAGAGAAAGGAAGTGTTTAACGTGTTCTAATGAATCTTTACTTCTTTTTTTTTTTCTGTAGCCAAATACACAACCTTTAACATGAGCTAAAATGGTTGCAGTAAAGCCAAGAAGGGAGCTTTGGAGTTTAACAAAACCACCTTAAGAATATGCACATTTGGCAAGATTTTTTTTACAATGGATTTAATGACAGCTCTTAGAATACCCTTACAATTCACAGTATGGTGTTGTATAATGATTTTGAGACCACCACCAAATTTTAGACACCGAGGCCTAGATACTTGAGGACATTTAGATAATCACTCCTATGGATGCAGTGGGGGCTTGAGATGAGATTCAGATGCCTAAGAAAGATGGCTAGAGCCTTTTCAGGGGCACGGTGGTACCCAACTCAGCTGCACAGGGCAGGCAGACATGAAGTGGTACCTGCAGGAATCCTGTGTTCTGCTGGAGAGGCAGCTGAGGAGGACACCCTATGGGCAACACGATGGCTTTGGCCATTCACAGAAGGACACCTGAACCACGTTCTAGGTTTTGAAGGGCAGTGTTTGCTGCAGGTGCAGAGATGCCCACGCTGTTTCCAGCTGAATGGTGCACTGAGCAGCCTGCCTCAGCCCTCGCTGGGGACTTCCGTACCACACTGCGTTTTTGGGGGGAAGACGGTCACGGTGGGGAGGATCCGTGTCCAAATTCACAACTTTCCAAGGGAGGAATATTTTTATCCTAGTCTGTGAAATCTAAGTGAAAATTTGGGTCCTAAAGATGATATTTTATTATGTGTTGATAAAGCACCACAAAGATTTTCAGTGCTTTATTAAAGGTTTTTAATATGGATGATTGCATATATCCCAGCCAAATCTTCTCCATCCTACATAGGTATTTATCTCAGCTAGCAGATTTTGTTTGCTCAGATCCAAATTAGAAAGTATTTAAAGCAGATAGCACATCTCTAAAAATATACTGAATTTACAATGAAGCTTTAACATTCTCTTGCTAAATTTCACACATCTCATTTGATTTCTGAAGAGAAAAGGTAAACACAGAAATTTCCTTCACCAGTTCTCATGGACTGCTTGCAAGAATAAAAGAGGAATATCTCTCATATTACTACTGTGTATTTTAAGTAGAGAACGAATGGTCATTCCCTTTACAGGCAAGGAAGTCAAATTCCTGACTGCAGTGTGTACCATTTTTTTCTTTTTATTGGAAATGTACGCTCCTATGCAAATTGAACGGCTGCTGTTGAATGCAACAGGAGAGGATGGGACCAAATCACTTCTGTCTGTCTTAGCATGACTTTTTAATAAAATCTAGTTTGCATGGCCCGAAATCTTGCCAGGTTAAATTATCACTTTGGCCATGTTCACATTCTTGTTAATGTATTTTAACTGCAGTGCAAAAGGTTAGGGTAATGGGAACAGCTGAAGGTGGAACGGTTACAGTGAAACCCAATTGCTGCCTGTATTTAGATAATTTTCCTTCCAAGTGACAGTCCATTAAATCTCTAAATTGTTTTATTTGCTACTTCAGAAAGTCTTTGCTTAGTCTTTGGGTGTCAGGAACCAATGAAAGAAGCTTTGAAGAAAATCTGCAGATTCTGTAGAGGTAGAATTAATATGACATGCAGAGCTTGTACAATGTTACGATTTTTGACTTTGTAGGGAAGTGAGATGGTGCATCATAAAAGACATTTTTTACAGAAATAATAAATGTTTATTTACCTCTTAATTTAAAAAAACTCTTAGTTTCAAAATTCAGGTTTAGCAAAATGTCCTAGCCTTTACTTTAAAAAAATCAAGCTCTACATTTAATATATTTGGTATCTTAGTACAATTCCATTAATTTTTTGCTGCTGAACAGCAGAATATAAAAAGGTTTTCAGTTTTAGTATCATACAGATCTACCTTGATTTGTATCACAGAATCCAATATAAATAATGTTTTGAAACACTCGGTTATCCAAAACTTTAAGGGACTTCTGTAAATCGGTTTATATGATACCTGCTCTTCCCCCGCCCCTGTTCCTCTTTGTTTAATATGGCCTCGGAGCTGCTAGCTCTTCACCCTTTCTCCATCTCATGGTTCTTCCAGTTACTGTGGCTTACTGCAAATACTCTTAACCTAATTGGAAGGATAACAGGAATCACCTCACATATCTGATATGCATCTCCTGAGTTGTGTGCTCATAACCAAATGTCATCAACACTCATCAGCTGAAGAGTTAAAACTGTCATTATGCTTTTATGCCTGAGTACATTATACTCTCATATTTGCATGTATTTTTCCATATATTTGCAGTGCTGTCCCACTTGGGAAGAAATATAATTTTGTCTAGTGTTTAGGAAGCTACTTCTCTGGAGCATTAAAGTTTGGTGAGAGAGCCCAAGATGTCCAGGTGCATGGGGGTTTTGACGTTTCACACATGAGTGGGGGTCTGGCTTTCAGAAAGTGCTAAGAAGATACTCTTGGGGAAAAAAATGGAGCCTTGAGCAATCCACAACAGGTTTAAACTAACGAACGAAGAAAAGATGTCTGTCTAATGTCTGAGCTTGGGAGTATGGGAGATTTCAAATAAGGAAAACACAGGGTGCCAATATGATAGCAAAATATGCACAGCAAGTTTTAAACAGAACTATTAATTAGTTGCAGAAAGAAACAGTATACCAAATACCTGTCAAAGGCTGCGGAAGAAACTTTCAGTTATGTTAAAAAGGTAAATTAAAAACTTTTATAACAGAGTGGAAAAGTTTTAGCTTTCTTTACAGTTCCAGAAATCCCTCATATCAAATTTATAGGATAGTTTTAGTTATAGCAATTTTTTTTAAAAGAGCCTGGCACTAAAAATGTAACAAGTCAGTAAAGCGGTTGTTAGAAAATACTTTTTTCCTCATATTTAAGACAGCACTCAATCTGAAGCATGCACTGTATACATAAGGCTCTATTTCTCTCCTAGGATGTGTGGTGTTTCCTACTGACCACGAACAGATTTTGTGGATGGTGTGGCTTGGCTAGACACTAGCAAGGCAGCTTATTTCAAATAACGTCTAGCATTACAAAATACATATTTTACTTGATCTTCTGTCCTGACACTTGAAGCTGTGGATGTTAATGAAGAACCACAAATCCACAGAGTAGCTAAATGATAAAAAAAAGTCTTGGTTCCCCTCTCCTTCTCTCCCCCCTCCCCCCCCATATAAGTCAGTTAAAGCTAGGGTGACTGAAAGACAGATTTCTCTGTTTGTAGAGCCAAGCTGAATGCTGATCTGGGGTATGGTTCTTAACAACTGGTACCTCAGCAGCCACTGACTGCATTTTAATATAAAATTTCAGCACCATGTAAAAATTTGCACAGGACTAAAAACCAAGACCAGTCTAGAAACATTGGGTATGACCTCCGGTCCAACCTCCCTGCTCAAGCAGGGCCACACAAAGCTGTCTGCCCAGCTGTCAAGACAGCTTTTGAATATCTCCAGGGTTGGGGACTCCATAACCTCCCTGGGAACCTGTGCCAGTGCTCGGTCACCCAAAGATTAGAAAAGTGTTAATGCTGTTCAGAGGGAACCTCCTGTGTTTCAGGTTGTGCCCATTGCCTCTGGTCCTGTCACTGGGCACCACTGCAAAGACCCTGGCTCTGTCCACTTTGCACCCTCCCTTCAGGTATTTATAGACATTGATGGGATCCCTGTGAGCCTTCTCTTCTCCAGGCTGAGCAGTCCCAGCTCGCCTAGCCTTTCCTCAAAGAAGAGATGCCCCAGTCCCTTCATCACCTTCCTGGCCCTCCACTGGACTCTCTCTAGTATGTCCATGTCTCTCTTGTACTGGGCAACCTAGAACTGAACCCAGTACTCCAGCTGTGGCCTCACCAGTGCTGATCACTTTGGCACAGACTCAGTAGCAGACATCTTTGATAGGCAGCTACCCTGGGACAGTCTTCCCTCTTATCATAAAGACCATTTGCTGCTGTCAATTTGAGGATTAGTAATGCCCAAATGCTCAGCCCAAAGGGTGGGAGGGAGAAACAAAGAGGCTGCAGATTTCAGCGTTGACAGGACTGTTCTGTCAAGAACAAAATCCTCGTTTCCTTAGTTGTACTTAGAAGGTTTTTAAATAGAGATTGAAGTCATTATTCTGGTCAGTCTGACCAGCCTGATGTTCAAGAGACTTCTCAACACATTTTTACAAGATGGATTCCCTATAGGCTCACAGTAGAGCAGTCTGAACTGCTGATTTATTTATTTCTTTTCTTTTTAAGTACCAGGCAACAGCTAGCTAATGCTGTGTGCCATGATTTTCCTAATCTATATAAGTCTACATAATCTGTGTAAGTTCCTTACTGTTTTGCTGTGTGAAGCAATATCAAGAACTATGAAACCCAAGAGCCTGGAGACACAGTCTGATCCGCTTCCACAGAGCAAAGCATTGTTACTTAAACACATGTTCAAACGTGTTACTGAATTTGGAAGCAGCATGTGTGATGTGTCATCCCCGAGTTACCCCCTCACCAGGAAAATACAGGGTGGAATCGTCAGTGGAGACAAGTTGCTCTCAGCCAGATCACGATGCTCCACACTTCTGCAATATTTTTATTGTTTCAGAGTTTGGAGTATTAAATAGGAGTATCCTGGTCCAGAGCAGTGCCTGACAGGCTCACGCTCGCCCACAGGAGCAGGACGCAGCCCGCTGCTCTGGTTTGGCACCGGAATGGCCACTGTAAGGTTGCACTGGGTGGATGTCCCGTTCCCCTGAGAGGGCAAAGCCTTTGGGGAACTCTCTTGTGGGACCCACAGCTACTGAACGCAGGAGGCTGCTGTGCACCCGGTCTCCAGCCCTGCTCTGCCACCTGCCCGGTTCAGCTGGGGATGATGCTTACAAAGCTACGGTCTTTTATCAGCTTCTGCCGTTAGGCCCACAGAGATGCTCGGGTGTGTCGGGACATTTTACTCCCCCTGAGCACAGTATGGAAAATTGGTTCTGGATGTTATAAAGCAAAATTAAGCGACCAAATTGCTACCTACCCTTTCCTTTTATGCAGCACCCGGGTAGAGCCTACAACACTTGCTACCACCCCAGTGAGCAGCCTGTAACATACTCCCATACCATTAGGTACTCCAGATGCTGTTTCCTCATGCCATGAGAGGTGGAGTGAGCCATGCAAATGCCGTACACTGGGAAAATAATTTTGTGTGGAGATGAAATCATCCAGGATATTTTTTTAATAGTTTTGTGGGGTTTTTTCCCCCGGGAGAAGCTAACTGAACGATATAACCTTACTATTCGCAGTCCGAGTAGTATGGAGCATTTCCTGTGTGAAAGCTGTGCCACAGTCTCTAGGCATACCTTGCAATAAGAAAATGTAAATAATCTAATATCAGCCCAGTAAATATAACTGTACTTATCGTAACAACAACCTCTTCTCTGTGAGACACCATTTTTCTTTCCCTCCTTGCAACTTCAAGAGGGAGCTTTGGAAAACATGTTTTTGATATACCTCTGTGTGTGGAGCTTATTAAATTAGTCTGCTCCTTTCTGTATAAAAATAAATAGATTAAACCTCAAGTCATTTCATGGTCTAAAAAGAGTGTCAATAAAAGTGAAATCATGTTTGCACAGTTTAGTAAGGCGGGTTAACCTTTCGAAGAACACAGCAAATGCTTTGTGGAAAAAGAAATTACATTCACGAGTCCTTTAGGCTTCGCAGAGGTAGTTTTGTAATACATCAGGAAAGAGCTGCAAATACATGTGCTGAATGGCAAGTATGCTGATCGCTGCCCCGCGGCAGGTTTAAGAAAGGCGGCGGTCAGGGTACACAGCAGAACTGCCTGAGCGATCGGCTGCCGCGTCAGTTTTGACATCTGTTTTGGAAGAATTTTGTCTGTCTCTGAAGCGGTGTGATCCTCAGCGTACAGTCGCTAGTCCGCGTTGTGCTGAGCACACTGATGCTTTGAAGTGTCAAAAGCTGCTCGAGATGTTTTAGCAACATATAAGCCCATTTCCTTTGACAGAAGATTCAAGACAAGGCTGTGGGAGAGTGACATTTCTTCTGGAAGATTACACCCCTTGCTATATTAAGTGGCGGAAAATCTTCCAGTCGCTCTAGCCTTTGAAAATGACGATCTAAAGTCTGAGTCAATGTGCTCATATTCTTCCCCTGACTGGGTGGCTGAGGCTCAGGAAGTCTCTCCATTGAAATAAACGGACTGTGGCTGTAGGAAAGGAAAGCTCCGGGCTTGAAAGAGCCCAGAAGTGTGTCTGTCCAAAATGGGGAAGGCAGGGCAGTGTGATACAGCGTGGAGAACTCTGCACTATTTAATCACGTTCCTGCACACTTTTGTTCTGTTCCTGGTAATAGCTTATTGTAATCTAAAAATATTAGTTCATCATGAATGCGTTTTTTTTCCATTCTGTCAATTTGAGGGGCTTTTACAATCAAAATTCTTAAACCAAACTGATTTAATGTTCAAAAAGACAGAAATGCCACTAATTAAAGATAACAGTAAATCAAACACATAGAACAATCGCATGCTGTACTGAATATAATTCCAACAGCCAATGTATTGAATACTGTGAGATATTTCCTCTATTGCTGATGGGAAAATATGCTGTGTCTTCTCTGATATTGCAATTCCTGCCACTCCCTCCCCTCTCAGGTAGTATTTATCCATGTTTTTAAAATACTGCCATCCTGCAGATTAGTTGTGGGCAACAAGGCTTTTCATAGTTTGGCTCCAATTCCCCACTATGATACAGCACTTTGTCTTAGGCATTGCGTTGCAAGCAATACCAGAGACATACTTTCTACCGGTAAATGATGCACAGGCATCGGAGCCAATCCTATTTGCACTGTCTATTTAGCAGCTACGGATGGTCCATCAACCCTCTGTGCGAACAGAGACCAGTATACAGCTCTCATCATTATGTTTCTTCCCAGTTTTCCTCATCCTCCAATTTTGTTTCCCTTACAGATGATTATAGCAGGCCACAACGGAGCAGAGCTGGTTAATAAGAAAAGCATAAAACAAATTGATTATTTAAGTTGGGAAACATGCTAACTCAATCAACTTGAGAGGAATTTTTAGGCACTGAATTAACTGATTAACGTCCAAACTTGTGCACGTCTCTCAAGAGTCAGTTCAGTGATACCCAGCTCCCTGTCTCGATGGCAGGCAGAGGCACATTATCTTGGCAGCAAATTGGATGCCAGTTTAAATCTGCTAGCTGAATTCAAGCTCCCCTTCAAGAAAATCTCAGCATGTATGAATAGATGCTCAAAAACATAAAGCCTTGAAGTCTGTTATTGTAACAGTGATGGCACTGAACTTTCCCTGGGGAATACCCCGTTAACCTCAAAGCCCGAACATAAGCTCACTTTACTCCATGTAAATTAAATGAGAATCTGGAGAGTCTTTTAAGAAGTAGTCAAGAGGATCTAATTTTGTCTCAAGAGTGACCCTCATTTATCAGGTTGTGATACACACTTGAACCAGCATAACATGAATAGTCACACTGAAGTGTGAATTTTTGGAGAGTCGCTGACCTTCATATTTCAGATCATCGCTACTTGCACAGAAATAAAACAGTGGAACACGGATACAGCTCCTCTCTTGGGGGACTTAGAAATGTTTTAGGATACTTGGCTGCTGGCAGATGCTAAGCTAGAATGATAAACATAGTCTTGAAGTGGTTCTCTTTGTAGACACTGTTTATCCGCTCAGCTTGCTGTAGCTAAACCAATGCAAAAGCCCAAACTGTGCTAAAGACACATAAGTGTTCCTGTGCAAGGAACACGTCTGTTCCATTTTAAGAAGGAAAACTACCTTTATTCTCACTTCTAATGGACTCAGACCTTGCTGTGAAAAAAAAAAAAGCAAAACTTGCCAGTTTTGCTCACTTTCAGGGCTGCTTGAGCTGTCAGAAGAGGACAGAAAACTATTGTTCGTGAGAATCAGGCCCACTATGTTAATAGCACAGAAGAATATTAGAAATCTATTCAAGAATTAATAAATCAGGGGGGAAAAAAAGTTAGGCATTAATTAGATTATATCACACATCTACCAGATCAAGGACCTTATAATTAGAATTAAGTTTACAGATTTTGGTTTTCCCTGTATGAAAGAGTCATCCACTCTATTTTTATCTCCAATTGTTCTTGGCAATCCACGCCAATCTAGGAATGCTCTAGATTTTGGTCCAAAACCCTCCAGTAAATGACCTCATTAAAAATATAGCGGTATAGCATAAATTGGCAGAAAATGCTTGCAGCTTCCCAAAAGCGAAATCTCCCAATACACCCAAATACTTTGGCAACTGGAGCCAAATGTAGGTACAGGTGGAGGGTCTGTGCTACTTAGGGACATAGAAGTGTTATGATTTAAGCCCTGTTTGTTTCTAGACTTATTCTAGTTTATGCTGTCACTTGGTTGTAATGAAGGTTCTGATAGGGTTGCTTTTCCAAAATACGTGTTTTAAATCCATGAGAATAAGTTGGGATCACTCTTTTCTCTGTAGATGTAGCCCTGGTTTTGTAGCTGCTTTTGATCATCGTGGTACAAAAGCCGTGGATTCAGAAGCATGCACAGCACCATTTGTATGAGAGGTCCCGGGTCACTTCTGTTTACATAGAACAAAAAACCAAAATCCCCAGTGATGATTTCATTCACATTTCTCAGCATGTCTGACTCAGACCTAGAAACACTGCTATAAATAACATGGAAAAATGTAGATTGTTATTAAAAGCTAAGGGCTAATTTTTCCTCAGAAAAGGATTGCTCAAGTACCAGCATCCCTGGTCTGCTGTTGCTCAGAGCACCAACATGTTACAGCTTCAGTGTAAACTGCTCGGAAATGGTGATGTTGGGACGGCATTTCAAAGTTAAGGTTTCCTCTCACATTTTGTTTCGAGTCGAGCAAGAGCAGGACAAATTCTTTTATTTTACTTCTGTGACCTCGTGCGTCTTCCTATATTTTTATAGATTTAAAGGAAAGGATTGGTTTTGAAAGGAACATATTAAAAGCTTCTTTTGGAAAAGGTATGCTTACAACTTTAGGCAGAAATGTCTATGGTTCTGATTATGTGAAGTCATTAAAGGGGTATTTTCCATTTTTTTCTGGAGTATTTATTCTGTGCTCTTGACAGTCATTTTGGCATCACCTCCTTCAGCATTACCCACTACAGCCAATTATTTTATTAAATCAGAGTAATACCCTGGAGTCCCTTTGAAACAGAGATTTCCCTGTGCTCGGGGACTACCCTTGCTGCAAGGAGTTGATGATTTCCTTAAGCAAGAGGGAGTAAGGGCTCAGTCCTGAAACCCCAATGCAGGCTTGCTGTCATGTGCCATGGCAATCCCGAGGAAAGCAGCAGGGAGCCCAGCCGTGCAAGCAGGGGTGCCTTGCTACCTGCCAGGGAGCACATGGCTTCCTCCATACTCCACCTTGGTGCTCCAAGCTGCAGGATGAAGGGGATGAAGATGCTGGCTCATGTGCATGTGGCTGCCTCCTTGCTCCAGTACCTCACATTAAAGGGACAATCTGGAAGCTTCCATCTGTATTATCCAACATCCAGTGTATGTTTCTGGGTGGAGCTGAGCTTGGTATCCTTTGGTCACAAGGTGTAGCAGGTCAATGTTGACTGGCTGCTGGCTCCACATACAGCTGTTCTCTCCCTCCTCTTCCTCAGCGGGGCAGTGAGGGATGGATTAGTGCAAGGTGTGATGAATCTAGTGCAGCAGCAGCTTTTCTCCTTGGTTGCATTTCTTTCATTTTCCCCTTTGGAGAGGGGAGTTTAAGCTCCAGAGCTCTTTCACAATGCCTCTTGCTGACCAGGAATGGCGAGATATGATCCTCGTAGGTGCCAGACAGAAAGAAACAGCATATACACTTGGTGTTTCTAAAATGAGAGAATATGAATGCAGCACTTAGTCTATCTGTCCCGTGATCACCTGTACTCCTCCCCACCCCACGTCCATCATCTCCCCCATTTTCCTAGTCCACAAGACAGCCGAATGAGCAGGGAGCTTTTCAGGCAGTTAAGGAAGGAAAGAAAGAGAGAGGACTTGGACTGCGATGGGACTTGTGTTACCCCTTCAGCATCGGACTGCCAAAAATAATGGCCCACAGAGTTCACCCCTTCCCTTAAGATTTGTTGGGTGAAAACCCTCAGTCTCTCCACCTTGCTGAACGAAAGTGTACCTTCATCTTCAGAACTGATGTGCAGACTTCCACATCCTGAGGAGGGAGCCTTGGCTTAGAGACTCATGTCTCTAGAGTGTTAACGTGCCAGGTGGAGAAGAAAGGCTGGAATCAGGGCAAGGAAGGTGTATGCTGTCCCTATCTGAGTACACAGAGAGATTTTAGGAAAAAACATGTATTGACTTTTTCATGGATCGTCCCAGGGGAGGTAGAGCCACAGCTGCTGTGCCGGGTGAGTGCCTGTCTGGATTGCATTTGCTCTGCCACCTGTTGCAAATGGGAAATTATATCGTCTATAGTAGAACCAATGACAGACTTTAATAGCAAGCAAAGAAGCAAGGGCATGGCTGCAGCTCTGCTGCCTCTGTTTTGGCCAGCTCTAGCTCCAGAAAGAGAATACCCAGGGGAGAAGAAAGGACCTAAGCCCTGGTAAGAGACTTTACAGCAAAATGGAAGAGAAAATTCCCCGTTTACCCGTACAGAAAACGAATAAAAAAGTAAATAAATAAATAAAGGATCTACTTTCATTCTTTTCTGCTAGTAAAGAGATATATCTGAACTCCAGTTTTACTTGGGAGGATTGCAGTTTATTTCTAGACATAGAAATTTGTACAGAAACCAACAGGTTTTCTTGTCTAAATAAAGTATGGGAGAAAAAGCTGTAAGGCATACGGTAGCCTTAGAAATCTTATATGCATGTTACAGTGAAGAGGAGAGAAAAACAGCTACTAATGCCTAAAACGTTGCTGAATAACCCACTCCGTTACCATGATAGCCGCACTGGTACCTTGAAAGAAATCATGCTCGTGTGAAGTGGCATGATGAATGACAAAAATAACCTTGGATCCTCAAAGAGCTGGAGAAAGAACTAATCAATCATGTTCTGCTTCATTCTTTTTAAACAACTATTGTTGCTGATAACAGGTAAGTAAATAGAATTTATTCTCCCAGTGGAGGAAAGCTGAATTAGTTGCCTGATGATAAGCTTCACACTGTGAGCAAATTGACTGTTTGCAGATACCTGAAAGCTGAAGGGTACTTGTATGGTCAGAGGGATCCTTTCTGATGAAACAGCGCACTTGGTTTTAAAGGCTGTCCAGCCGAAGATGCTCATCCAGCAGGGATTCGCAGGCTGCATTTTGGAGCCTTTCTCCCTTGCAGACCTGGCTTGGTAGCACCAGTGCTTTTCATTGGGCCAGGCATTCCCTGCCTGGGAACCCAGGACAAGGCTTCACAAGTCATAGAATCATTAAGGTTGGAAGAGACCTCAAGGATCATCTAGTCCAACCGTCCCCCCACCACCTATTAACCACTAAACCATGTCCCCAAGTACCACACCCAACCTTTCCTTAAACACCCGCAGGGACGGTGACTCCACCACCTCCCCGGGCAACCCGTTCCAATGCCCAACCACCCTTTCAGAGAAGAAATTTCTCCTCATCTCCAACCTGAACCTCCCCTGGCGCAACTTGCAGCCGTTCCCCCTTGTCCTGTCACTGGTTATCTGCGAGAAGAGGCCGACCCCCAGCTCACCACAACTCCCTTTCAGGTAGTTGTAGAGGGAGTGTGGGGGTCAAACCCTCCTGAGCAAGACTAATGCTGTAGACATTGGAAAAAAATCTTCTGTAAGCTCCCATATGTGGAGCGAATCTGGCCCAGGGAAAGAGGACTTTGGTGCTCACACTCAGGTGACTGACTGAGTAACTGTGAGTGTGAGTGTGGGCTGTGGGAGTCTGTCTCTCACCTCACATACTTGCCACTGGCCAGATTTGACAGCAGGTCTAAAGTTATACATTCTTAAGGTCCTGAAGGTTTCATGAAATAAAATTCATGAAAATTAGGGGGGCAGTAATTTAGGTCAAAAGACCATCTTAGTACTTCATCCAAGGGGAAGGCAGCTACGTAAGTCCACCCCTTACTATATACATATAGCCCAGATACAATAAATAATGCCTGATTTGCACAGTAAAAAAAAAATAAAGTAGAGATAAGGTGGTTTGCAAATGCAGAAATCCCTGTAGGGACTGTCACTCTAAGGATTTTATGAATGGTTAGTTACTCCTCAAGTCATTCTCCCTTCTGGTCCTTCTCAGACAGTTCCCCTGTTAACCTACTACTATAGCTCAATAAATACATTTAATTACTGTGAAGCAAAATAAAATGCCCTCTAAAGAAATGGGTTTTACAAGAGCTGCAAAAATTGTGAAGACTCATTGCTCTGTGTGTGGAATCAGGCAAAGGTCTTGTGAATGGAATATTATACAATCGCTTAATTAAAGACTGTCTCACAGTGAGCACACGCATGGGGAGTGCACCAAGTCCCTGTTAATTCGAGATGCTTTTCTTAATTCTTTCTTCTGCAGCATTTTATTCTCTCGCTCTTTTTTCTTTTTTTTTTCTTCCTTTTTAATAGAAAGGCTCATTTGGAGTTGTTCTGGAAGGCTTAATGATTTCTTCAAAACCCAGGCATGCATCATTTGAACTTTAGTATTAAGCCAGCAGTAGTGTTTATCCCCAAGACTACAACATAAATCTTTGTTTTCTGATCGCTTTTGCTACTGAAGCAGTGGGGGGTATGTGCTAGACTGTAAGTCAGCCGTTTGGAAATGACGGAAGGTGAGATTCACACTTTGTTATTGGATTTCTTGGATATTGACTGACAGCAGAAGGGTGGAGATGCCCCTGGGATCAGCCTGACTTCTTGGAGGTCAAAAGACCCCAGTGGTTACAGACCATCTGTCTCCATGACCTCTCTTTTCGCTTCCCTTTGCTCTTACCCATATTATTTGGTCTTTTATCTCCATCCATCTACACCATGCATCCTTGCATCCCACCCTTTATCTCTTATGTGCTTCTACTGCCTCTCCAGTCCTATTCCAGACTTCTTTTCCCACAGACAGGTCCTCCATCAGCAATGCCACCTTCTTTCAGGCTCCTTCCTACCTTCAGTCCCAGGCAGGGACTCCTGTCCTTTCAGCTGGAGGGAGCCCCCGCACCAGGGTGATGGGGTCCCTCCTTCCAAGGCTTGCACTTGCACACAGCCACACCTGGCTGAAGAGTAAGCTGGCTGCAGACAGCACTTCAGAAGGCAAGCTGCGTTCCCGAAAGCTCTGACAAGGACGTCCAAACTGAAATAATTCATTTATCATGTGGGTCAAAGGAAGGATTAATGGTGAGGCCAATCCCTTGCCCAAAGGAGAAAGAGAATAATCAGATTTTTTTACATGGGCAGGACAGTAGATTCTTTGCTTATCCCATACACTGAAGCTGTTCTGTGGCAAAAACTCGGGGGGGGGAAATAGTCACTTGGCAGAAGATGTTTTTTCACGTGCATCACTTCCCCGTGGTTACTGAAAAAGGCAGCAAAACTGGCCATCAGATGGAGACTGTCACTCTGTGTCACAGTGGGTGCTGCTCTCCATCCCGCCTGGCATATCAAACCTCTTATGGTCAAGGGACAAATGTCTTGGAGAGGTAATCAAGGCAAGAGTTTGCTTTGCTTGCCCTGCAGTCTTTTGGCAAAGAAAATGTTTTCTACTCAAACCTCCAGTGTACCTTCTAAGACATTTAGATAACCTTCCTTCCCTCAAAACCTACGGTAGATGTCATGGCCGTATTTGCAGGCCAGCATTTGCAGAGGTAATGAGTTGTGGAGCTATATCACTAGAGGAGCTCTGAGCTTGGCTGAAAGCAAGCCTTTTGTGGTTCCCATCCTCACAGAGCCACACAATGGCAGAGAACTGCGATCCAGAAGCTAAGCTTTCATTAATGCCAAAATAAAACCCATATATAAATAGAATACGAACCAGGTCATTCTTGCCAATCAGAGTTTGCAGACAGTCTGAAATAATAGCTCTGAGCGATATATAAACTGTTCCCATTCTTCTCAATGTGGTGCTAACTAGGAAATCTAATTATCACAATTTAAATGTCAGCATCATTAAATATTTTGCTACTGAATACCCTAGCAGAAACATCCAGCTAATGTGCTCTTATTACATCCCCAAACCACCTCCTACATTTTTCACTGTGTGCCAGATGCGCCACCTGTCCTCTGCCCAGTTGCCAAAACCTCCAGATTCGTCCCCAAAATTCCTAGGCTGCAAGGTAATTCGGCATTGTCAGTCTGACAGCCTGGGACGCGTCTTGAAAAGGAACAGTTTGGGTGAAGAATTATAGAATTCAGAGCACAAGGAATACTTTGCAGGCAGTAACGCTCATTTAATTCAATATAATACTGATTTTAATACTCATTTTGATATTCAGTTTGATACAACAAGATGGTCATGATTGCATTTATCTGGCTCTGCCGTGACATGTCAGACAGTTTCATTCCAGTTTGTTGAAGAGCAGGTAACAAAGATGTTGCCTAGAAAAATAATGCAGCACGTAAAGATAAATATTTGTCGGAAAAACAGTAGACGGTAGCTGCCGCTTCCTCGGTACAAGCACTTCTCACTGACTGTCGCATATGCTGTGCCAGAGGCCATATTCCACCTTGAGCAAATGGCCTGTTAAAAACTAGCAAATAAACCCTTGATTTATTTCACCATCCACCCAAAGGGTTTTTGTTGGGTTTTTTTTTTCAGTTGAAGTTAAGAAGCTTTGCCCGAAACATTTGAATCAATTGGTCGTTTCAAATAAAAACTGAACTTTCAGACGTACCCTTGATCAGTGGCAATAATAAACGACATCCTTTCAGTTACTGATGCACAAACTGAAATTTGCGCTGAATAATCTCCCAGGAGGCAATCTGACGTGAAGGACCGTAGTGAGCGAAGGCTCACGACATCTTTTTATCAGCGATGACAGTAGCTGTCCAAAGGCTAAAGCAAAACCGTGATGGCCCAAAGAACAAGACGCTGTGTTACTATGATTATGCAGCTGAAGTAAAGCAAAGCTTGAGAGCATGAGCGGTGGGCAGCTAGAGAACAGACTAACAAGTGGGAGGCCTGAGGTCCATCAGAATACTAGCAGAAGTTAACAGATGACTGGAAATCCCACCAGCAGTGTTGTGGGTAGGGTGATAGAAAGAGTAGGAATATATGGTAAAGATACATGGCACAAACAGAGCTCGTGGGTCTGGTGATGACTGTGTGTGCTTGATGAGTGGGCAAAAATAATGATCACAAAACAGGCTATGCATGAAAAAACAGAGAGGTTAAGCGTAAGAGACAGGTTTATATAAAGGTGACAGTATGGCTTCGAGCTGCTGAATAGTTGGATTCTCCTGTAAACCCTGTGCTCTGTAGTGGACAGCGCTGGACTTTCTGTCTGCTGCAGAGTGCCCAAAGGGTGGCCCATGCATGGCATCTCCAACAACAAAGCAAGTCTTGTGTCCACGGCAGGCTGAGCTCCCAAACAGCTCATGAACATGCCTGTGGCCAGTGGGTGAATGGCTCTGGAAATACCACTAGCGGACCTCAGCCCCAGTCACCTCTGCTGCTAAACGTAATACTGGTCAATAGGAGAAGCAGACCTAAAGGAGCAGCCAAGGCTGTTTGAGGAAGGGCACAGACATCTAACTTTGGGTGCTACCAGAGGAAGGTGCCCAAATTAAGAGCTGCAACCCAAAGAATCTGCAAACAGGGTACCCATCCCCATGGGGCCACCAGCAGGCGATGAGGAGCATGCATTGCGATCCATCACTTTTCTGAGTGCTTGTAATGTCCATAAAATAACAAAACATTTTATATAATTTACCTTGAAAAATCATGGGTTTAAGGTAAGACTAGGAGCTAGAGTTATGGTGCTCAAGAGAAAGGCTATACCTGAATCCCTGACTGCAAAACATATTTAAAGTGCATGTCAGCAGGCATGCTGCAGGGATATGGGCAGTTGATGACACTGTCAGACTGATTCTCCAGTGTCTCTTGCATCAGTAGAGGTATAAACATCTGCCCCAGGAACTACACAGATGGTGCAAACTGAACACCGGGTCTCTGAACTGTCGCTTTCTTTCCAGACGTTCAGGTGAGACCCATGCTACTGAAAGATGTCTCCCTGATGGTATCATCTTGGACAGGAAGATGAAAGAGAGCTTTTTATGTGAAGGCAGGAGTACTTACTACAATCTGTTTCTCCTTTAGACAATAACACTGCTGTCAAAATCAAATTGAATGCTTTGTTGTTTCAAATCTGGAAACACAAGTTTCTTTTCAGAGTCATCTCTCGGTGAGATTGAAATTCAAATTGTAATTCCCTTTAAAATGGAGGCCAGTACAGTCTATGTAGTTGTGCCAAACTATTCCAGCTTCCCAATTTGCTTGAAATAGGGAAAGCATAGTTTGGACGAGTACCCAATGTGCGCTCAAAATACATCCTAGTTGTGCTTTTGGAAATAACTAATCAATGAGCACTTTAATATAGAGTCTTGATTTCCCATCAGTGTCATCCCTCCATAAAACTGGTGTACTGCACTTCAAAACTGCCCTCATTAGGTACTCCACAGGGGCCCTTTATTCACTCAGGCTTATCAGCTCAATATGGCCTTTTCCGATCTTAGCGTCTCTTAACCAAAACGTATAACATGGGCTACTGGTTGGGTTTGGTCTGCCTCCAGGGACCAGTTGATAGCTCTTTGGATGCAGCTTTGCCATCATTTTTGGAAGATAAACCAGTGGAAAGAAAAGGATTGATGGCCAGGCCATGGAGCCCGAAGATCCTAAATTTTGCTGGCTTAGAGAGGAGCCATATAAGAGCAATTCAGATGGGAACAGCACTGGGTGTCTAATGGGATATTGTTCCTGCTCTTTCTTCTCATCTCCTTCCAATCTGCTAGTGCTCGGAGCGGAGACCGTGTGTGGTCTCACCACAGTCATCCAGAAGGAGAGAATTAGTGGTCAGCTCCATGACATGATTAAAGAAAATATGCGTGTAAAATAAATACAAATTGACTGGGATACGAACATTGTCACTGGGAATGAAAATGAGCTTCAAATTTTAAAGTAGTATTTAAAAACTCACCCATCCATAGAGGAAGAAATTTAGAAAACCAGCCAGATATTCTGTAGAGAGTCAGATCTGTTCTGCATCAGTGTCTTAGGGCTCTCCAGGGAAGAAAAGTCTCTGGAGGTGAGGGGAATCTTAGCTCCCGAAGCAAGCCTGTGGCAGGGTCTGGAGCTGATCTGAGAGTCTCACAGGATGGTGCTGGCTGAGAGTACAGTATTGCCAAGTAAGCAGTGCTTTATTGTGTGGCATGCTGCAAATACTTCTGCTGTTCTGATCTTACCAGACTGTGAACTATTCTCTTTTTTACTCGTGGGGAATCTCACAAAGGAGAGTTATAAACAAACAAACAAAACCTTCTCTTTGTTCCTGTGTCCTCTGACTCTTCAGTGAAGTTCTCCTCCTGTGAAGAGGAGGCTTGAACTGGAGCTGAATGGGTAAGCTGAGCTGAATAAATACATTTTGATGAGGTGGGATCTCAGAAGTCCTCAGCAGTAGAAAGTGCATTGCTATAGATCCACCGAAGAATTTTAAAACTATGTCCAAGGCTTTCAGTACTGGTAATATTTGACCTATAATAAAAGTAATTTTTTTGGCATCATCCTTTTCAGAAAGAAACCAAGCTAATGGCTTATTATTTGATAAGTGATTTCAGTGGAAACATTTCTCATTCTTGAATTATGTTTTTATCCATAAAAAGAGTACAAATCAATGGTAGAGGTCTTTGCTCAAGTAAAAAAAATAGGATTTGGAGACACTTTGAAAAGTCCTTTGCTTAGCTCAAGTAGTTTACATAAGCAATATGATGATGTTTCCACTTTGAACACTATTTTCATTGAAAATATGAGAAGTTTTTAACAAAGAAAGTATCTGTTACCTGGTATTTCTTCCTGCAAATGGTCTATTAATCAAAACACAGAGTGAGTGTGCTGCTTCTTCCACCTATGCATGTTATTACAATTGTATTTTGTTTGGCAACTTAAAAAGGTATTTATTTTTTTCCCCCAATTTTCTTTATTTCCAAGTGAATAAACACATATATAAAATATATAATGCAGAATACATATTTGAAAAACTGTTTAAAATACTTTGGAAATCAGAGGCATTAGGAATGCTACCGCATCTTTTATTTTGCAACGAGCAAAAAATGCTGGCCAGAAAGTAGCTGAGTCATGCTTACCTCTCGTAGGTGCCAGGCCGGTAGCTGAAGCCACTCAGAGATAATTGTAGGCAGCTCTGGAGTTATCCCCAGGCCAACAGAGCTCTGCAGCGCAGTGCAAAGGGGCTATTTGCAAGAGTTCAATTGATTGAGACAGACTTTAGTAAAAGGAAAGGCAAATAACGACGGGAAACATGAGGGATTTCAGTGGCCATTCGTTAGACTTTGAAGGAAGTTTGATTCTCAAAAACCTCATGTTTGTGTTCGCCACCAGTACAAAAGTTCGCTGGTGAAAATTTTTCTGGAGACACCATTCTTAAATACTGAATATTGTAAAATTTTCATAGGAAGACATTTTGAAAAAATAAACAGTCGTATCTGTAACAGAAACTTATCAAGTACCTCACAGTATTTGCCTAAACAGCTAGAAAAGAGAATTCGGAAGTATTTCATTCATACATTTTTATATCATAACAAATGCTATTTTATTATCATTTTTACAATGTGAAACAACTCTAGACTAGTGAGAATGACCCTTTTTCTATTTCTATTGAGAAAAAAATATATAAGAACTGACCCCAGGAGTCATCATGATTTAGGTAAGGGTTTCCCAGACGCGCTGCCTGTTTATTAACCAGAGAAGAAAGCATTTTCCATTTTGCTGGATGCACACGTAGTGTTTGAAAACATTCCTTATCTCCCTATGTCCAAAACGTTGATGCAGTAGCCTAGAAACGTCCCCTCCTATAACACCCATGTGGGAGATGGCCTGAAGTTTGTTGTGCCCAGCAGTTCCTGCAACTCTTCAATCCCAAAGGGTTATTGTCCAAAGCAAACTGGAGATGTTCAAACCCACGTCTCACAGCCTGGAGGTTTTAGATTTCTCCACAGGTTTAATTATTTATTAGGACCTTGCTTGGGCCTGGGGTGCAGTGGGTGAAATTGCATTTGTGTCTGACAGCGTGATATCCACCTCTCTCAAGACTGAGCTGGGCCATTAGTACCTGTATCAGCTGCATCGGCCAGTCACAGACTGCAACAAAATTTGAAATATACTTTAGGAGCAATTGCTGATGGTTTCCTGCCTATAAGCAAGATAAAACAGATTATATCTACAGTCCCAAGGCACTTTTTTCCGTCTGGAATGGTAATATTTTCTAGACCAAAATACAGTTAAACTGGAGAGTAGATGAAAATGGACAGTAAACTATCCTAGTTTGTCATATTGTCTTTTGATAACATTTGCTATAGATATGTTTGTAGGACTGAGGTTATAAATCTAGGATTTTAATTATAGAATTCTGAAGTTAAGAATATTGAGTTTATGCTGTCAAAACTTCAATTCTGAGTCGTTCCTCCCCTGTTAATAGATGGAATGGTTTTGCCAATGAATGTTATTGATTTTTTTTTTCCATTTTGGAGTTCAGTCTAAAGTATTTTCATTTTTCAGAAAAGCACTTCTGCAACCAACAACAAGATTTGTTTGTGAGTTGAACTTTTGCTGTTACTTCTAGTGCAACATCCTTGTTACTTCGTGGTAAAGTTACGCCGTAGGATCTACTTTCTGTATAGTGACCTAATTTACGAAGGATAATGAATAAAAAATTATGCAGTTCTTACAAAGATCTGGTATAGATGTAGGATGTTTTAATGCAATAAAAATTGAAAGTTTCCATGTAAGAATGTAAGTCTTGGGAAAAATTATCCTGTCTAGAATAAAACAACCCATAGTATCACAAATGCATCTTCAGTGTGAGAAAAAGTTCCTCAGCACTGTTGTGCTGATTGAACTGTCTCTCAGTCTTTGCCTTTCATCAAAGTAACCTTTGGTTGTCTATATCCACTAGCCATTTTCCTTCTGTCTTATAAATCTGAATGAAAATCTCAAATCCTGCTCCTGTAACCTGCTTTACTATCTTTATTATAAACATGAAATTTAATCAATAATGTTCTAATTCAGGGGAACACTAATGGTTATGTTTAAAAGTAATTTTGTTGTTTTAGATGCTTTACTGAGCAAGGTGCTCGAGGACTAAAACCTCACACAATTTTATCAAAAGAATGTAAAATATATTAAAAACACTTTTGTTAATAACAGCAAAATTTGAACGTTTCTCTTATCAAGCTAAGAGGTCACAGCATACAAGCTAAGTGACAAGTCCGACAGTAATATTAATTCTGAAGGCACAGTACGTCCTCCGAACTGGCACAGCCACAGGCTTATCAGAGAAATGGTAACACACAAACCACACAGTTGACCTTCTTCCCAAACTGCTGATCACACTTTGAAGGCTTTATATTTACTTTCCCAGGTGTCAGGCTCTGCTCTTTGCCACGGCAGACCACGGGGGCCCCACTGAAATCAGTGCCCTACACCCCTCTACGCTACCCACAACTCTGGCATGTACGGGGCAGTATGGGCAGGTGTGGTTGAGAGCAGCTCGGAGAGGTTTTTAGCACATAGATTTGGTAGTGAAAAGCAGACTGACAAAACAGGTCTTAACCACTGCAAGCAAGACCGCCTGCTAGATTACACGCGTGAGGTATAGTGTAGAGGGGCAAAATGTCGTAAGTCATAGAAAAAGTTAAAGCTTTCACTCAAATAATGCATACATGGAAATGTGTATTAATTTCTATTCTTTAAGGACTTTGTGTATTCTTTAGTCTTTATAGAAGTAACATTCTGAGGTCAGAAGACATATGACCCTTCCTGCACTGTTAATATCCCAGGGTACAATCCTGCTGCTCTTGACATGCTCTTTTCAGTTGCCTTGCTGAAATGATGGCCACAAGTGATGGCTATCCAGTCTTACTCATAAAAAGCACATTAATTACAGGTAGGGGTTTTCTGTGTGGTTAGAATTGTTTTACACCTAGTCTCCACGTTAATATTCAGGCCAAAAATCATAAGTAAAGCAGAAGGCTGTCTTCTGTGGGGCCAAGTTTCAAAGGTGGACAAGCTGTATCCTTTGCTTACATAGAAACATTAAGGTTGGAAGAGACCTCAAGGATCACCTAGTCCAACCGACCCCCTCCCCACACCTATTAACCACTAAACCGTGTCCTTCAGTGCTGCATCTAACCTTTCCTTAAATACTCGCAGGGACGGTGACTCCACCACCTCCCTGGGCAACCCGTTCCAATGCCCAACCCCCCTTTCAGTGAAGAAATTTCTCCTCATCTCCAACCTGAACCTCCCCTGGTGCAACTTGCAGCCATTCCCCCTAGTCCTGTCACTAGTTATCTGTGAGAAGAGGCCGACCCCCAGCTCACCACAACTTACACTTCCTTCACTACCTTTCCAGCAACATTTGAAAAATTATGGCTTCAGTTTTGGGAAGTTTTTTTTCTTCCACTCGTCTGACTAAGAAAAACACTACTGGTGTCAAAGAACTGAACTTTAATATATCCACTTCACTGCTTCAGCAACTGGATGCATTTGATCTTACTGTGTGGAGTGAGTAAATTGTATAAAAGCAGTCAATATTTCAACATATTTGGAGTTTTTGGCCTAATTGATGCTATTCTATATTTCTTAATGCATTACCTATTGTTTGCAGGATCTCCTTCATCCTTCAGCTCATCTGAAGCCTTTTGTTTTTCAAGTAGGATCCTCATAATTGTTAATAATCTCTTTCTTTCTATAATAAGCAAGAAGACTATTTGTGGTACTGTTTTAATCATTAGTTTTGATCCCTTTATTTAATATTGAAAATTAAATTAAAAAAAAATCCATATTGATATTCACCCAAGAGAAACATTATCTCACTACGGAACTATTGTCTTCTGTCTTTCAGTCATTAATGTGAAGGGGCTGGACTAATTTTCTGGGTTTTTTAATGATACACGTACCACTTGCTTTTACAAAAACTTTTGCAGCTGTCAGGAGGTTTAACCCTTCCTCTCCGGAATTTGAAATCTGTGGGCTAGACAAGGAGAATAATATGGTCTGAAAACATTAGATACTCCTGCTTCAAGCATATATTTTTTAATATAGCATTTGCTGCAGATCGTCGATCTTCAGTATGTGCAATGATCCTTTTGTAACTGATCCGTGATACGTGCTGTAAAATCACATACAGCAACCTAAAGGGTTGTAATAGTAACTGCAGTGGTAACTGTAAATGCCGTAGAGGAATGCCATAGTCAAAATATAATGGCTGTCAGGAAGCACCTTTACAAATTTTCCAATCTTGAGAATGTTTTCAGCTCACTTGTCATCTTTATTTTCGCCACTATAAAAGCCTAAGCTTTAAAAGAAAACAGTAAAAAGGCAGTGCCGTGAGCATGCTCTAAGTGTCCTCTTAGGCCTGTGACAACTCCCATGGAGATAAAACCAACCTCCCTTACAGCTGCACCTGGTTCTCCATGTCCATCCTAGCCTACCTACCCCAGCAGATACAGTGCCTGTCTGGCCAGAGGCAGGACAAGGCTTCCTTCTCAAGACCACTAGGCTGGGGATGTGGCCAGGGGCTGCGAGAGGCAGCGCACAGGCAGAGCAGAGCAGGGCAAGCCTTGTAAATCACAGCTCCTACCTTGGCACCAGCTTTGATTCCCAGCCCATCTACCCAAGCTGGGACAAAGATGACCCAAACCAGTCTTGGAGGTGGACATTTCCAACAGCAGTGTGCACAAGCCCTCACAGTATGGAGCTCATCCTGCACAAGGCAGGGTTAAAAACAGGCACTGCCCACATAGCCCAGCTCTTTTATGGGAAATCCACCCCAGGACAAGGGGTGCTGGAGGTCCCACACTGAGGTTTGAGCTCTGGCTGCTGCAGCAGGGCTAAAACATAGGTAGTTGTTACAGGAAGGTGCAACTATAAGCCTCTGCTATTGCACATTGTAAAAAAAAAAAAAAAAAAAAAAAAAAAAAGCCAAAAAACCCAAGAAAGAAGTCAAAAGCAAGGGAAACTGCATCTGGCAAATATTTATAAGACTGCAATCTGTAGGCTCATCACAAACTCAAGGGAACGCAAATCCTCCTCTTCTCCTCCCTCCCTGCACATGGAGGCTTACCTCCCAGCTCCCAGGGCTACGCGCGCTCCCCACCTCGGCTCTTGCCACAAGCTTCCCTCCACTTCCTCAAACAGGGTGCAAGAAGGCAAAAATGGGGGAGCTGCACCGTGCTTTGGATATCTGAGTCTTTAACACTGCAGTCGAGTACCGAGAGGCAGGGACTGATAGGGGATACGTCAAATAAATGTTCCAAATAAATATTCATCTGTCTTTAACTATGAGGCACCTGTTTGTTCAGAGGATTAAGGCGCACATTTCTGTCCCCCTGCCTTGCTAGACTTCTTCTGAGAGCGTTGGCACAGAAATGCGGGCTAGAATTTTCACCTTCAAATTGGAGCTATTTTTGTTGTCTCAGTGAAAAAGCCCAGATTACAAACCAACAGCTCAGACTACAGAATCACAGTTTCCACCGTCAAATTAAAAAAGGTTCAGTCAGACATGACACAAAGCATTTTCCGTGGGCTTCGTGAACATGTTCATACGAGAAGATGGCTTTTCGACAGACTGGAAAGGATACGTTTAAGGCAAACGTAATAAAGCTTTCCTGCTCGGGTGCTATATGGCGTCCTGAAGGGATTTATCATGTCACTGGGGTAGAGAGCACTGCTTCTCTGGAAGCGTTTCCACAGACAGCCCCAGGAAATCAAGCTGCGACGCACATCTGGATAGCTCCATACACAAATGGCATCGCATTTAAAGACGAAGAGTTGGCAAGAAAAAAGCAGTAGTCCGTGCACAATTACTCATTTCTGCAAATTCTCAGTTCGACAAGAAACACGAGTAGGCTGAGCAGCTCAAGTCAGGTAAGAGGGGGTTTAGTCAGCAAGTGAGTTTTTTTCACGTCCAGACATAAAACCTTACCTGGAGAAAAATCTAAAGGACAGTTAACTAATATTTTATCATTTTGAAAAAGCCATCAAGCCAGAAATCTTCAAAAAAGCATAGAAAGAAATGCAAAACGCTGGTAGCACAGCACGATCCACTAAAATAACAGGTGTAGAAGATTAATACATTCAGAGAAATCAGAACTGCTTAAAAAATTCATCAGTCTGGAAGTATTTAAGCAGCTGAAAGAGTTATTCATACGAATTAGATGTTGCTTTACTGTTTATCCCTAAAGGAAGAAAGGTTTCATAACTTTGTGGGAGAAGCTGTATAGCTCCGAGGCTGTAATACACATCTTTTCCAGACTGTTTTGCGAGAGGAGTTGTAATTGATGGTGGGATGGAACCTAGCCGGCTTCATGGGGCACTGGTTTAAATGTTGTAGGTTATACGATGTTGTGGCTAGATAAGGCTGCTCCTTGCAGGAAGCCAAAGTTTCCAGAGTTCTAGGGTCCCTTCAAGTCTAAATTGTTTTTACTAGTCGGATAAAATCTGTTAAAACATACATATTTTTTCCGCCGAAACACAGGAGGGCCGTACGGTTAAAAGCTGTCTTCTTGTTCACAACGTCTTTTTTCCGGGCTTTTCAGAGTGAGAAAGAATAAGTCATTTATTCTTGGCTACCTTTCTGGGGCCACACACACACTTTGCCTGTCCGGCTGCCTCCTCACTCTGTGCTTGTTTCCACCCACAAGCTAATGCAGCGCTTCAACCAAATCGATGCCCCGTTTCCTTCCTGGTTTTGCAACCAGTTTCCAGTGAAACCCCTCCAGCCACACAGCTGAGCTTCCAATCCAGCCTTCACACATTGTCTTGCACCTTGGGTGGTGGCTCGTCTTGTTTCAATCACCGCTAAGCAAATGAGGCTTTAATTTCTCTTTCATTTCGTTTGAAGGATGATCAGCATGCCCTTCCCCTTCAGTGTGGTCTGTGGTTGTGCAGACTTCACACTTGCAGGCAGCCACCACTCGTGTCCAACAACACAATACGCTTCTTGCATATTCAGGGCAACCAGACCGAGGACAGATGTTTCTCTGGTTTTACTGCACTTTTGGCCTGGGCTGATGAGCCATTATAGGCCAAAATGGCCCATCTGCGATACTGCCATCTCCTTCATCTTGACATTGCTTTCTGATTGGGAATTGTCTAATTTGTTTTAATTTGAAACGTGGGGGTGAACATGTTCCATCCCAAACTTTGAACAGAAATACTTTGTTTTGCAAACTAAAGAATATACCTACTTTGCATTACTAACTGAGAGATCTGTGTGGATTTATTTAATCTTTCAGATTAACGCAGGCATAAATTTGATGGCAGTGGATGAAAAAAAGTTCTTTAAAAGCATAATATAGTTTTAATATGCTAGTACGTTATTGATAAAGTGTAACATATTTTCTTCCATCAAAGTCAGAAAACGGAATTTCAGTGGAGTATTTTGCTGGTTTCTCATGGGCAAGTAGGAAGAGTGCTGCTCTGTGGGGCATCTGAATTAATCATGGAATCACAAGGGTGGCTGAGCTTGGAAGGGACCTCTGGAGGTCACATGGCCCCAGCCCCCTGCTCAAACAGAGCCACTAGCCCAGGATCACGTCCAGTGAGCTTTTGATTGTCTCCAAGGAGGGAGACTCCAAAACTCCTCTGGGCAAGCTGTGCCAGTGTTTGATCACCATCATTGTAAAAAGCAGGGGGGGGGTTGGTGTTCAGATGTAATTGCACGTGTTTCAGTTTGTGCCCATTGCTTCTGGTTCTGTCACTGGGCACCACTGAAAAGAGTCTGGTTCCCTCATCTTCATTTGGGTATGTATACGTGTGGGTAAAGACCCCCCTGAGCCTACTCTTCTCCAGGCTGAACAGTCCCAGTTCTCAACCTCCCCTCACACTTCAGAAGCCAGTGTCTCTTAATGATCTTCAGGGCCCTTCACTGGACTCTTCCCAGCGAGTCCATGTCTCTCTGGTACTGGGGAGTCCAGACCTGGACCCAGCACTCCAGCTGTGCTGAGTAGAGCTGGAGGATCACCTCCCTTGACCTGCTGGCAACACCCCTAAACACAGGACACCGTTGGCTTCCTTTGCCATGAGGGCACTAGCTGACTATCAGCTTGTTGTCCACTGGAGCCTCCAGGTCCTTTTCTGAAGAGCTGCTTCCCAGCTGTTCAGCCCCCAGCCTGTACTGGTGCCTGGGGCTGTTCCTCCCTAGGTGGAGGACTTTGCATTTCTCCCTATTGAACTTCGTGAGATTCTAATCTGCCCATTTCTCCATCATGTCGAGGTCCCTCTGGATGGCAGCACAACCCTTTGGTGTATCAGCCACTCCTCCCAGTTCTGTGCCACCTTCAAACTTGCTGAGGGTGCACTCTGCCCTATCATCCAGATGATTAATGAAGATGTTACACAGTGTTGGCCCCAACGTTGAGGCCTTGGGTACACCTTGGCCCCCAAATTGACCTTGTCCCACTGATCACAGCCTTCTGGACCAGGTGATTCAGTTTTCGGTCCACCTCATTGTTCACTTATCTAACACACAGCTTATCTACGAGGGTCTACGAGGAAACAACGTCAAATCCCTTACTGAAGTTAAGGTAAACAACATCTACTGCTCTCCCCTCATCCACCCAGCTAGTCACCTCATTGTAGAAGGCTGTCAGTCCACTTAAAATGTCAAATCCTGTCTTTCTTCCTGTTGTCTTTGGGGGGCCAAGCTATGGAGGCTACAAAAGCAGCATTTCTATGATGAGGTACTAATTCATAGTAATTTATTTAAAGTCTTTTGACAGATATGCACTACAGATTGTTATTATTCTGAAATTCATCAAAACTATTCACTAAATAAGGAGACGATCAGTAAATAAGAAAAGCTCAGGTGACATAGCAATGGCTCTGACATTGGCAATTTTTTAACAAAAAAGGACATTTTCTTATCAACAGTGAAAAATTGCTCTTGTGACATGGGGAAAGAATGATGCTAAAGTAAATTCCTCTCACTGAATGAAAATATGGTAGGATTAATTTAAAATATTAGACGGCATGATGCAGATGTGTAATTACAGTCATAGCTAGCTATAAATGACGAGCTAGATCATCTGGCCAAGTCCCCTGTCAATTGAATTTTGCATGTATTTTTTATTGTTTTAGGCACTTCCAGTAAATATGATAAACTTTTTTTTTAAACAAAAGTAATTCTTCAGTGTCCCAGAAGTCTGGAGAGAGAGAGAGAGAAGTATCGTATCAAACTACTCAGTGTTGATACTTCAGGTTAGTCTTGTTTCAGCTTTACAAGAAAAAGCTGTCAAGCATTAAAGGAGCTCTCACTGCACAAAGAAATCGATGACAAAGTGCACATTGATTTCAATAAATCTGTTTCAGTCCTGAAACCGTGTATTTGCTGGGGCAGGGACGCTGCTTCTTTCTGTCTTTTTGTCTTTTAAACATCACGTGTGCTGATGATAGTATAAAAATACAGCTGTGGATAGCTCTAATCTCAGATAATAGTGGCCTCCAGTTCGAAAGCAATCCTCAGGGACTGGCAAATTATAAGAAACGCTGCCCTGGTCCCTCTAACAAACGCCATCGATTTAAAATGACCAGGCATGGGCAAAGCTGCTTCGGCGATGTATAGCTTCATTTCCTGGAAACAGCGCATTTAAACAAGCGCCCTTGGATTTTGCTCTAAGCAGGTAAGTTGTCAGACTAGAAAACTTTTCAGGAACTGATTTGCAACGCACGGGAGTGAGGGTCTGCGCTGCAGTGAAAGGTCTGCGGGATGCTCCTGGGGGGTAGAGGATGCCAGGAGCTGGCACTGCCGGCTGGTGTGCCAGGGATGGAGGGGCCGCAGAAACCATTCAGAAAGGCCTTCCTGCAAAGAAAAGGCTTTCTGCATAGCATGTTGCTATAGTACTTCTTACTCCTTTTATGTGACTCCATATTTAATTGTAAATCTGCACCTCTGGCCTCATCCTCAGAGCACAGAGCTGAAGAAGGGCTGGACTGCTCCTCCTTCAGAGTTTGAAGAGCGGTGACCACCAGGCACTCCTCTCCCAGGACCTGGACTCCCGGCAGCGTGTTAATAAGCAGTGGCAGATGAAGCATTATTAATTAGGTTCATTTAAAGTTAAAAAACCACTGCTGCCACACAAATAATATGAAGGGCCTATAAAAGTTTGGATATATGAGGCCAGCCCACACTAGGAAGTACTGATATGTGTGGAAATAATGATGCTCTCTGGTGTAAATGGCTCTTTAGAGTGATGCTGTAAATACTTCCCCTCGTTCATCACGTTGTGCTCTCAGGCTCTGCGCTTTCCCGAGCCGCCCCCCTGGGGCTTCCACGTTCACATCACGGTCAGAGACGAATGTCTTCTCTGTCGTAAGGTTTCAACTTTATATCACCTATTACCACAAGTTGTCATGCCGGGTTACCGTAAATCAGATTAACGTTCTTCTAATGCAGCCTCAGCGAGGGATCCTTCACAGGGGAATTTCAGAGGGGGGGGCTTAGGGCGATATTTTTAGTAAGGAGACTCCTCTACAATGTGCTAAAAATATTAGCCAAATAATATAAACCAAAAAATGCCTCAGAGCTGTTACAGCCCATTAAGTAAATATGTAATGAACGTGTGTAAGCCACCTCCCAAAATGTGGCTTTGGAAATATGAGCAGAAAGTACCAGAGGAGGGTCAGCGTGATTTATTTGTGTTTTACCTGCCCCAGAACACTCTCATTTCCTGATGAACACAATGACTTGGCACAACTTGAAGCCCAGCAAGTCAGATTTCTCTCAGCAGACATCCTGATCACTCCGATGGATATTTTAGGAACTCGCCATTAGTTCCTTTAATTAATGCCTCCCCGACAGGGACTGGTGCGGCCTTTTCCCACATCAGCGGAACAAAATATGCTTCAGCCATTTGGTCCAATAAAGTGGGGCCGGGTGATTGTTTCCGAATTGCCTGAAGCCAGTTCCCCTAAAGCCCTCCGTACCTGTTGCCATCCACAGCAGAGCACCAGCTTCCCCTGGGAGCCTTCCCACCCCTAGCACTCATTTTGTAGCACTTCTTCCACACACTTGCTTTCTTCCCAGAGCACCCTTGACCTTAGCGGAGGTAAGAAGCCCCTTATACCATGGGATGCACCATGAGTCCTTTCTGCGACAGCCAGCAGAAATCTGCACAGCGTGACCCAAACCACATTCCCGCTCACAGCTTCACTCCTCGCCTTGCTGTCCTGCTCCGGCTCGGAAGCCCAGCCTCGCCATCCCCAGCCAGAGCCGTGCCACCCCAGTATGACAACGCCAGCTCTCGACTGGTGGACACCTGCTGATGCGTCGGCCAGGGCTGGGTCCAAGCTCCCTCATCTCGTCCTGTGCATCCTGCCGTAGACCTGGGACTTTAGTTTCCATGAATGTTTTGCCAAGTAGCAGAAAAATCAAGTCGGGCTATATAACTAAATTTTGCCTCTAGCTCTTTGAGCCCATCAAATCTTGCATATCAATTTGTAAAGCTGTAAAAGTCAATAACTGTATGTAGCTCCTCAGTAAAAAAATAAATAAAAAACGCAGGCGGCAAGGAAATTTGCTTGCCACACAACTCCCTTCGATAGCAGGATGTTCTTGCTGAGCCGACCTAAGCACAACTTATCGCGGAAAATTATCTCACACGCTGAACAAAAATTTCCTCCTTGGAACTTCAACCTTTGCCACTGGCAGCTGGCACCCCGCGTCCCCCTCACCAGGAGATCTCTCCCACGAGTATCCTTTGAACTCTTGAAGGCTACGTGTGGTGGATTTCAGCAATAATTTCTACCACGGGCAAACTTCAGGCAGAGGTGCCAGCAGGCGCTGCTGGCTAAGGGCCAAGGGACGCTGTAGCCCTTCCTCCTGCAGCCTTGCGCCGCAGCGCTGGGGAGGGAGCCCCTGCCCCTCAGCTCCGGGAAGGGAGACGGCCTTCCCCGCCACCGGACAGAGGGATTTGCTGGGTGTTAAGCGCCTGCGCTGCGTAGCCAACGGGCTTTCTAAATGTGGCAATTCTGGCTGCCTCCCACGGGGGATAAGTCAGCCTCGTCGCGATTTACAGGCCTCGGCAGGGTCAGGTATAATCTTGGTGTTAATGACTGAGGCATGACACCCAAGGCGGCTTGCCTGGGAACACTCTTCCTGTCGTCTCACAACCACTTTGCCCAAGACAAGTCAGCCCTGGTCTTTCCTCGGTGTGCTTTTCTCCAGGAAAGTTCTCACTTCCGCGTGGGTATCCCCATCACCTCCAAACCTGGGTGCTTCGCATCCTGGGATGGTTCTGCTCCCTCATTTCCCTGGCGGTTCAGGGTAATCACTCCCAAATCCAAGGGTGGATTCCCACTATCTGGAGATGACAAACTATCTTTTCACACTCCCACCAGCACAGTTGTGTTCTCGTTCCTGTCCCACACCTCCTATAGTCTGTCCCTCTCTACAGCTGAACTGCACTTGTGCACCGACTACCTAAAATTTAAACAGAAGACCCCAGGAAATTAGGGGCCGTTGAGGGAAGGAGGCTGAAAGGATGGGGAGCTCGTGCTTTCTGGTGGGCGGTATGGCTCGGGAAGTCCTGGCGCTGCTCACCGAGCCCTGTCCTTTAGCTGTGGTTTCCCGGGTCCGTCACCGAGCGCTCGCTGTCACACCCTGCCTGGGCTGCCGCTGCCTCCTCGGGGCACTACTGACCATCCTCACCCAGTTCGGTGCCTGCATGGGAGCCCCTCAGCGCCGGCTGTGGCAACGGGCTCCTNTTTCCCCAGAAAAGAAAAAGAAGGACGAGGGGGCGTCAGGGGGATGATGTCCCGCACGGCTCATCACTTGCTCCCGGCCGCCAGCTCCGGGGAGCCGCGGGCGGCCCCGCGGGCGACCCCGCGGGCGGGGGGGCTCCGGGCTCCGGACCCC
>VWZZ01003153.1:563073-578213 GCA_013399095.1 Psophia crepitans | reverse complement strand
GCTGGGGCTGGGAGAGCAGGGTGCAATGCAGAACTGGAAGCACCGAAACTCTGCATTTTGTGCACAGTTCGGCGCTGGGTGGCCATTTTTCTAATTTTTCCTGACAGACTGTTGGACCCCCAAAATGCTCATTTGGGACTTGAGCCCCCTCCCCCCCACACACCCCTTTGCTAGGGCTGTTTTGATGCCAAGTGCTTGCATTTTTGGCTACCACATCAGTGATCCTTTGTCCAGGTTTAAACCTCCTTAAGATGTAGCTAACCATTTGTGAGAAGGATTTTTTTTTTCCCCTTCTCTCTCTGTCTCCCTGGAGTTTGTACGCTTGTTCCTCTGTTCTTTCCAGGAAAGGATTTAGTCCCTGATGCGATGGCTGAAGCGGTGACACGCAGTTCGGTGCGCTGCCAGATGCTCACCTTCTTTCAGAGTTTGGGATAGGCTCAGGCTGTATGAAAAGCTTACTGAGGGGGTACTGTTATATGGTTTCCTCCATTTCTGGGCTATATTTGAAGCGGTCTAAAAATACTGGATCATCATTCCTCACACTGTCATTTCAAGACTTTCAAAGAAACATTCTTAGATATGCTTTGGGATTTTTTTTTCTTTTTATTTCTCTTTAACCTTGGAAATTGTTGGTCCTGGTACCTAACAGGGAGCTACTCGGGTGTTCTTGTAACCTGCAAGTGTCACTATTGATTCTAAATGGAGCGGTTTTCTAACATCAGGTTCTCGTTATTACAGCGTTGGGAATTTTAACAAAACTTCCTGAAGAGATACCCCCTAATGTTTCTAGAAGAGCTCCCCCCTGCCTTTGCCAAGTGCCATAAACATGTGCAGTTAATGTAAATTTGTCAAGAAAATGGCCTTTTCTTTGACTTTTTTTTTTAATTGGAATAAAACCAGAAAACCAGATTATCGATATCTCAGTACTACTCCTGTCCTTCCTGTGCAGCAGCATTTATCTCTGCATATGAAGTTTCTTTCAGAGGTAAATGTTATAGAAGTCCCTTGCTCAAATATTGGTTGCACATTACTGTCCAGAACTAGCTTAGGAAGGCACTTTACTATCTCGTGCAACCTTATCTGCTGTTCCACGACTTCGTAACAAACCCACTGGAACATGAAATGACCTTGGAAAGGCATCTTTCAATCTGACACAAGGCATTCTCTTACGGGGAACAGCACTGCTCCATGCAGAGCTGATGTTTTCAGATTGATGCTTCTAAACTGACTTTTTTTTTTTTTAAAGAGGGAAGGGAGATGGGTGGAATATTGAATTTGAAAGGAAAATATTTTTTTAAAAACAAACCCACTCAGCTGAAGTTGAAGCACCACTCAGCTGAAGAAGAGGTATATTAAGAATGTACATATGATAGTGACACTTAAGTCATGGGTGAAAACAAGTCTTCAATTTTAATCAGAGGAAAACAGCATTTCCTCTGCCAGTTCTGATTTGCTCATTCATGAGATCTTCAAAAGCCCAAATTATTAGTGGGACTAATTGAAAGCTAGTTGGGTGTGTTAAACGGAGAAAAGACTTGATGAAGTCTGAAGGAAGCTGTACATTTAATTGTATTGTTCTTGACATCATAATGTGATGCTTCTACATAAAAAATATTCCAGAATTCTTTCAGTCCCCAAAATGTTGCTCCTCTGGAAAGGCTGCAAAAGCACTTGAGAATTAGCAGCAGTGAAGGAAAGTCGCGCAGCTGTCGAGGGAATTAATGGAGGTGGTGCTGGGCCAGTAAGCTTAATGGGATTTTGGCCCAGATGCTGGACTTGACATTTCAGGTCTTGCAAAAGAGTGGTGAATGCTTTTGTGCCCATGGGGGTCTTAATCTTTCAGGAAGATGGTGCCTCCTGTAGAGTAGTGCCTGTCCACAGCCTCCAACAGTGCTCCAGCCTCAGGAGCTTGTGGTATGAGTGCCACCTGCTGGGTGATGAACATGCTTGATATAAATTATATATATTTATATATATGTATTGGTGTGTGTACACATACATACACTGTGCTTATGTATATGTTTCTTTGCTTATGGGTGCGTGACTTTTCCATAGAGATGTTCTTGAGTGAACCCACTAAACCTTGCTAAGAGCTGAAGTTCCTCACCTTCTGAGGACTTACAACAGCTGGTGCTTTGTGAAACTCAAATATCCCTTGGGTTTTATGTTGTAAGAACAGAGGAGAGATTTTTGATACTACTGATGTTTAATGCTGCCTTTGCTTTACTGAAAGCAACTGGGAATTTTCAGTTGTACAGCTTGTTGCTCATGATGTGATGAGTTTTCACAGTCATCTTGACAGTCAGATATCAAGCTGCAGAGATAGGGCTGTAGACCTGAAATGGAGACCAAGCAAACAAAACGCAACTGTACATTATGTATCATTTAAATGTTAGATCTCCATAACACTGCTGATTTCATAATTTCTCATGTCAACCATCTTACTTCCATAGAGTTTTATGAGCATCCCATTTTGATACAAAATAGCACATCTCATTTAGATTAGCTGAAGATGTATAGGATTTGCAGAATATTGCTGGATGGTTATTTCCATTTTAAAGAACGTTTTTTTTTCATATGAACACTTTAATAATGTTTGCATAGAAGAGTAAAATATAAAAGTTTGATTCTGTCTAGAAATTCCACTGGCAGATGAAATCATAAATCCGAATCTGACATCATCCCCAGCAGTGGTTTTCCGGTTTCCATTAGTTAGCATCTCTCCTAGCCCGCTGGAGCACTGGCTGGGATGCTGTTTGAATACCAGTTTGATTCAGCTGCATCCAGAGTGAAATCAGTTGCAGCATCAGGGTTTGTGGTTGTTCTGTGTCATACTGGTAGTATTAGGGGAAAGATGCATAGCCTTGGGTTTGGGTTTTCGTTGGACAGCTGACCTCATCAAGGCTTTATTGTTTATTTCCTGGTGCACTGGTGCCACATGAGTCTTTCACCCTGCCTGAGGATTAGGAATGGATCCAAGCTGAACCAGTAAAGTTTTGAGGACACTTTGAAAAGCTTTCAGCTGGAAAACCTATATTGATGTACTTTTGTGATAAATGGATAAAATGCTTCACACAGTTTTGAAAGTGTATTCCTCCACTTGAGATCTGTACACCATTGGGAATGAGTTGATGGAGCAAAAAAGCAAGTAGTGGAATTGCAGAGTTAATCTTAAAGTGTGATTCTAGCTAAAAAAAGCACCCGGCCTATCAAGAGGAATTACAAGATAGGCTTTTGAGGAGGGGGACCCACAGTAATAATGCATAACTAAAGTTCACTGTCCCCTAGAACATTCACAGTTAATTTGATGCTTGAAAAATTGTGATTTCAGTGTCTGGTGAAGAAGCAATTGACCCTAAAATTGCTGCCTGTAGCTGAACCAACGCTTTCAGTTTCATAGCCAGCGTCACGCATGTGAAGAGGAGCAGGGGGAATGCGAAATGTCTCTGTGATCTTGCTGTAATGTACCTGTCCTCACCCTGACCTAAGCAACTAGCACGTAGCTTAGGCAGTGAATGCTGCTGCAGTGCACAAGGCAGGTTACATCCATCCCATCATGGCATATCATGACTGTTTGTTTTTGTTTTTTCTTTCTTTCCTCACAAACCTTCTGAGTTGGTAATGGAAAGCTGCCCATTTTAACGTGTCAAACTTCAACAACCACCTTTGGCTCCCACTCAGAAATGCATATGCAGTTTTGTCAATGGGCATGCTGCATTGTTGTCCCTCTCTCCTGTCCCCTCCTCATCCTAAATAAGCTATTTCAGAAGCTCTTATGCTCAGAGTCTGCCATTTTAGAGTCATCCATACCATTTTGTTCCTTTTCTGTACACCATGTTTCCCAGCATTTCCACCTACTCAACATCTGCTTTCCTGTGACCTCTTGACCTCTCACCTCCTGATAAGTTCAGTAATGTTCATCTTGTTCCACTCCACCATCGAAATCTTACTTTCCTTCATTTGGAGTCCTGTGTTTAGTCAGGTTACTCAATGGCCATTACATTCCTTGAGAGCATCTTGGAGTCATGTAATAAAAATGTCCTCCCAGTAATCTCAGCTTTCCTTACAGGGAGAAAAGGCAGGTAATATCTTGAGGGCAATCTGTAGCCGCAGTCGCATGGACAGTAACGGTGCATGGTCAAATCTCCGGGGAAGGACTGCAGTTCACAGGAGAAATCGGAAATTAAGGCACATCCTTTGCAATCTCTTTTCCCTTTTCTCTCCAATATCCCTCGCATGAAGGCATTGGAAAGGCTTCTTCTGCAAAAGCACTCCTACGAGAACAGCAACAAAAAAAGTTGCTTGCTAGCAAAGTGGTAAACACATGAGCAATCGTCATCCTTCTTCTGCAGTCTTTCGTGCTGTCTTATTAATGGGCCGTGGAGGCAGAGAAGGAGGTAACTCATCAGCCATTATCCATAGGGGGGCTGCAAATTAGTTGACTGTGCCAGTTGTTTTCCTTTTTGACACCAGCAGATAAATTTGCCTTCATATGGCATGGTTTCTACAGGGATCAAAGGAAACCATACCAGGGTCTGCGTGGGTGGCTCGCTGCCTTAGGATTTCTGGAGGCCAAAATGCTGCCCTGGCCCCAGGCCCCTTTGCTGGGACCTGGCAGAAGATGATCTCTGAGTTTTGAGGATGTGTATTCCTGAGAACCATTGGTTTGAAGAGTTTGGACAATCCAAACATATGAAATGGGAAGATTTCCCAGTCTGTTGTGAGAGACTTTGCAGTGACCTTTGGCTTCTTGGCATCTCACTGTTTGCATGACAGTCAAAACCAGATGATGATACAGCTGCTGGGAGAAAACGGCAGCAGTTATCTCACTGTTTGCATGACACTCCACTGCAGGCTTCAGTGCTCTCATCCTCTGGTGCCTCTGCGCTCGGGACCTTTCACTCTTCCTTGGCTTGCCAACGCAACTGGTTTCTCTAGGCAAAAGAAGAGCACGCCTTTCAGTGCCGTTACGTACGCGCATGCGATTTGTTTAGGTTAGCCCACAGCAACTGGCATTTTGTACAGATGTCTTCGAAGCATTCCCTTTCCAAAGGAATGATAATAAAAAAACCCAACCAAACAAAAAGCATGAAGCCAAATGCTAAATTGGTCGAGTGCTTTGGAGCGGTTGCCAAAGGAAATCAACATTGAGCCTGGGAAAGCTGTAAAACTCATTCTTTGGCTTTTTATTAGTGGGAGAGAAGTGACACTGGGTTTGGTCGCCCGGACACCGTTCAAGGTTCAAATCCAGAAAACTTGTTATTTCAGCTCGGGTGTTCTTGATGGTTTGCAGATGTGTTACTGTGCATAGATACTTAGCTGTGGGGTAGCCTGCAAGCCCCCTTAATTACAAAGAATAAATTATCAGTCCCTCGTCCTTGACTGGGGATTCTGAAAACTATCAGTCGCTGTGGCCTGTGGTGTGTTTTACTTTCTTGCCAAGTGTTACATCTCATCACCAACGGTTTAGAAATGTCTGCAGTATGAGAAAGTAATACACCTCTTCTGTATGTGAAGTTGCCTACCTTTACTGCCTGATGGGGGGGGTGTACATTAAAAAAAAATCTTATTTTTTTTTTTTCCCCCTTACAAAATCTTCCTTACGAGACCAGCCTTGACCAATCATTAGTAGACTGTAATTATTATTTTTATCAATATGACATTGCTGTTATTTTTATTTTCATTGCGTTTAGAGTAAGCTGGAGTGTGGGTATATATTCAGTCCATCTAATCAGTTACCTGAAACTAGTCTGTTATGCAAATTTCACAAAAACAGGAGTGTTGTGGTGTTCATTGAATCTCAAGAGTTTTTTTTTCTTCTTTTTCCCTTCATTTTCCTACTGGCTGCTTTGACCATGCTACAACCACGGACTTCACAAACTGGACAAATGGCTGCCTCCTGGAATACGGATGATTTTGGTGAGTCTGCAAAATGAGTTTCACTTACTTACACTTTCTTGGAAGAAATATTGGAATTTGGGCTTGAGGAAAGCTAAGTCTGCTTTTGGATTGTTGGTTTTGTTGAAGCAACAGGCAAAGCTTACTGAATTTAATTTTTTTTTAATGGAGTAGTTTTTTTTTCTTAATCTGTTTTATTGTTGGCAAAGGTGAAGGAATTAACATGCAGCGGATTAATTTGAAATAGTGTCATTTTATGAGATTGAGTGTTATTGCTTTTGTAATAATTTTTAAATGACTTTTCTGTAAGACACACTGTGAAGCAATGGCTTAGAACATTTTAATTTTTCTTCTCTGGCTTATTCAGTTGTTTCTGCAAATAGTTCAGACAGAAAATGATTAATTCATTGGATGGCTTTTCAGAAAAGTACTGTGTGGTTCTCCTTAGTGTTCCCAATACTGGTCTTGCCTGTGGTGTGAACTTTAAGAGATGATGCATTGATGGTGTGTTTTCATTAAATGTTGCACCAGAATTTTCCATGAAAAATATTTTCATTCCAAGTAGTCTCTGGTGAAATATAGTAGAGGTTTGGTTTTGGGGTTGTTTGGGTTTTTTTTTTTGTTTATTTAAAAAGAGGCAAAGCTCTCTCAGGTTCCTGTTCTTTGCTCGCCTGCATATGGCTGACCGGTGGAGTACTGGTTTGGGGGTACTCACTGTTCTCCCCAAGGATGAGGCTCCGGCACTTCGGACTTTCAATTAAAGGTGACTGGGCAGCTGCAGGGAAAACATTTGCAGCAAACATATCCGCCTGGAGATCTGCTCCAGAGACATTGTTGGAGGTAGCAGTATTCACCCAGCATGGCCTGTAGGAGTAAAGCTGCCTCTGAGCGCTGACTGGAGGTGGTTGGCAGCTTAGCAACCTTGGGATTTATCTCTGAGCTATTTAGACCTAGCAGGAGTGACTCCTTACTACTAATAGGCTCAATTAAGGAAACAACTTGCTTCTCCTCTCACCTGTGTGGTGACAGCCTCCCTTACGCACAACCCTAAGTTCTGAGGCAGCAGGCAGATATGATTTGGGTATGGTACTGGCTGCCCATTCTGTCCCAGAGAGGTGCGAGTGTCCCCGCTGTGGTGGTGGCCCCATCCCGGGGAAGGCGTAGGGATGAGCGTGGGGCTGGGTGCTGGCTGCTTTCCGACAGATTGCAGCCAGGTTTAGCTGCTGCACGGCCCTGCGGGGGGGTTGGCATTGCCTCTCCCCCTCTCCTTGTTCCTCTGCAGTTGCAGGGTCTGCGACACCTGTGTGTGATGGCGAGAGCCTGAGACTGAAAAATGGGTCTTTAAACATCAGAGTTTCTTCTCAGGCACGGCATTGGAGAAATCTGAGATAAAACCTGATATTTTGCTTTTGAGTATTTCCAAAGTATTGCTGCTTAATCCTTTTTATTGATCCATAGCTTATGCCGGAAAGCCCTTGCCTCAAGGCAATATTCAGAGTCCTGGAGGATAATGGCACTAATCACATCTCATATGACCTTTCAGGCAGGATGAACATATGTTGCACTGCTGCATTTTTCTCCTCTCTCAGTCCCGGTTATGTATCTTTCATCCCTCAGCAGCGTGGCTTAGGAGCACGGTTAAGAAGCCTTCATGACTGGTACACGGTAATTTCATAACTGAGTAGCAGTAAGGTCTGTCAGTGGAGTGCTGCTGCAGATTGCCGTGCTTTGATGTGCTAAGAAGCCTTGATCAGGCGGAGCAGTAGCTCCTGTGCCCAGGAACAGAGGTAATGCATATTTACTCTGACGTACGCACTACCCAAAACTCTTTGAGTCTGAAAACCAGCAGAGTGCGTTCCTCCTGGCTTTGCTTTCAGCATATGTCTTGCATTTTTAGCCTTGTTTTGTAACGGACATGTGTAATTGGCTCCTGTGTGGCACCTATATGAAGAGGTGCTGCCTCGATATCTGGAAATGCAGTGATACGAGTGGTGCAGTGCTGCCGTCACCACAGCACATCAGGGGAGGTTTGCTGTGATCGCATGGACGAGCATGTCCACCCAAGTTTTATTCTTAGATTTATTTTTCACTTTAGCTCTGATTTAGTTATCTTTGAATTATTAGAAAGTGCAGTTAACAAAGTTAAAATCTGAAACAGTAATCTAAATAAAAAAGCAGTGCGTGCTTTGCATAAATGGATAAATACCAGAGCTAACGGTACAAGGATTGGTTTCCTTTCACTAAAAGAGTAGAACTGATGTCACCCCAGGCTCTTCCCTGCGGTACGTGGTGGGAGGCCGGGAGGCAGCAGGGACCAGTTGAAACGAGAGGCTCACACTGGTTACAGGGAGAAGCTTTTTCACCCCAAGGATGGCTGGCCAGGCAGGGGCACAGGTTGCCCAGGGAGGCTGTTCAGTCTCCCTCCTTGGAGGTTTTTCAAGACCCGACTGCACAAAGCTATGAGCAACCCAGTTGGATCTTGCAACTGGCCCCGCCTGGAGCGGGAGCCTGGACCAGAGACCTGCCAAGATCCCTCCTGGCCTGAATTATCCTGTGATCCATTAAAAAACACTGGAATTTGGAGGGGCCTTTATGCTTGGAAGAAGAGTGAAGCAGCAGGGTCATGGAGGACGTTGTGATTACAGCAGGACTGGCGGTGGCTGTTGTAACAGGAGGAGGACTGCAGCATCTGGACGGGCTCATTCTGGAGGGCTGCTGGCGCTGGGGCCATCTCTGAACGTTTGTTGGGTTAGGTTTTTAATTGTGCAAAGCAACTAAACCCCACCACTTGCTGCTTCTGAAGAAAGTGCTATTTGTTTTATGCCAACAGTAGCTATATCACTAGTTTCCAAAATTTTGGAAATAATCGGTTGACTTTTGTTTATATTGGTTAACAAACCTCACCTCGTGGGAGCAGACTTCAGGAGAAGTAGATTCCTCAAGTGGAAGGCTTCCAGTCTTTGGGGGATTTTTTTGTGTAGTTTTGTTTTTTGGGGGGGTTGTTTTGTTTTTTTTAAAGGTTGCGCTATGACTATTCCCAGTCCTTCAAGAGCGTTTGGAAGTGTGAATAGGAGTTAGATTAAAAATCATGGTTCATGGGCAGCTGATTCCCGTTCAGTGCAAATGCGAGGCAGATGATGACGGGTGGTGATGTGAAGCCCGACAGAGCTCTGTCAGTGGAGGAGGGGAGTGGTGGAAAAAGAGAAGTGGTCAAGATACCAAGGCAACCTCGCAGGATGAAATAGGTCAGCCTGGGAAGAGGGGTGTGGGTGGGTCAGACGTGACCACAGCAGCTTTGAAGGAGCAAAGGGCTGCTGATGGTTTAGATAAGCCCTGAGTAACCCTTTGCAGTTTTGGGAAGATGGCCTGCAACACTGGAGTTAGTCCAGCCAACGCTTGAAAACAAACACAGAATCTACAAAATGCGGTATTAGTAGTGTATGGCTTCTGAACGCACCAGTGAGCTGAATTGAGAGTTTAACCCAATCTCAGTTTCTCTGTTGCATTTCTGGTTTTGTTGGCTTGATTTTTCATTCATCCCTGAAGGGAGTTAGTTTCATTTACAGATTGAACTGACTTTCTTTGTGTTTGGAGGCAATACGGGCGAGTATGAAAAGCAACAGTTAGTAACTCCCAAGTGGGATTTCAAAGGCTTTCACTTACTTGTGCGCTGTTTTAAACCAGTATCCTGTCTGCTTCCTCCCACACAGCAAGTGAACTGTCATTCTGGCCCGCGGTGCCCCGGCTGTGATGCGATGTGGCCAGTGGGTGAGGTCCCAGCGAGGCCACAGTGTCTTGTCCCTTCCCTCTTCAGAGACTGAAAGCCATCATGATTATTGCTGCGAGAAACCAAAAGCTTTAGGTTTTACCCTTAACTCCACCTTGCCTGTAACCGTGCCGCTCCACGTGCCTGCGCAGCGGCTAGCTTCAGAGTTACGTTCACGTCACTATCGTGACTTTACGTCCGCTTTTCCGCCACCCTTGAATACTATGCTGGGTAATCTGCCTTTTATTTTAACTTCTTTTATGCATATGCAAGGCCTTTGTATTTCTTCTTTTCTGGTTTTTTTTTTCCCCCATAGCTGTTCATTTTCAGTTGTTGCGTGGATAATAGTGCTGATGAACAAGTATTTAGTCTGACACATAAAAGCATAGCTGTAAAGAAAATGAAGCAGAGAAAATTACAGTGGCAAAGGTTCCTAAATTACAGCTGTACAGGAAGATTGTGATAAGGAAGTAGTTAAACATTACTATTTGGTCAAACCTGCAACTGTGGCTGGTGCTTCGATTGTCTCCTCCTTTTGCTGACACTTAATTTGTGCTGTCCGTGAGATACTCTTCCTGCTAATAAAGTCCCTGTTTTATTGAACGAAAAACCTGTGGAAGTAAATGGGCGTGTTCTCCCTAATGGTTTTAGGGCAAGTGCCAAACAAATGCTAACTATTTTCAGGCTTGCTTTTAAAAGAAATGTTAGGTGCTTGCTTGTTATACCCACTGTTTCAAAAAAAATAAAATAAAAAAATCAAGAAAACTAAGAGGCAAAAGCAATCTGTCCATCTAAGAGCAGATACATGTTCCGTTCAGGTATATTGGAAAACATACATAACGTAATAGGGCTAAACCAGGTTATTCATAAACAGAAGTCATTTGAGCCGACTCTCTGCTCGCCACAGCTGAAAAGTCCGTTGCTTTTATGACTGCAGTGTGTTTGCCTGCAAGCCCCGGGTCTGACAAACAGCCCAGGTAGATGTGAGCATCGTCTTGTGCATGCTCTTTGGCACATGATGTGTGTACTAGCCACGATCTCCTAACAGCAGACCTTGTGTTTGAAGACCTTTGTTGGTTTGAAGGCATCACAGCAGTAATCTGTGAGACCCTGAAGACTGGCTTTCATCCACAGGGACGTGGGACCAAGAAAATGTGCTACCTAGATCCTTCATGGTGTCGGTCTCCGAGTGTGTCGGTCTGTTCTCCCTAGTGGCTAGCGACGGGACAAGAGGGAATGGCCTCAAGTTGTGTCAGGGCAGGTTCAGACTGGATATTAGGAAGAACTTCTTCACGGAAAGAGTAGTGAGGCATTGGAACAGGCTCCCCAGAGAGGTGGTTGAGTCGTCGTCCCTGGAGATCTTCAAAAAACGCATAGATGCGGCGCTCCAGGACATGGTCTAATAGGCATGGTAGTGTTAGGTTGACGGTTGGACTTGATCTCAGAGGTCCTTTCCAACCTTAGTGATTCTATGATTCATGGAAATAAGGAGTGAGTAGGGCCCTTTAGGGAATACTTGCACCTTTCTTCATAGACACTGTGTTTTTCCTACTGGAAATTGCCGTTAGGATCCAAGTTGGTGGTTAGTAATAAGTTCCTTAGTCTCTCCTAGGCGATTCAGAAAATGTCCTAAGACAAGCTGGGTTACTGTGGTTCATTTGGAGCAGGATGGAGCTCTGTTTGCGAGCAAAAGGTAGTCTTCTGTACTAAAGTTAAATGCCTTCATGCTTATCTTAACTTTGATGAAGCTATTACCATAGGTTTGTTAGGAAAAGAGTTAGGTCAGGGCAGCGGCCTGGACTGAACAAAGGTTAAAGCAATCCGCTCGGCTGTCAGCAGAATTGTATTGCTGGGAATCGCATCTGAGGCTTTGCACAACTTTATTGTCTGCTTAGCTGGTGGCTGTTCCTGCGAGCATGTCCTTCAGCAGGGTAAGGGAAGGCCAAGGGTTGTCTGCCTGTGATTTCTGCCTGCCCTTTGCATTGTGAAGCCAGTCCAGAGTGTGGCCAAAATACTGCGGAAGTGGCAATTCTTTGTGGTGGAGTCTGAGATAAATGGATTTATCCAGTAACCGTGAGAATGCTCAAGTTAGATCTTGGCAATTTGGTGTGCTTCTTTTTTGTTTTCCTTCCCTTTTTCTTTCACACCAGACTAGTTGTACTGAGGTTTGGCATTGCTGCATCCTATTCTTAACACCAAAGCTCGCTCATCTCTTGTTAAACGGGTGGTATGTTTCATTGGAGAGGGGTGGAGGTTGGACATCACCAATGGTCTTTCTCATTAGAACTAATTCAAACCAACTGAAAGAGGATTCTTCCTATTTAATATAAATTTATGTGTGCAAAATTCTCGTATAGTCAGAATCAGTAGAGCTTACTGTCAAAATAAAAAGATACCAGACTCGGTTGTAGTTCTCTCAAGCCAGCGTTACATTTGTCATACGGTACTTTAAAAATCCATATGTGCCCGGTTATCCAAGTACTGTGGGTCTTTTAAAGCAAGCTAATGTATCTGTAGAGGAATATAAATTCTTTAGCAGTTGCCCAGTTATTAAAGCCTGTCTCTTTATGCAGAGATGTGATTGCTGGCCAGTGTATGTTTTTGCAGTAACAACAGTCACCGCAGCTGTTGGAGTTCTGTCACGTTTACGTGTGACCAGATATTGCAATAGGCTGGGAAGAATCTGCTGCAAGGAGAGATTTCATTTTTCAGTCTTGGGAAGTGGGCTCCATCTAGTGTTTAATTTAAAGATTAGGCTCCAGTTCCTTTTCCTGAATGCCCTTGCAGTGTGGGTAAAGGACATAGAGGAGGAATTGCGATGGGCATTGCTGGCGTTGATGGCTATCTAGAATGAGATGTTTCTCAATACAGTCAGTATGCGAATGGCGACCTGAAACACTGCGGCTGTCTTGCAGGTGCACTTGAAGCTGAAATAATCATTTTATGAAATGGCACACAGCTAAAAAGAAATTAAACGAGCATGGCAATAATGTGATCCTGGAATATTTTGTGGTTGGTTCCTACATATACTTCCACACTATTTGATGTGGCATGTTAGAAATCAGCGCAGTAGTCTATAAAATCAGAATTAGAAAGCTAATTGTGGAGCTCTTTTAAAAAGTAATGAATTTTGAAATGTGTTCTGGATATTAATATCCAGTCAACAGAATAGTTTTCCAACATGTAATGCCTCTCTTAAGAAGCATGTGGGGTGCTGCCCTTTATTTTTACTGTTTTTTTAATAGTTCAGCTTTTGTAAGATTTAATCCTCTGCTAAAGGATACTTAAGTACTTTTTTATTAAAAGCGGTATCACATTTTCACCTAATTTAAACTAAAATAGAAAAGTATTTGATAGTTTTCATACTGTGTCTCCAGTGCCCTGATGATAAATAACGCTGTGGAACAGACAAGAAGCATGAAGACGAAAAAAACTTTTTCATATGTTCGACATGGTGTTAATTCATCCAAGCAGCCTCTATTTTCTGTTGAGACTGGATCAGACTGAGGAATTTGAAATGCTTCAGACTGAACACAGATTTACCTTTGCCACTGACCTTTTGCACTCCAGACTGAAGAAGCAGAGACTCAGAAATGTTTAGTCAGGAGGGCACGGCAGCAGCTCTGCAGCGAGGAAAACCCGGGCGGTCTGAGGACTACGTTTAATTATCATAGTATTAATTGGCCTTCCGTCCGATTGTGTTCTTCCCTCTGGTAAAAGGGAGTTTTGAGGCCACTTTATCAAGCTTTTAGCCCGAGCGCTCTGGCACCTTGCAACCACGCTTTGAGACCAGCGAGGAAAGAGGCAGGTGGGCACCGTGCCTGGGCTGAGCCTGCCTCCCTCCTGCCTGCGCGGGGATGCTGCGGAGCTTTGCTGTGGCTCAGAGGCACAGTGGCGTTGTGTGACTTGCCCCCATGGTCACTTACCTTGAAGGCTGGGATCTGGAGAGCTGCAGATCCGCCTGCCCCTTGCAAAGGTGGAGGAGATCCCTGACCCAACTCCCAAGACAGCGCTTGGCTTGTTTTCTGCCCATCGCCGGAGCGGTGCGGAGCAGGGGCAGGGATCCAGTCCCGTGTCGTTGGCAGAGAGCCCGTTATTGTTTCATCTGTAAAGTATTTGGGGTCTGGGCTTTCCAGTTGACACTTGCGAGCTGAATGCGGACAGAGTTAATGGGAACCATCTGGTGCTGGGAGGGAGCAGCGAGATGGTTACCTCGGCCGCGTGAAAGTGGGGAGCTCTTCCTTCTGTAAGGAAAATCTATTTCCTGATCTGTTGATTTTATTATTTTTTTTACATTTAAAATAACACATTATTACGTCCCATTTATTTTTCCATGTTATTTGCATTCTATGTTTCTCCTAGAGTGGACAATGAAAGCAAATGTAAATTTGTGTCACTTGAGACCTCTGGGCTGTACGGTGATCCAGTAGATCACTAGATAACTTGTGTTGTTTTTATTTTATTACCGGTTTAGAAGCAGTGGTTACACTGCAATTTCTAAACAAAACTTGGAAATATCTCCGTTAGCCTTACATTTTGGAAAAAGCCTTTTCTCTCTTTAAACAAAATGAAATTTGGTCCAAATCTAAACTGGCACTATGCCTTTAAAGCCGATTTGCAAAACTGCAGATTGAAAAGACAAGGCAGTACTTTTCCTTTTGGAGGGCCTAATAATACAGTGTCATCAATTCAAGCACTGCACACACACAACTATTTTGCATGGTAACCCACAGTGTGCGTCTAGCTGAGGCCAAAATTGATCATGAAGGTCTTACGGGGGGGATCTTTATTGTCACCCACCATATAATGGGATGGGACAGGACACCTTGCTCACGTTCTTGCTTTGAATCTGTGAGAGGCTGGCATTGAACCCATGCTTGCTATGTTGAGTGCCGCTGGTGATCATGGTGGTGGTGTCTCACAGCCAAGAGAGATAGTTTGGATTGGTGCTGGCAGGGGAGGGAGGATCGCCAAAGAGTAGTCCCCATCTCTCAGGTGGCCCCATGGCAGAGCTACACCAGTGCTCCAGGTTGTGTCCAAGATAGCTTGTGGTGAAGTTTGATGGAGGAGGGAGAAACCTCAGGAGGGCTGGACTTAGTCATGATGTTGAACTGCAAGCAAGGGAGTGGTGGCATCAGGAGAAGCTCTTAACAGCAGGTGCTGCTATGTCCATGTGGTGGGGTGACCCTGGCTGAAGTCCAGGTGCCCATCAAAGCCACTCTATTACTCGCCCCCCTTAACTAGACAGGGGAGAAGAGGTGTAACAAATGGCTTGTGGGTCGAGATAAGGATGGGGAAAGGTCGTCTGCCAATTACTGTCCTGGGCAAAACAGACCAGACTTTGAGAGGAATTAATCTGATTTATTACCAAGCAAAACACAGAGTAGAACAGTGAGAACTAAAACCAAATCTTAAAACACCTCCCCCTACCCTGCCCTTCTTCTTGGGCTTCACTCCCAATCTCTCCCTGCTCCCC
>VWZZ01003153.1:541200-562810 GCA_013399095.1 Psophia crepitans | reverse complement strand
GGAATCTCTACACCCCATCACCCCTCCTCCATGGGCTGCAGGGGACAGCCTGCCTCACCATGGTCTTCTCCAGGGGCCTCAGGGGAATCTCTGCCCTGGTGCCTGGAGCATCTCCTGCCCCTCCTTCTTCACTGACCTGGATGTCTGTGGAGTTTCTTACATCTGCTCACTCCTCTCTCTGGCTGCAAAAGCTCTCTGGTTTTTGGTTTTTTTTTTTGGGGGGGGGGTGTGTTTGGTTTTGTGGGGTTTTTTTCCCCTTCTTAACTCTGTTACCCCAGAGGCGCTCCCACTGTCACTGATGGGCTCAGCCTTAGCCAGCAGCAGGTCCATCGTGGAGCTGGCTGGCACTGGCTCTGTCAGACACAGGGGAAGCTTCCAGCAGCTTCTCGTGGAAGCTGCCACCCCTGTGCCCCCCCGCTTCCAAAACCTTGCCATGCAAACCCACAACAGTCCACCAAGTCCCTCTGCTGAGTGTGGAAGAGCCTAAAGTGACGAAGCAAGTGCCAGATAGTCCCTCTGCACTGCAAAGTGGCAAAGTTGAGCATGATCTAGAGGAGGATGCTTTGCTGCACTTGGAAGAGCTGTTGCAGGGTTTATGGCAGCAATTGAAAAGGAAAGCAAAGTCTTGAGAAGATGGGGTTGGAAAGAAGGGTCTGGCACATGAAAATTAGGTCTGGAGCTTTCTCGTCTCTTCTGTCCTGTTAGGGGAGGAAAATGCCAAAATAGAGACACAGAGTAGAAAAGAGCAGAAATGATTCATGGTTTCAAGTAGTGCAGGTCATGAAGAAGATGTAATTAGTCCTGGCCTATTTAACCTGAAAGAGAACTATAAATAAAGGGTGGAAAAAAAGAGAAGAGGTAGACTATTAGGAAGACTTGACTGTTTTGGACTCAGTATCTCCAAGTGAAATTAAGGTCTAAAATCGTTTATTAGCCATCTACATGTTTTCTTTTATGGTAGAGGTAGCAGACACACAATGCACTGTGGAAGTAACTATTAAAGGTAGGCAGCTGGCATCAGCTAATTGAAGGGCTAGGCAGCGTATTTTGAGAGAAAGAGAATACCCTAATGCAGGAACTAACTAGATTAAGGGTGTTAAGATGACAAGATCCTGAATTTAAATTGGTGTTTATTGCCTCAGGAGGGCAGACCATGGTATGGTCTGCTCCTGGGCACCAACATTCCTCTGTGTGGTGGACACAGCACTCATGTTGCAGGAGATGTGTGTTCTCCTCTCTCTCTCTCTCACACACAACTTCTTGTCTTTCTCCCCCCAGAAACTTGAGCCGGCTGGTTTGGGAGCTAGACCTAGCTGGCACTCAAGAGTTTTGCATTGATTCTGGTTACCTGACTTGAACTCGCGTCTGCCTCCAGTGGGGACTGATGTCTTTGGCAGTTAGGCATCTTTGGGCTGTGACCTGTTGGGTCTGTGCCACCATAGCATGTGACATTGGAAAATCATGAGCCGGAAACTTGCTGCTGAACGGACGTCCATTTAAACTAGAGGAAGGGAAATCAGGAAGGCAGTTTTATTGTCCTGAGACTGAGAGGGTTGGCCTCATATCCTAAACTGTTGTCTTTATCAATAAATTGTCTCTGTACTTGGGGAAGAGATGGATCTGCTAACATCCTTGCTTCATAATGTGCTCATAAGAAATAATAACAAGCATCATTGTATTTAGCTGCTCTTGCAAGTCCGACATTGTGATTTGCTTTTAGTTTCTTCTACTTATAGAGACGCTAATGGTTTCTGAAGGAAAGGTTGCTCTAATTTGTAGACATTAAATTGGTAAGAATTTGCCTGTTGTTGCTCATGTAATTTCTTCGTCTGACCTTATTCACCTAGCATTAAAATCATATTACTGAATCTCAATTTAAAAACTGCTGCAGCTAATAGGGAAAACCTTTGCTTTAAGTGTTTTGTTGGCTTGATCTAATCTGTATCCTTAATGTCCACTGTGGGACTGGTTCCAGATCTTCATGCTGACAAGTGCCTTTTAGCTTCATTTATTTATTATGGGGAAAACAGTTTAAAAGCTTAGTTATTAAAGCCTCTTTTTATAGGAGAAGGTAATGAAATTGCCTGATCTGAAGAAACAAGTTCTACAACTTAATATCTAATCTTAAATAGCATTATTAAAGCCAAATACCACCATGAAAATCACATGACGTTCTTTTTGTTACAAAACCCCAGAAGAATGCCTTATGACATAATACCTTGTAATGCAATGGCCAAAAAAAATCCTGCTCTGCACTTTGCAGGTTACAGGTGACCCAGGCTTTATTCCCTTGCTTTGCCAGACTGCCCCTGCCCTTGCAGTGTCTCCTGTGCTTGAAGCCCAAGCGTGTTTGCAGCGGTTCTCCCTAGTGAAGTAGGTATGAGGTTAGTCGGAATTATTTGTGACCTGATTGTTGTGTAAATAGCAATATAAAACTAGATCAAACTGGGCTCTGCAAGAATAGGATTTATAATGGGTTTTTCCTTCCTCGCTGAAATTTCTGCTTTGCTCTGAAGTTATAAAAGGACAGCACATACCTGTAAGTTCGTGATTCCAGAAGATCTGGGATATGATCTGAATTTGTCAATTAAAGCATACCTGTTCTCACATATATAAAAAAAAGTTTTATGACTCATATTTTTTTAGAATTCACAATAGAGTATTGAATTTCTGAGGATTTGTTTTTCCTGATAATTCTGGTTACGGGAAGAATTGGCAGCTGGTCAGTAAGTGGGGGAAAAAAAGTGCTGAATTAATGATGTAAGGGGAGAGGAAGAATTTCATTAATCCCAGAGACGATTTTACTTTTTGTTTGCTTTGATTGCTTTCAAGCTTTGATTTGCATTTCTTCCTTGCTGTGCTCAACACTGAAAGAGATAAAATAAAGCAAATTACAAACAGAAGTGATGAAGACAAATCTTTTCTTCCAAAGGAAAATGTAAATGTTATCAGTACTAGGAACATTTTTTTTTAAAAGTATGGTTCTCAGAGAAGTGCAATAATCACAGTTTTGAATATTTAAAGACCAATTTTGTCATTACATCAAACTAGCTCAATCAGCACAGGAGAACTGCGGTATTGATAAATGATGATGCCTCTGAGTGAGATATTTGAGATGTTATTGTCACCAAAGTGTATTTATAGAGCTGCCAGGAGCTGTGCAGTACTAGCACTGTGCAGGCGTGGTATCTTTTTGCTTCCTGATCTGGGTTATTTCACCTGCCATATTACAATGTGCTGATTATTTTTTAATAGGAAACAAACCATCACTAATGGGATTTTTGGAAATGAGGACTTCAGTGTCAGTTCTATAATATGCTGGGGTTTTTCTTTCTGGAAGAACAGTGGAGGGAAAAGGCATAGGGAAACTAAAAAGATGATGTTCTAGAAAAGGACTTCTTGTGTAGAGGAATCACTTTTTCCTGTACTGTATTAAGTCCTAATATCTGCCCCTTTATTGTTGAGATAAAATAGTCTTATTATTCTTTTACAAAGGAGATGTTCCTTGTAAAATCTTGGACTGCACTACATCTCAGACCAGCCTGATCAATAACTTTTAACATGTATTATGGTATGAATTTGATGGCTTTACTTTTAAAATTTAGTGTGGCTGATGCTATAATGGTACTATGCTGTATATTATTAAAACGGCTTACGCAGCGTTTCCAGTTTAAAAAAAAAAATGTTTGCCTGAAGCCTGCTGCCAAGAAGGTGGATGGGAGAGGGGTATGTGCATAAAGGGTCACAGTCTGGATGTAAAGCAGAAGCTGCAGGGGCCATCACATAATTAAAAGTTAAATTAGGTGATGTTCATGTACACACATTTGTGTAAGACAGGATGCGCGAGTCGTCTCCTTAATGTCAAAAGGCCCCCTTGCGTGCTTGAAGTTAAGCAGATTTATAATTGTTTGTTGGATTATGTCCTAAGACCGTCTTAGAAAAATATTGCTTCTAATAATTAATTTATATGGCTTGACACGCAAAAGAAAGAAAAATCGTTGAACCACTTATTTTAGTGCCAGAAAAAACAAACGAGGCAGAAATTGGGAAGCCCTTTATTGACAAATGCACCTTGTCCCCTGAAGCACCCCTGTTAACGCCCCCCTCCCCCCCTAATGAAGTAGCCTCCCTTTCAAGCCCGGCTGTGGTTTTGCCTGCCCTCATCTTGCCACGTTCCTTGTTGCAACACCCGGATGCCCTTTTGCCACCCCACCACGTATGGGTGTTTCCTTTGGATCTCCCCAACTTCCTTCTCTAAATGCTGAACTGCTCGTGGCCCCCATTCGCCGTCGTGCCTGGCACCTCACCGCTGCATCCAGCGCTTGCTGTCCCCTGTTGTCCTCTTGTTGCGCGGCGCCCGGGTGCCTCTCACGGTGCTCTCCGTGCTCTAGCAGGGCTCTCCCTGTGCCCATTCGGCTCCCCGCTCGCTGCTGGCTTCACCCCTTTGTGTCACCCTCTCGCCCCGGGAAGCTGTGTGGGGTGCGGGACTGATGGGGCTGCTGGCTCTCTGCACAGGTGGGCTAAAGCTCAACAGTTTCCCATGTTTCCTTCAAATCCTTCTTTTTGTAATTAAAATGCTATATTTGTGTTTACCAGTGCATTTCATTTTCCTCCTACTCTGATGTTTGTGGCTCTCCTGAAGCTGGAGTGGAGGACTGCAGACCCACTGAATGTTTCTGACTGAGTTTGGAAGGGAGTTTGAGATGCTCTGAGAAATGTTGCAGGGAAACACCAGGCCCGGGACCCCAGAAGCAGCACCAACAAACTTATTTCTGTTTGGATACCTTACCAGAATGGCTCTTTTGAACAGATTGTTGTGTCGTGGGGTCTGACAAGGTTCCCCTTAAAAGCCTTGCAATTTCTAATGGTTATAGCCTGAGAATCGACTTTAAAGTATCCCAGAAGTGGAGCCGTCTGGCTTGCTATTACTATCTAGAGTGGTCACCAAAGACAGTTTTTGCTGTTTAACCTCTACAAAATGTTCCCTGCCATGGATGAATGTCTGATGCCAACATTAAATATGTAAATGATGTCTCATGGGGAGGAGGGAATCATTGCAATAAGGTTAATGGTTTTAGCTACTAATTCATACTTTCCAAATGTTCATATTTACTGGAAGAGATTTTAGTTATTTCATTTTAACACAGTTAGATTTGTTCTTATGCCTGGACACAAAAGAATCTGGCTCATCACTTTTATTCTGTAAATATGTTTTTCATTACATCGAATTTCTCTGAGCACTTGAATAGGAGTACACTAAAGTACAGTGGCTTAACTTTTTTTTTTGCTTTTGCATCTGTAACTAGTTAGATAAAGGCAATTTTCATCCCTGGTAGGGGTACTATGCTTTGCAGTAATAATTGTACTTTGGCCAGCAGCATAAAGATCTATTCGTGTACTGAACAAAGACATCACGGCTGCTGATGAAAACCTCCTTCCCTTCCACCTCCCCATGAAGTGCTGCTGGTTTCTCCTATGTCAGTTCGCTTCTGGAAGTGTTCTTTCTAAGCACAGTCAAATGGCAGCCCAGCAGCAGCCCGGGTTTGATGTTGATCACGGAGAAGAGTGCCACTAACACACTGTACAATGTGTCTGGCAGAAAGTGCTCAACCATTTTGACTTTTCAGGAAAAAATTAATTCTCTCCTCCCATGGTATCACGTTTGTAGCTTAGAGCTCTGCTGGTCCAGCGTGAGCGCGTCATTCTCTCAACTCTTCTTCTTGCCATCGCTCTCTCGGTTCACAGTCCAGCCCCTTCCCTCCCGCCGCTCTGCCTCCGCTTTGACTGGGAGCATTCTGCCAGAGTGACGGCTGATGAAATACTGGTTAGCCCTCTTCCCTTCTATGTTTTGTTCTTGTTTTTATCTATTACATAAAAAAAGAAAATTCTTGCCTGCTGCCCTTCTCTAGGTTCTCCTTGCCCCTGGCTCCTGTACAAAATGTAGCCAGAAAAGGACTTTTAATAGCTGTCAGGTTTTTAGACCAGTACCACAAATTTGGGTAATGGCTCTTGTGAGCTTTTTATTTTCCTTAATGTTCTCTCTTTTTGGTGACACCCAGAGAAAAGCGATGGCTGCTGATTCCATTGTGGGCTTGCCTGGCATCTGTGGGCTTCTCTGGCCTGCCCTGCTGTGTCCCAGGAACCCGGCCGTGTCTCCGGTCCTTTGCCTTAGTTGCGATCCCTGCCTTGAAGCGGTGTTTGGGAGGGATGCAGCTGCTGTTCCTTCATGCAGTGACATACCTCCTCCTGATAATGAAACTAATAAAACATTAACAGGCTTCTGCATAGTAGAGAATAGCATTTTGTAGTTATTAATCAAATCCAGATATCCTTACTTCCAACAGCAGGAGGTTGGGCTCTTGGACCCAGGGCAGAGAGAGATCTTTTCTGCACAGCTTTGCTGCACAGTCCTTACAGCTTCTTCCATATGCTTTCCCCATCTGGGATGGTGTCCTTTGAGTCCAGTGGTTTAGTAATATTATTTATTATTATTACTTAATATTAGCTAGAGGTTTGCGAGAAGGATGTTCCTCTCCCTTTGGGGTCGGTTGTACTTGATTCTGAGCTGAGGGTCATCCTGTCTCTTTTTGTGGGTCTCCCAGAAGATTAGAGTTCGGCAGAGCCTGGTGGGCAGAGCAGCAGCAGTCAATGGAAGGACCCTGTATATAGCACAACACATTTAAGAAAACAATTCCAGTTTGTTCTTGATTTTCCAAAGATCCTGTCCCCAGAGACCCATAGGATCCTGGGTGATGTCTGTGGCCACTTGCCCAACAGAGCAAACTCGTCTCTCTTAATAACAATCATCTGGGAAGACCACTGGGAGGGATTTCTGCGAGCTATTTGTCAGCCTTCAGCATCTCCTCAGCCTTTTTCTGAGCAGAATATGGGAGTCAAAAGCAGCTGTACAAGCAATTTTTGAGAATATTATGTGTGAGAAGTTACTCCTGCCAAATAAGCTGCATTTTGCCTATTGAAGCCATTTTGTCTAATTTTTGCTTTAACTTTACGCTATGTGCTAGAACTAGTGACTTCCACTGAGCTGGTTTGGAAGCTTCCATGATAAGACTACATCTGTGCATGCTAAATAATAGATCAAATTCACTAGGAATAGTTCTTCATTATCTTAATTAACAAATGATGCCTTTAGATTCGTATGATTGAAAGTGATTAATACACGATGCAAAAATAAGTAATTTTCTGGTTTGTCCATTTGTTCGCTTACAAGCAGTTTCTGTAAATCCAAGCTGAAATGAGTTTTCCTACCTCGCCTGTGTTGTAGCAAGACATATGTTATAGCATACCAAGAGGAGATGTACACAAATCATCAGTTCACAGAGAAGGTCCACTGATATTTACTTTTTAAAGCGTTCCTTCCTCCCTTTTTCTTTAAAGTTTACATAAGGCAACACATGGCAGAGAGATTACAGTTTCTTATTCCCCCCGATTCCTTCCCCCTGCCCCAAATTTATAAAACACGTGCACAGAGTCCAGCAGGCGCTTTGGCAGTGATGTTGGCAGAGGTGTGGCTCAGGTTTCTGCGCTGTGTTTGGCGCATGTCACCTATGGTGGCTGCTGAGGAAACGGTGAAGAGGGCGGTCGGTGGTCAGCATCCCTGGTTGTCATCGCGAAGGGATGGAGGAGGGAACGCTTTAGAAATGCCAGATGAGTCCCAGGCACTGGTGGCTTTGCAGGGGAAGGAAGCTGCCTTCATTCACCTCTGCAAACACTGCAGGCTATTCAATTCTTTGCTGTGAATATTTGGTGTAAATATAACTGTTCAGATGAAAAAAAGAGACAGTGATCCTGTATACATTTTGTTCCTGAATTAGGCTCCCCAGGATTAGGGTTCTTGCTCTTTTTTTCTCATTTAGAAATAGTCACCCACCCTCTTTGCAAGTGTGAATTGCTATTCTGTAATGAGATCAATGGACCTTCACTGATTTACAGTAGTAGAGAATAATTAGGCTCATTATCCATTTGATGAGATATGATCTGGGAGGCTATCTTTGCATGGACAGATAGTAAAATAAACATTAAAGGCTAATAAAAAATGTCATATACTCCACCACTGTGCTCCAGCTTGCGTATATAGGGATATGTCGTTACATTGAGTGCAGCAAAAGTATCCCTGGGTCAGCTCCGAGACGAAGGCTTTTCTCTTCTTCCTACTTCTGTTGAGCTGAAGTTTCATCAGTCAAGGTGGCAAGAGGTTTGGGTTTAATGCTGGGTTTAGCCCACGTCCTGTCAAAGTGCAGCTGCTCTTTGCACAGGCATAACTGATCCTTTTTGTCTAATGGAAGCACAAGTCCTAATGAGTGTCCTAGAGCAGTACCAGGCTGATGTTAGGGATGGGTGTTTAGAACCATAGTCAGGATTTAAAATAAAACCAATCACCTCAAAATCGGTTGTTCCTGCAATTTGGTTGAGTGAGTAATCAATCACCCTTTGACAGCCAGCTGGCTACAGGCAAAGGTTTCGCATTCCTGCAGTTTCGGTGTAGATACTCAAACCCTCCACCCCGTGACAGCTCTGGCGACAAGCTTTTGTTGCCTGATGCTGTTGATCCTATGGGAGAAAAGTTAAATGTGCTTTCTCAATTTTTTTTCCCAAAGAAAATATGTATTTTCTGAGATGTTGATAAATTCTATATGTGTTCCATCCGTGGTGGTGCGAATTCTTGAAAGGGAAATGGGAGAATTAAATAAAATTGATTGCGAGACGTGAGGAGTGCACTTTAAAAGTAGTAACATAAATTATGTGGAGGTGGTCTTCTGTGGTGTGTTTTTAAGAGTTAAGTTATCTCTGTTTCTCAGGTTTATGCGTATCTGAAATTGGTAGTGAATTGGAAAGTGAATTTTACTGAAAGGCTGCTGCTAAGACTTCCGTAGATAAATAAGTGTGAAAGAGATCTGATGCTGGCCATGATTGCTTTTCCAAGTCCGTTTTTAAAATACTTTGTTTTCTTTTATACAAATATTTCTCTCCTTTATATAATACTATAATGGGTTAGATGATTTTATATTTCTGGTTTATTCACATCTTGCACATAATTTTTTCTGGATGGACTACTTGCTCTGTACAATATGTGTGAAGTTTTTACTAAAGACAAGAAGAGGAATGGACAGAAAATGCCTGAAGGGATCACCTTGAGCTTATAAATGTCACCGTTACAGTGTAAAAATTTGGAATGCTTGGAGTTTTTCACTCTGTAAGTGCCACTGGTGAGTAGAATCATAGAATGGCTTGGGTTGGAAGGGACCTTAAAGATCATCTGGTTCCAGCGCCCCTGCCATGGGCAGGGATGCCAGCCACTAGACCAGGTTGCCCAAAGCCCCACCCAACCTGACCTTGAACACTGCCAGGGAGGGGGCTGCCACACCTTCTCTGGACAACCTGTTCCAGTGCCTCACCAGCCTCACAATGAAGAATTTCTTCCTAATGTCTAATCTAAATCTATCCTCTTTTAGTTTAAAACCATTGCCCCTGGTCCTATCTACCCAAGTAGAGTGTCCCTCTCCATCCTTTTTGTAAGACCCCTTTAAGTATTGAAAGACTGCAATGAGGTCTCCCCCAAGCCTTCTCTTCTCCAGGCTGAACATCCCCAGCTCTCTCAGCCTTTCTCCATAGGAGAGCTGCTCCAGCCCTCTGATCAACTTTGTGGCCCTCCTCTGGACTCGCTCCAACAGGTCCACATCTTTCTGGTGCTGGGGGCCCCAGAGCTGGATGCAGTACTCCAGGTGGGGTCTCATGAGGGCAGAGTAGAGGGCGACAATCATCTCCCTCAACCTGCTGGTCACAGGGTTGGGTTATTTCTGTTCTTAGTAATGGCAGAGCTCTTCTTGTTTTGGTTTGGTTTGGGTTTTTTTGGGGAAGTTTGCATAGGGAAGAACTAAATCGTGATTGTAATACTAGAAGGCAATGCATTTTATACACTTTGGGGGTTAGGAAGCACTCAGGAAAACAAAGATGGCGTTGGTGAGGTGGAATAATCCTCCAGCCTCCTACTCAGGGGGTTTGGGTTTAATTTCTAGCCTTTGATACTTCAAAATAACCCTTTTCCTCCCTCAATTAGTGCTGATGACCAGACCGGAGTGTTTTGGCTGCTCGATGAGGCCTCCCTGCCCATGAATTGGAGACGTGTTCTCTGGTGGCAGTAACCGTGGATGAAATATCTGCGGTGGCACGGCAGCCCGGGGCTGCACGCTGTGGATGCTTCCTGTGCTTATCCACCAGCTGCTTTTAAACGGGTCGTAACAGCGCTGGAGTCTGTGCCAGAGAGCGGGTGCCCGTGTGGCGGGAGGGATAATGTATGAACCTGCTGTGCCTCAAACCCAAGGGCGACATCTCCATAAATCAGAAACATTAACTTGCTTAAAATGGACTGCATTTTGTGTGATTACATGGCTTCATCTGATGCGGGAGTCAGAAGATGCCTCTTGTTTACTGCCGCCAAATCCTTCCTCAGATCATGGAATCATAGAATCTTAAGGTTGGAAGAGACCTCAAGGATCATCTAGTCCAACCGTTGGCCATGATGACTGTGGGAAAAGCATTTGCAAAAATGGCAGAGATCCTTCTTGTGTGATCACCAGCTTGGGGTCAACTCCAGCCATGGGTTGTCCCAGGACTTCCTGAACTAGGTGGGAGCCTCATTGGCCATCTGACACCCATGGAGGTTTATCAATTATGCTGTGAATTTCAGTCATTAAGCAGGACCTTATTTTGCTGTGCATTGTACCAGTTTCAAACTGGAGTGGAAAATTAAGGGCTTTTTTTTTTGATTTGTTTTGTTTTTTTCTCTTAAGGAAGAGCCCATATTCCCACTGGGAGGTGACAGCAAAGGTTTTCAGCCATTTTTTTTTTGGTTTTCATAGGAGTTGCAACTGGACTACAATGCACAATCTTTTTTCTTTTATTACTATTTTTTTGTTCTACTTAAATGTCTCCTTTTGCTGCTGGTAGTGATGGGGGAGTAAATGCAGATCAGCAAATAAGCCCTTGTATTTATTTATTTATTTTTTTTTAGAGTATGCTTCACCACAACACAAATCTCATTCGTTTACTTTGCAAGCACACAAACAGAAAAGCTTGTCCCAAGTTCTGCATGAGGTTTGTAACTAACGTGAATCAGCATCCCAGTACAGCCCTCGTGTCCTCAACAGCATGCTTGGGTCACACCCAAGCACAGTGATAGCAGTCTGAAGGTGGAAGGACTTAAAGTACCGAAGGGATTTTGTGTAGCATGTCCTCTGAGCAGCTGGAGCCTCAGTGCCTTCTCTGGTGTCACGTATGATGGCGAGAGAAAAGAGCTCTTGGGGAAGATGCTCCCCAAGCGTGGTGTTTTTTGGAGGTTAAACCTATTAGCTTGAATTATTCTCAGAAGTCATTTGCTAACGCAAATCTTTTATATCTTTGGTGGTAGGTGGTGTGATCTGAAATTCCATGTGATAATGGGGCAGCTTCATTTCTCCTTGTTCCCGATAACTTCCCAAGCCGGGGCTGCACTCGGGGCACACTGTATTCCTCTAGTCTTGAACTTCATCAGCCAGTCTGGGCAGCAAAACATTGTCGTGGGGCTGCTCTTTTCACGTGCAACTGAAAACATAAAATTATCATGTATGAGAATATGCAGAATAATTTTGGGGAAATGAATAGGCAGGGTGTGAAACATTTTTAATAAGTTTTGTAGATACATTCGCTTTATGTTGCCTAAAGATGTTATTTTCAAAATCATTTATGAGAATCTGTTTTTTATCTTTCATATCTTACATTTCATGCTGTTAAAGATTTCACAAGTGAATATGCTCTACTTCTGTGGGAAAAGGTAGTATAAGCTCCAGATGTGATTCCATTCTCTGCAGAGGTAAATTTAAACTTAGCGATTCCTTGCAGACTTTGAATCAGCCATTCTTCCTTTCTATGCTTTTTTTCCTTAATACCTAGCTGATGAATTACAAAGTAATTCAAACTTTGCTTTCCGGTTCTTTTCCTCTTCTGCTGGCAGCTGGCAATCCTTTCGCTGTGGTGCGTATCAAATCGCAACTCACCACGGCGCCTCAAAAAAAGACACGCAAAGCTCCTGTGTAGTGATGTTACTCAGGGTTTACACCTTTTAGGTTGGGGATGTGCTGGTTGAGTATGAAGTCATTGAGGATGGTTGATCTGAAAAGCCTTAGAAAACTTTGATTTCATTACTTAAAAAAAAGTAAATTACTACCAGCCCTGTTTGCTCAGAAAGTCCTTACTCTGTTGCTGCTTTTTATGCCCTTCGCACAACCTTTCAGAATCATTTGCTTTAGAAAATTGAACGATGAAACAGTCTTGACAAAATCAAACTGAAGACTCAAATAACAAAGGGTGTGATTGTAATGTTCCTGCTGCTAATGAAATGTAATTTAGCAAGTCAGTTCAATAATTTGCTTCTAAACCCCAGAGAAAAGTTTCATTCAGTGGCTGTCAAATTTAAGACACCCCAAGCCTCACAGATGAAGCAAAGACCGTGGTTATAGCCCATTTACACTGGGAGCCAGCCTGTCGATGTGGAGCCCTGCCAGCTTGGGCCAGATGAGAATCTGGCTCCATACGGGAAGCACGAGATCTGTGTTTTTCGCAACGAGTTTTTGACCCTGACATCTAATCCAGTAACCACAACTGTAGCTGAATCGGTAGCAAACATTTTTTTTTTTCTTTTTTTTTTCTGAATGGTAGAAACATGCGGCAAGCATAGATGTTGAGGTCCACGTGTTGTTACTAGTGTGTTCTGGGAGGCTGGGCAGCATTCCTCACATCGCTCTATCTAGAGGTATCGCATGCAATCACATCAAAAAACCCCTGGGATAGTAGCGCGTGGAGCTTTACTGCTTTGGGAAGGGACAGAGGATGAGGAGGAAGCAAGGCTAGCCAAAGCAGGTACGTAGGGATGCGGTTAAGGTATTTTATGAGTGGTGGTTCCTTGGTGTGGGCAGGTGATGACATCCCAGCAGAGATCACCAGGAACTATTTTTTTTGGTGTGTGGGCATGCACTAACCTTTCTGGGAGAAGCCAGCCAAGTCATTTACAGGTGCAATTAAGTATCGTAGGGATTTAAACGGCAATTAGCGTCCTAGCATCACTACTTTGTTTCAGTGGTGATGGATGAAGTGATTTACCTTCCATGAACTGTTTACTTGAGACACTATTCTCTCTCTGTTGTGGGCAAAGTGTCATTAAACAGGAATCTGAAAGAGATGAGTCAGCTAATCTGTTCCTTCCTCCAGCTTCCTGCTTTTTCTTCATCTTTCGTGTCTATTATTAATTTGGTTCTTTTGGAGACAGCCATTTTAATTGATTAAATAGACCCAAAATGTTGGTGATGTGTTGCCAATGTTTTTAACAAGATGTTCCTTCAAAAAGTCATCCATCAGCTGCATTCTCTTTTCAGAGGAGGGGGAAAAAAGAAACCTATCAATTCTAAGTCCTTTCCCTCATTCCCCAAAAGATCAATCGTTCCTCCTCGTTCTGTGTCTGGTTTAGTACTTCCTAGCTTGCACTGATTTTTTTGCGTGCCTCCCCCTGAGGGCAGTGAACTCCCGGAAGCAACACTGGAAGAAACTTATCCTGTTCCTTCTACAGGAAAATGGTTTGGACACCTCTTCTAATGAAGGCTTTGGGAGCAGGATTGCGCTATGTTGCTTGTGCTGCCTTTGAAAGCAGTGGATGCTTATCAGCTCCCTGACTGAGCAGCAGACGGCTCAATCCTAGGCTTGGACATGAACTGCTCAGAGATGTGCCAGGTTTCGGTTCTGGATGGATGGACCTGCCAGGTGATTTTATGCTCCGAAGACTTCTTTTCCCTGTTAAGTGTGATTCCCATTCACTGTTACAGTGCCATGAGAAGGACTGAATTTTTGAGGAGTCATTAAGGGGGAACCACAATAAGCCACAGTAGTGGTCTAGAAGGGAACCCTGTGAAGCTTAGCAGAGAAGAGGGAATAAGCCTGTGCAACAGCACAGGCTGGGCGGTGGCTCTGCAGGAAAGGACCTGCATGTCATTTTGGTGGAACATAAGTCAGCAGTGAACATCAAACACAGGCAGAGTTGATTAAAAAGAGCATGGATGTCATGCCAAGAGAAGTTCCCTCTACTCAGCAATGGGCAGGCTGCATCTGGGGTCCTGTGCCCAGTTTTGGGTCCGGCTCCCATCGAAGAAAGACGTTCAATCTTAGCATGAGGACTATCAGGATAGCAAGGAGGCTTGAAGGACAGAGTGATGGACCAAGGGAGGAAGGAAGTGTGGCTTTGTTTGTCTTGGAGAATGTCCTGGCTCTGGCCAGGCCGGGGTTAATGCTCAGGCCCGGGCCAGGTGAGCCGGGCCGGGCCGGCCGCTATTCCGCACCACGTGACGTCACGCCCCTATAAAGGGACTGGCCGGGAGGGGCCCGGGGCTGCTCCGGGACGGTCTCGCTGCGGGCTGCGCCTCTGGTCCGTCTGGTCTGTCGGGTCGTCGGTCGGTAAAGTACTGCGTTTGTTACCGCGGTTGTTTACATCCCGGGATAATTATTGCAGCCCTATTGTCATTTCCCCTCTCCCTTTGTCGGCCCATTAAACGGTCGTTATCTCAACTCCAAGCCATTAGCCCTTTTGTTGCCTTATTCTGCCCCGTGTTTTGCTGCCGGGGCGGTGAGCGAGCGGCTGCGTGGGGCTCGGCTGGGGCTGGGGCCGAACCACGACAGTTCTTTTTGGCGCCCAACGTGGGGCCCGAGGAGTTGAGATAACGACAGGTCCGACCCGGGGGTGTTTAACAAAGCTGCGACAGAGAAGAAAAAAATCAAAGGGAAATCTTGTGAGTGGTTTATAGATATGCTGGATAAGACTCATCTTAAAAGTGCATGGCAGCAGGGGGAATTCCTGCTAGGTGTAAATAAACAGATTTCATAATAAGGATGATCAAATATCAACACAGATTGCCCAGAGAATATGCCAAGTTTTCATCCTCAAAGATGCTCAAAACTTGACGGAACAAATGCTCGAGCAACCTGATCTAACTATGAAGTTAACCCTGCTTTCAGCAAGAGATAGAACTTGATGATTTTCAGAGGCCACTTCCATCCTGAATTATTCAGTGATTCAACTGAAGTCCTGTGCTTTATAAACTTTGGAATGACTGCTGGTCTGGTGTTTCTCATGGAAGATGTTGCCCTACCCGTAATTATTCCCAGTTTGAAACACTTAGGCTAACTCATTTATCCAAGAGGAGTGTGTGCCTCACCTGAAGTGCGAGAGAAGGGATTTGTTTTTTCCCAAGGCAGTTCTCTTAATCTTGTTTTCAGGAGTGAAAGGATAATACATTTTTTACCAGTATTCAAATATTTTGACAGTCCTTTCTAAAAAAAATCTGTTACTCTCATGCTTTCAGGCAAAGCCTATTAGCCTGGCAGAGTGCGTGACTTTTTGACAAAGCCATACTTGCATGAAAACTTGGTGTTCAGTGAGGATTTGAACAAACTGAGAAGGCTAGGGCTGGATGGAGGGAAAGCCTCAAACTGGAGTGTATGACAAGGATCAAAATGTGGGGGAAAAGGGAGCAGAACAGAAATCAGTCAGAGGAAAGGACTGGAGGGTGGTATCTTTGCCTTGTCCTGGGTAGGACTTACTCAGTTGTAGGCTTGAAAGCCAGCCAGCTTCCCATGTCCTTTTTGCAGAGGGGCTGTAATAAATGAGACAAGGGAATGTAGCTGATGAAATGGTAGACTGGACTTGACCATTCAGTCCTATCCATTGCCCCGGAGCTCCCTCGTGATGCTTTGTCACTTTATCTGAATTTTATGTTTTCTGAGGTTTGAGTTGAAATTTGAGAATCACAGTGCAAAAATTATGAGCTGTAGCTGAAAAGTATTGGGATTGTGCTAGAAGATACCAAACAGTGTAAGCCCTGGGTGGCACAAGTTGGGCATCCCAAATTGATGGATGCTTTTGACTTTAATGTGTGTGGCTCAGTCTCCTGTGTAAAATGGTGGCTGGAAAGACAGTGATTATCAGTATCGATGGTTATTCTTGCACTGCTCATTTATCAGTGTTAAGCACTACAGGAAAGCATGTGAGGAAATTGATAATTCTGTCTTCATAGCTCAATTCCTTAAATACTCTTCACCCTTTACACTGGATAAGGCATCAGTTCCTTCCTGGCAAAAAAAAAAAAAAAAGCGGGTGGATGGAAATAGTGCATCATAGAAGGCAACTTAATTCTGGCATTTCTTAAGTACCGATGTCTGTAATGTTAATGTAATATATTCTGGTGGGTAATTTTACCTATACAATTATATTCCTATTTCAGTTTTGTCAATTTTCTGCTGTACAAGTTGGCCCTAGTGACGTGTTCCTCTGACGCCTGTCACTCTGTTTACCTCCTCAGCATTATGTGTGTAAAAGGAGAGGGCCGGTTTGTTCTGTCCAGTTCACTCAAAGAAAAGTAAAAATGATCTTTCAGAGTCCTTGTGGCCTTCCTGCCGCATGGGCTACCACCATGCCTTTCGCCCCGCTGACTGCGAACGCATATTTCTTCTGCATTTTGGCTCCTGCTTGTGATACTGTTAGAGCCTTTATTTTTAGAGTTGCTATCTTTTCTCCTCCTGCCATATCTGTCTACAGAGTATTGCACTCCTGCCAAGTTACACTTGCTCTAGACACAACATAAACAAAATTACATGTAAGAAATGTGGAGTTGCTTGGATTCACTGTGAAAAGTGGGTTTAGTTTCAAAATAATTTCACTTTAGCCCTGCTGTTAATCTTAATCCTGGATTTCTAAAGCAGGGGTTATCTGTTGTTGGTGTGAAGAGGGTGTAGTGTGCTTTAGCCTTCATCAGTGCCTGGAGTTCAGAGGTGCTGAAGGGAAAGAATCAATAATGTTACTTATGTGTGTCGATAGAAAAAGCTTACTTATTTTCATAGTGACACCTGAAAATGATCACTAGAACTGTTAAATAAATTGCATGTGGGGAAAAAAAAAAGGGAGAAAAATGTTTATCTTTTTTTTAAAAAAAAAAAAGTGTCCCAAGTAGTACATGGTACTAAGGACAGAAATCTTTTTATTCAGTGTCTTCTGTGTTCTGTCTTCATCCCAAATCCATTAGTTCTCAGATTATTATGACTATCATGCAAACCACAAGGAAAATTTAGGCATGTTCTGAGAAAGTAAAATACTCGCTCTTGAGGACACATTGCTTTGATGCTAAGAAAAGAAAAAAGAAAAAAAAAAAGAACAACAAACTCAAACAATTTTGTTTGACTAGCCTTAGTTCAGAAAAGGCCTGTTTTCAGTTAGCTCTGAAGAGTAAATACTTGGAGGCTGAACTTCAATAACATGCATTATTTGAACATTGCTTTGATGGCACTTTTTTTTTTTTAAACTCTGGGAGAGTCACAGAAATCGAACTGGCTCAGTAATTTGGATGGGTCCTGATCTCTGATCCAGTGCTGGTGTAGAAGGGTGATGTAGCTGCACATCACAGCTGTTGTGGTAACAGAGGCCCACTGAAAGCAATTTTTTGTTAAGGCTGTTTTCAGAAGAGACATGTAGATGTTATGAAAACATATGAACAGTTTAAAATAAAACATTTGATGGCACAGACACAGAAGTGGTTGAATGTAATAAAAATGTTAATTTTATTCCTGCTTCTCTTCCGTGTTGTGTAGGGCTGCCTGGTATCTGGAGGGACTAAAATGGGTTTGACTCTCCCTTATCTAGATGGTGTTCTGCAGTTGGGAGATAAACATGATGCCACAAGCAATGATGAAGGGAAGGAATTTGACTAATCAGTTGCAAAGCAAGGCACAGATGAGCCCTAGTCCAGAGGACCCTGGCTCTTGGGGAGACATGGAGCTGAACAGTTCACGGTTGTTTTTCTTCTCTAAGACTCATTAGAATAAAACAAGCTCTGGAGAAGACGTCCCAAACTGCTCTGATCCTGAGTGAGTGAGCCCAAGAAAACGTTATTTTATCCTTGAGAACACGTGGAACAGTGTCTTGCAGTGATGTGAAACAAACAAAAAAAAAGGCTTATGTGGGCATTCATGTCAATCTGTGAATTTTGGCAGCATTTTTGGTGGCCTGAATGACTTGCAGGCTCATTTCTGAAGCTCCTGGCAGAGGAGCCCTGGGACGGGGGAGGCTGCGCCCTGCTTTCCCCTCTCCTTCACTTAGGAGCCAGTGGCAGCTCTTACCCTCCCTGCGTGCAAGCCCGCAGCTGCCGCCCTGCAGGAGGGATGCTCTGTGTGCCTTCTGTGCAGGAGGGATGCTCTGTGTGCCTTCTGTGCAGGAGGGATGCTCTGTGTGCCTTCTCTTTGCGATGGGGAGCAAAGATTAAGCTTGGGCATGAGGAATGCTTCAGACCATGCGTTTTGCAGGTTCTCCTCTACAGGAAGGGGTTGGTGTGGCAGAACTGGTGAAAACTCTGGCTATTCTGTGTCTGCTCGCTGTATGCCGGGATAAGATACAGGTCTGAAGTAGAGCAGCCAATTTAAAAATATTCTTCATGGCTAAAGAGAAAAACATGGGTATAAAAGAGGCAAAGGCAGGATTGTGTTACGGCCTGCTTGTGCTCTTGTAGCACCCATTTACATCCCCATTTATATTTTCCTATTACACTCATCTCCTTTTTGCCTCAGAGCTATTTTAATTGAATTTTCTTGTTCTGCCTGCCATTTAGCTGCGAGCTGCCCTGACTAAAACCAGTTCCAGTGCAGTAACAAACCAAGCCATTTCACTAAATTTCCGGTGTTAAAAGCATCTGACCTTCATGTACTGGGAGGGGGGAGGGAGGAGGGAGATTCTAACAGGTCTAATGCTGAGAGCTGCACGCAGAATCAACTTGCGCACATAACTTGGATGAGAAATTATTGTAATTGCACTAATTACCCGTATTAAACACAGTTGCTGTCTTTTCTGCGCAACTGTGTGTGTAATTTTCAAATACCGACTGCATTTGGAATCGAATTATCAAATGGGCTGTAATCATATGCTAGAATACATTTGAGATGAATATGTATTTTGTAATAATTACTTCATTACTAGGCATAACATAGCTCTTTCTCTTGAATGTGTTTTTTTTTCATTTATTTGGGAAAAAAAAGAAAAATAGAGGCATTTTTAAAAATTCATCAATGAATGCACCATTGCTACTATTGGGTAAAACACAAATGAGGGGATGGAGTCAGAACTTAATTTCCCATAGTATATATTTATACAACTGTACAGCTGTTAAAATTATCTTTGTCTAGTTTGTTGAACAGAACAGTCAGCCAATGTACTGTTTATCTTCGGCACTGTATTTCTGTTGGATTTGTTGGGACAACAGCTTGCACACCAGGACTATCAGACCGCACAGGACCATAACACTATTGCATCATTAAGCTAATGAGTTTTCCCATGCCTTTCAATGGGCCAGGATTTCACCCACTGAGCTGTCAAGATTAGACCTGTTCTGTTGCGGGGGGGAGGATCATACTTGCTGTAGCAGATATTATAGACATAACTGATTTTTTTTTTACACCTCTGCTGTGTTCTCTGGGACTCCTCATAGTCAGTTTGTTTTAATCTCTTGTGGAGTGAATGATAAGATTTGTCGAACAGAGGTTTAGAAAGTCTCTGTTGCTTCTCAATGGTTTGGTTTTCTTAAGCGGAAAAGAACGTGTCAAGATAAGACGTTTCAATAGCATTGGCACTACCAAGAATAACCGATGTGCAGAAAGGCAGGGAGGCAGCTTACTTGCATGTTTTGTATTGCTACTTTAATTCCTAGTTTTATAAACAGCACAGCTCTTCAGGCAGAGAAGCGGTCTTGTGAAATCTGATATAATTATTGGGTGCTGCCTGAGAGCAGAATATGCATTAGGAAATGGGTCTGGAAGAGGGAGAGCCGCTTCTGCCTGCCCCCTCCTTTCCTCTCGCCAACGCACTCAGGTTCCCCGCAGCTTTCAAATCAGATTTTAAACCTGTTCGTTTAAGCAAACTGCTTGGTCTTGCTTGTCATGAAAATCCTTCTATTGCTTATAATAACTTGAGGATAGCACCTCCTCAAATCACTTCCCAGAAAACATAATAGATGTTCAAACAGGTTGACACATTCTCAATGTAATGATGCACACTTGGACAAAATGTCTTGATTTTTTTTTTTTATCATTCTCATGCACATGATTAGTTTGAGTTTCTTTTATGCTAGAAAGTAAACTTTACGGCAGTACAATGAAGTCTACAAAAAGTAATAAAAAATACAGTCTATAGAGATATAAAGCCTGGATAAGAGCAGGTCTGGAATGATTTATACTTGTTGTCCACTGGGGAGTCTGAGTTATACAATGCTGGGTTGCTGTTATTAACTACAAAAATTTAAAAAGCTAATTATTTTTTTTGTGAGTTAAGAATTGCCACACAGCATTATTCATACCACCTCTCCTTTCCATGTTTAGTTTTCTTGTTCTAGTAGCAGGCTGATAACTACAGTCTGCTTCCCTTCCACAAATTACTTCACTGCTCTTTGGAGACATGAGGCTTAAGCAAAACCAGGAGATGTGTAAGATGTGGGTGGGAGGAAGAAGGGGGGATTGAAACTCTCAGAAAGACCTGCTAGGTGTGTTTTTTCCCAAAATATATGTATATAAAGAGAACCTGGTATAGGAACATTGGAAATTTGGGGAAGAGAATATACAGTACCACTAAGAATTGTATTACTGCTACATTGCAATGCTTTCAAATTCTTTCTCTGATAATTTCAGGCTGGTTTTAGTCCCCTGGTAGGTATTTGCAGCTCATCGTTTCCACAGAACCATGGTTTCTCAGGTCAGATTCACTATTGGTCCTTCATAACAAGTCAGGTTGACCACATCTCAGTACTGAAAATACAGATTTCCTGCGATGTAATCTCTTTCCTGGTATCATCGGGAGTCGTGTTCAGGCATGTGTTTGCTCAGGTACCCAAGACTCCATCTGTGTTCTGCATTTCTCCAGCACTCTTGCTGTTGGACATTGCAGTTGTGGAAATGAGTTCCCACTACAGGTCTCCAGCTTGGTGACCCAGAAGGTGGAGGTGCTCCATGGGCTTGCCCAAGCTCGATGTCAGCCGCATGGTTGTCAGCAGCTGTTGTTTCTCTTTCATCTTCCACTTCAAATGTGTCGTCACCTCTGTACACACAGTGTACAGTTGTTCCCCATGTGTAAAATGGCCCACTGTTGAATGGGGCGGGTGCCCTGGTGACTGAGGATGCAGAGAAGGCAGAGCTACTGAATGCATTCTTTGCCTCTGTCTTCACTGCTGCAGACTCTCCCCAGGAGCCCCAGACCTCTGAAGCCCCTGAGGAAGTCGGGGCTAAGGATGAGCTGCCCTGGGTTGACGAGGACTGGATTAGGGAGCAGTTAGCCAAGCTAGACATCCGCAAGTCCATGGGGCCTGATGGGATGCACCCGCGAGTGCTGAGGGAGCTGGCGGAGGTCATTGCCAGGCCGCTCTCCATCATCTTTAGCAAGTCATGTGAAACAGGAGAGGTGCCTGAGGACTGGAGGAAGGCTAATGTCACTCCAGTCTACAAAAAGGGCAAGAAGGAGGACCCGGGTAACTACAGACCGGTCAGCCTC
>VWZZ01003153.1:507420-518491 GCA_013399095.1 Psophia crepitans | reverse complement strand
TCTACTCTACTCTACTCTACTCTACTCTACTCCTGAGCGGTTTGTGGAAATTGATACAAGTGTTTAATAGCTCCATAGGATGGTAAGAAATCTTGCCCCCCTTCCCGTAAAAAATTGCTGGTGTGCAATAGATGATGCAGCAGCAAGCCATCATGTTATAAAGATACAAATTGAGCTAAGAAGATATCTGTGATTTGCTAGCTCTCAAGCAGTTATAAAGGGATAAAACCCATGCATTAACTGCATACTACATTACATAGTTTACTAAAAATGCTTTACTACCTTTTTTTTTAAGGCATGCCAGGGCTATCATTGTTCCTAACTGTGAGTCCGCTTCCTTGATAATGTCCTCTGCGCCTGGGATGTTGTAAGAAGAAAAATTGCTGCAGGATGGGACTTGGCAAACAAATCAAGGTCTCAGCCAAGGAAATGCATTATCTGCTCATTTTCTAAGCAAAACTAGTTCAGCTGAAGGCGAGTGTTTTGTATCTGGTTTCCACTGGCTGTATTTTGATTTTGTAACTTAGATGTGATAAGCAATTATTTCTGTTTGCGTGCCATTGTTTAAAAAATACTAGTGGTTAAATATTTCTTAATTAAATGTTGGCTGCTGAGCCTGAAAGAAACTGTGGAGGAATTGAGAAGGGATAGCACAAACATTAACAAGAGTCTGAATAAGTGTTTACATGATTAATAGGATTATTTCCTATTTAAAAACATGCTAGTTGGAGTTGGCTGGGCAGAAGCCACTCTTTGACTGGTGGCATGTTGAAGCCCAATGTCTTGAGATTCTGAAGTGAGGAATCCTCTTTCTGGTGGTGTTTAGCCTAAGTTTTAACCTACTCCAACCTACTATTCTGAAATCATAGAATCATAGACTGGTTTAGGTTGAAAGGGACCTTGAAGATCATCTAGTTCCAACTCCCCTGCCACAGGCAGGGACACCCTCCACTAGACCAGGGTGCCCAAAGCCCCATCCAGCCTGGCCTTGAACACTGCCAGGGATCCAGGGGCAGCCACAGCTTCTCTGAGCAATCTGTTCCAGTGCCTCACCACTCTCACAGTAAAGAATTTCTTATATCTAGTCTAAATCTATGCTTTTTCAGTTTAAAACCATTACCCTTGTCCTATCACTAGGACAAAGTCCCTCTCCAGCTTTCTTGTAGGCCCCCTTTCAGTACTGGAAGGCTGCAATTAGGTCTCCCTGGAGACCTCCCTTTTCTTCTCCAGGATGAACAACCCCAACTCTGCTGCTTCCCTATCTCAAAAATGTACTGTAATAGCTCCTGGGGCTGGTAACTGACTGCTCTGCTTGATCCTTTGTTGTAGGCACCGCAGATTAATAATTCAATTTGTCAGGTGAAAACTTAAATTGCATCAGTCACACCTCTTGTAGAGTTATCCTGTGATTAAAACTGACAAACAGTTTTCAGTGAAACACTGTTTTCATGTTCTCCTAACCTCTCAAAGCATTTGTGTTTGAATCTTAAGCGTGTCACATGCACTCTTCAAAATTCACCTTTAAAGAGATAAGTTTAATGTAAGCAGGGAGGGAAGTTTCACGTATAGTTTAGTTAGAACTGAAGGCGTATTAATTTCTACTTACAATGTTGACCTTTCTTTCCTTGCTGCTAGGAACAAGCCATAGGCTGTCCATGCTTTGATTTTCTACACCTGTCTGGTATGATCTCTTCGCTGGGCAGTGATGCTTTTAGACTTGACAAACCCAGAATCATTAATCTTCTGGTAGCCTACCAAAACAGCCTTACGGTAGCTGATAAATCCTGTGCAGTTATTGAAATATTTCACAACATTGAACACCCCCCCCCCCCCCATCCAGCGGCGTAAAACTGAAAACGAATGTGTCCCTTTCCTGAAGGTGCCCCTGTTTCGCACAAACAGCAGATAACTGTCAGCAAGGCTGCAGCCTTCATCCCCTGTGAAAGCAGCCCGCGGCTTCGGAAACGTGAAGGCTGGATCTAAGCACTCGGTTTATCTCCGCCGCGTGAGGCAAAAGGCAAAGCCAAAGCACCCTGCGACACCCAAACACGTTGAGAGGAGACGCGGGGGGTGACTGACCCTAAACATCCCTGTGTCTTCGTCAGCAGGCGACACGATTGCTGCGGGCTGGTGCGCTGCCGGGGTTAGCGGTGGACGCTCGCCAGTCGTGTCATGAATGGAGCCCACTCGCAGTTTGTAATGATAGCACTTCGGCAGCCGAGCCAGCGTTGCCCTACTCTGTAACAGATAGTACTTGGGGATGCTGGCTCGTGTTGTGCGGTGCGTGGAGCTGCAGAGCTCTGGGGCTGAGGATGCTGTGCATGGTCCTCCAGGCTTCAGGTTTGGGCTGGGTGAGCTTTGTGGGCTCAGAGGCTCAGCAGCTGTCCCAGACCTTTGGGGCTCACAAATGTAAGATGTTTGTGGCTATCTAGTGGGGTTTTCTTGTCCTGGATCTGCAGGGCTGATGGATCATCATTCTCCTGAAGCCTGTGGTGTGTATGCCCAGGGTGTTACGCTTCCCCCGACCCACTGTGTTCGGCTGTGCCCCGGCGTCGTGTTATGTCGCGTTAACCCAAAAATACAGCATTTGCTTCAGACATCTTCTCCCTTCCTTTTTCAACCCCCAAGCCAGTAATTTTGTAATACAGTGTCAAGTCTTCTTGATCAGTGTAACAACAACATCAGTCAAAAATGTTGCCAACCATCTCTATCCTCCGTGTAACGATTTACATGAATGTGAAAAACAGATTTTCAGGATTGAAGTGCTAACCCCAATTTACTGTTGCGACCTAAAATAAGGTGTTTGGCTTTTCATTACATTTATTCAGAAGGTCTTTCCAAATCCTAATCCTGTCATTGCAGAGCTGCTGTTTAAACTTTGGGCTTTGGAAGTGATGGTGGTTATACAGGTCTTACCAGCGTATTTCCTGTGCAGAATGGGGAAGCACGTGCAGCTTTTGTCCGTCAGTTTTCAAACCTTCGCCCTCCACCTACTGGTACTATAAAAATGTATTAGTGTAATTATTCAGATAACACTACTTGCCCATTTAATTTCTCCAGTAAGAGACGGGACAAGTTGTAAGTGAATGGAAGGGGTTTAGCCTAAAACATGTAAGTGTACGAGGTTTTGGTCCTAGGTCGTGATCTTGGAAATTGGAAAAAGAGCTTTTTAGGGACTACTTAGAAACAAATGATGGATATTGGCGCCATCTCCGAGTGCGGCAGCTGGAAAGTTTAATTATAGGCTGGAAAGTCAGTTAGGGATTAAGGGAAGTGTTAGCAGAAGGGGTGAATGCTGATGACAGCTGTTTGCTGTAGGCTTCAGGGAGGCAAAGTACATATAGAACATAAATAAAGTGTAGGGCCAAACATATGCTGGCTTTGAACATTCAAAAACTCCAGGTCACTTGTTCCTTGACGTGTGAACCTGGTTTGTATGAAATTATTTTAACAGCTCGCACACACGGAGAGGTGTGTGTACAGGGGGGCAAAAATTCCTGCCTTTGTTTCAGCGTATGGGCGAGCTTGTGTTTGGCGTTGGAAAACGGCACCTGGGCCAGGGATAAATATAAACCCCGAGAGAAGCATGCGCCCGCGTCCGCATTAGGCGAGGGGCATTGGCCCGAGAGGAGGAGATCTGTGCGGTGAAGTGTTCGGGCCTGAGGACGTGACATCCACGTGCTTTACGCTGGCTTTGCTCTGGTCCCAGGCAGCGTGCTGCCTGTGCCGGCCGAGACCTGCAGATCAACACGAGTTAGAAAACCCACGCCACTGAGCATGGGGTTCGTAAGCGCACTGCAGCTCGTGTTGCAAACCCGCACCGGTAGTTTGATGGAAAATTCCAGATCCTTTTGCCTTTGAAAGTGTATAGGTTGAGAAATAGTTCTGCATCTACTTCGGGTACCTATAAATCTTGTCATACAGATCCAGATTAGTAATGGTGCAAATTGCTGAGACAGTACTAGCCCATACAGTGTTAAGGCTGAAGCAGTCTTCCTTTTCTGTCATTTTTCTCAGTTTACGTTTTTTTCATTCAAGTACATTCGGTCTGGTCTGAAAATAGCACTTCTTTTTTTTTCCTTCTATGTCACCGTTTTTTCGCTATGTAAATTTTGTTTGGATGAGGAGGAGTTGGAAGGGATGTGTGCCAGACTTAAGCTCGCTAGGTGCATACATGGCTTAATGAATCTGCTTTCTAACACACTGCAGTTAACCAGAGGTCATCCTCTCGCAGGGCAAAGTGTGATAACACGAACCATCTTTTGGGGGTAAAAAAACCAACCACACACACTGCAAAAACCCAAACTAAAAATCCAGCCTTTTTGCGTTGAAGAATGTTTAAAACAGACGTGTGATAGTGACTTGGTGGAGTTTCTATTCTTATGTCAAAGGGTAGTAGCATATATGGAGAAGTTTGGATTTATCCCTGTTGGGTGTGAGTTCTAAGGTTGCCTTTTATTCAGCTGCAGCAGTAGATGTGCTATACCTTACAGACTGCTGTGGCCTGGGCACTAAGGGAATAAACTAAGGGAATCACCTTCCCCATAAAATCACACTAATTTGAACATGTGGCATTATTATAAGACATTTCATTTATTTATAGCTGTACGTGGTTTTCCTTGACAATTAACAGCTTGTAGACCACAAAAATGTGTCCAGTTTAATAAACTACAAAACTGTCCCATGTGAGACTTCTGGGTGTTTCAACATTGAGGTTGTTGCAAAAAAATAGTAGTTCAGCCTTTCCACACGTAATTCATTATGACCAGCCATAATGAATGTATGGCTGCAGTATGCAGGTTAGTACAGCCGGCTGCTTGAAAAGTAACGGATCTCCATACCAAAAATGGGTAGCTTTTGGGTATTTGCCCGTTTCGGTTACAACTGGACCTGGTTGGGCGTGGAGTGGAGTGGCTGGTTACCCCACCGATAGTCCTCACTGGCATGAGCGTGGGCAGAGCGTGGGCTCGGGCAGCTCCCACCCCGGGTCGGTGCCATGGCGTGCACGGGCTGCTGGCTCCCTCTCTAGCCCAAATGCTTCCCGCTCATGGGGGATGGACGAAGGTATTTACACCTCTCTTTCTTGGAGGGCTTGCAGTCCTTGGGAAGCTCTCTGGCACTTCTTTCTGGAAAGAAAGCACTTCGTGTGGTATTTAAAATGCTGGACAAGAATTCACAGCAGGCATTTCCTCTCCTCTGAAGTGTGAGTGGAGGGAGAGAAGAAAGGAAAAAAACCCCTAATAAAATGTGGCTTACTTTAGGGATGGTGAAACTGCATACTCGAACCCCTTCTACTTAAGGTTATGTCAGTGTAGGTCAAGCAGTGCACTGAACTGCAGATGAAATAATAAGAAATAAAAAGAACCCTCTTCTTCCAGAAGGCAGCATGCTTTTACGAGACCGTAAAAGATTACAAATGGGGTGAAATGGGGAAGAGCCTCAAGTATGTGTGTTTTGGGAGTTGTGCCCTTTATTGTGTGCTTGCGTGTGAGCATGTGTGCGTAAGCAAGAGGAGAAATCTTTAACTTGTGCAGTCTGCACGCCACTGGGATTTTTGGGTTGTTTTGGTTTAGTTTTTTTCCCCAGTTGATTCTTCCCCACCCCTCCCCACAGCTTGGAAAACCCATTAATTACAGCTGTAATTCTGAGGCTTAGATGCAGTTCTGGGCACAAAGGACCCTGCCATGTTTCTGGTCTTACTTAGTACTGATGGATTAGATTGGAAAAAAAAAAAAAAGTCTCAGAACCCCACCCTGAAATATTGCAAGCTGCTTTTCTTCTTAAAAACTCCTAAATATCCAAGTCCACACTTGCATATACTTAAGCCGGCTTGAACTAGCTTCTCTGCAAGTTTTTCAGTCGTCTGAATGCCAACCATTGTCTAGCAAGTGGTTTGAATGAAATGGTATCCTATATTGGCCTGTCAGCCCGTTCCTTGGCATCGTATCCATCCCCATGGCACGTTTACTGTGGGTACCAGGGACAGAAAGAGTAGATGTTCTCCTTAATGGTGTAACATGGGTTGAGGGTCTGTTCCCTCTTAAGAAACCAGTATCAAAGCTGTTCTTAAAATAGAGGTTAAAGGAATCAGCCTCGATCAGTCTTTTGATTTTCCATTTTTCAGTGCCGAGGCATAGCATGTAGCTCATCTCATGAGTGCATTAAGATGCCCAGATTAACCTGAAATTGCAGTCTTTCCTCACCATTTAACTTTTGGTTCAGTAAGGGTTGAGGCAAACATTTGCCATCATACCGAAAGGGACCTGACACTTCTGTTGCAAACAACTTTTCCCCAAAAGCACTGCTTGTATTGAAACAGTTTGGGTTCTGGCTTGCAGCCATGGATTCACCTAAGCATATTACAAGAAGTGACAGGTAGACAGAAGTAATACATATTTTAGTGTGCTTGACTCGGCTAGAGACCATAAAATGGGGTAGACTTGACTTTCCTTTCCCAGCAGATGTGAGCTTGCTCCCAATTTATTAATAACTTACGACACTGCCAGCACAGCCACTCGGGTCACCTTAATGGCGCTGAAGCTCTTGAAAGCAGATGAGAACATCAGGTTTCGGTGTTTTTTGGAAGATGTTCTCACCTCCTGTGAAACCGCCACAGAAAACGTGCTGAGGGGTCAGCCCAGCCAAACTGCTGATGCCTCTGCCACCTGCCAAGGGCTGAGGTGACTGTTTCTGGAGTGGATATTTCAGCAGTGGGTGGAAGCTACAAGTGAAATTGGAACTGTTTCCAAGCGGTATTCCCTACTACTTTGATAAATAAGAAAGTATTATGGCTTGAATGCGCTTTAGATACAGGGAGCCACAGTTGTTCTAATATAAATCATGTGCATTCTGTCACTGAAACTGGATCTCATACATTAATAAATACTTTACTTGTTTGAATGATACTCAGCACCAGAGAAGGAACTTTTTAAATATAAAATTTAAAAAAACGCCAACAAATAACACCTACCTAGTGGTTGGATGGTGGTTTCTTCCTTGCTTTTTATTGAATATAATGTAGTTAAAATAGTTGTCTTCCACTTGGGGCATCTTTAGGCAGGAGTTTGGAGAAAGCAGTGTGGGATTATGAATGGATCTAAGGTTAAAACTAAGTTGATAAGTGTCATAATAGGGGGAAAATATTGAACTCTCTGCTGCCAGGAGGTATGAAGAGGGGTATTATTTTCAGACATAAAGCCATCCTTGCAATCTGTTCAGCACCGATAAGCACAGCTGATCTTCAGCTGAAAGTAGGGTTTGGATACCATTGCTCAGGAAAGAGGTTGAACTGATGGGAAAGAGAACAGAGAGAGAAAGAGCCTGAAAAAGGACTAAAAATAGGACTTGCCAGAAGAGGCAGAGGAGAGAGTGGTCTGAGGGGCGAACAGCAGCCGCCTGCAAGCTGCAGAGCCGTGTTACGCATCCACCGTCGTCAGGGTGAGGAGGAGTGTGCCTACATTTCAAGTAGGAAGAATTAGGTCAGACATTTAGGAAAATTTTCCTAAACAGTAAGGCTAGGGAAGCAATGGAATGAATGACTTGTGGGGAACACGGAAACTTCAGCATTGTGAGATTTGAGTAACAAGAGACATAAATATACAGCAGGTACAGTTTAGACAGGGACTGGGAAGGGGACTATGAAGCACGATGTCAGCAAGCAAGACACTTCGAAGCAATGAGCCCCTTAACTAGGATTTGACACGTATCTGACGTGCTTGTTTTGTCGGTGGTGCTTTTGGCATACTTGCATGGCTGTATCTCTCCAAAAAAGTTTGGTGGCTGCTGCTGTAGGGATAATTAATGCCGTTCTAGAGCTGGGGGGAGGATTAGTTGGTTTCTTGCTTCTTTGCAAACCTTTAAAACAATTATTTCTTAAGAATAAGGTTTCTGTGGCCCCAGCTGTGGTGAAACACATGCATATAGCAAAGGTGACGGAGAGCGGGGTGGGCTGGACCCCAGCTGCAGGGTACCACTTCCCCAGGGCATTCGTGACATCCAGGGAGGGGGTGGATTACTTCATTCATTTTTTAGTTCAGATGTAATGGCCATGTGAATATTGGCATGGAGATTTCTGTCCCCACAGAAAACAGACTGCGGAGCAAACAGAAGAGGGGAAGGGGAGGTGAAATGCAACTCTGTCGTTTATCTGGCATCAGCCATAGCTACTAGAAAAAATTTTTGATCGTTGAATCATAATTTACGATGAAGAAGGGAGTAATTCTCTCTATCTTCTACATATTTATTAGCTTCCGAGAAGGTTGAATTGTGCACTAAAATATCAAAATTGTTTGATAAGTTAAACTTTGAAATTATAAATGCCTTCTTGGGCAAACCTTTCCAGTAAGCAGCGAGACTGTTACCTTTTGCCCCCCACACAGACACAACCACGTAATGTAGAATATAAGTTGAATTTTACACCCTGTGATCTGAAGGGTACTGAAAGAAATTGATTGTCACAAGCCCAGAAAGGCCTGCATTGGGTCCTGTGTAATGTCAAGGAGAAAGGATGGAAAAAGTCACCGTTTATGGACCTGTTTCACTGATTTGGGCACTTTCCTGGTTAGCACACAAGACTGGTTTGAAACTCAGCACCCCATTGAGGGCCTGGTATTGAACTCTTTCACTTTACTTCTGAACTGTAGGATTCTCCCTTAAATTAAGGTAGATCGTTTAGATTGATTAATAGGTACCAAATTAGTGGTTTGTAGCCTTAAAAACACATCATCAAACATTTAGCAGAGCTATGTATAAAGAAAAGTACATGGGGAAGGAAGCATGTCGGGTTGTAAAGTCATTCATTCCTGAGTTAGGAAATAGCTGCATCTGGCTTAATTACCTTCACTACGGCTTTCGAATTATCAAGTTGATATGGAATAGATTTTTTATAAAAATGCACAATTCCTGTTGAGTAACCTAGAATGACTTACGTGACTTTCTTTTTTTGAATCCCCAGTGATTTAAAAGCTGCAAAGAGCTTTTCTTCTTTTTTATGCTGCAAGAGTTTGTCCATTCCCTTTTACTGTCATCACTGCCACTTTCTTATTTCTTATTCTTCCCCTCCTCCCCCATTTTTTTCTGACCACTGTCTTGCAGGGGCACATCAAGTCACCTGGCTGTCCCCATTACCTCAACCCCTTCCGTCCACTCCGAGCTGCTGTCGCTTCTATGTGTCTTAAGTCCGAGATAGTTGTACGCTTTGAGGAGGAGCTGTCAGATCTGGTGATACCATCTTCAGAGACAGCATAATCCACTGTATAATACTGGGTCAGGAGTATAAAATGTAATTAGTATATAACTGTATGTATGCCTTTTTGAGGTTTAATGGGTAAAAAGGGTTAGATCCTCTTTAAAGATACCTATTTTCTTTGTCAGGCTGTATTGGGTGCTGGTCCTCAAATCTTCGTAGCTGAGTGTAGCTGCACCGGTGGTGAAAGGTTTTGGCTTTATTGGGATGTTACCAAGAAAGCTTGCAGAGCTCATCGTGCAAAGGACCCTCAGGACATAACTCATAGGCATTGCGCCAACATGTGCACGAGGTTCCTGTGCTTGGAAAACGTGTAACTCAAATGGTCCTAAAAGACATAACAAAAGCGTAACTGAAGCTGGGAGAGAATCCTGCTTGCTCAGTGATTTTCAGTGAGATTGCTCTACTCCGCAAATGCCTGGATCCACCGTAAATATTCTTGTCATCCGTGCGTTTCCACTGACCGATTCGTTCCTAGAAGTTCCTGCTTCCACACCATCTGTAGGTCTTGGTTTGCATCCAACACATTATTTAACAGCTGGTGGCTTTGAGACGTCGGGGCCGACTGCTAGTACGTGCACTTGGGATTTTTTTTTTGGAGGGGGGGGCATGTTGAACTACATTTTCAGAGCTGACAGTTTCTCCCAGTTGCTGGTCTGGCCACGCTGTTGTCTGCGTAGGGCTGGGAGGATGGTTTTGGGGTGACAGCGTAACCCGGAGCATGGGTGTCGCGGGTTAGCTGCTGGTGCCAAGTGAATGACATTTTCTGTAATCTGTAGCAGGCTGTTAAAGCCCTGGGGAACGCGGGGATCCCAGGAGAGTTTGCATATAGAAAGCTGGCTGTCTGATGCCACTAGTTTGGTTGTTCAGACTCACAAGAAAGATTTTAATTTGTTTGGGGAGCCAGTGGTTTCCTGATGCAGTGCTCCAAACTGGAAAGTCTATTACTTGGTATTGCAGAGTGTGTTTTATGTTCAAAACTAATGTGAATGCCCAGGAAATTAAAATCTAAATACGAAGTGAATAATCCATTTCAGGAAAACAAAAGCTATTACGACTAAACATGCTGTGGCGCCTCATCATGTAGCTTTACTGTATCAGACCCATTTAATGCCTTCAAAAGTTGAAAAACAGGATGTAAAATTAGCATGATATTTGGGAAGAAAAAAAAAAAAAGAGGAGGATGAAGTAGGAGTGCTTTCAGCACCAGGCCTCAGCACGATCGCTCTCCTCACACAGAGCTGACTTTATTTAACTAGGACCCAGTCTGGGCTTAGAGGTGGTTCCTCTGGTTTTTTCGTGGCCCGTGACTTCTTCCTTCCATTCGTGTCTGCCTGAGTTTGAAGTTTTCCCAATTATTTTCATCCAGAGTTCAAGAAAACCTGCAGTTCCCCAGCGATGGAGAGCGGGTACTGGTGCGGGATACCATGGGGGAAGCCATCGCTCAGGCGCCCTGTCTTGCATGACCCATGTTGGATGGCTGTCTCCAAGAATAAATGATTATTGAACCCCTTAACAAAAAAAAAATTAAATGCTCAGTTCTGGGCAGCTTTATGGAAAACAGTGTGTTCTGCTGAAGCTGAGCATGCTTCAGGGCAGCAGCCTGTGTGCCGGGGGTAGGAGCAGAGCAGCTCTTGGCCACAGTGATAACGTGTCTGGCAGAGACGGAGCAGCAGTCGAGGATGGAAACGGCAGTGGCTAGCTGACTGCAAAACGTCTGTAAAGCAAAAACCAGCTGGTTTCTGTGCTGAATTCTAGTAAGTAAGATGTCCAGGAAATCAGGAAAACCATACTGATATTTTAAATTCTAGTTCTTTTTTTTTTTTT
>VWZZ01003153.1:423573-507404 GCA_013399095.1 Psophia crepitans | reverse complement strand
TTTTTTTTTTTTTTACTTTGCTGGCTTGTACATCACCTGAGCTGGAAAGATAAATGTCTGGTGGGAGGGAGCAGGAAGCCCTTGGAGGAGACGGGCCTGATGCTCTGATGCGTACCTTGCCTGTCTGCCTGCCTTGTTTCTGTGCGGTTAGGCAGGTCATGGGTTTGGGAGCACTGGAGCACAGCCTGTTTAGGTCCTGTATGAAACAGAAAATATTGTTCAGAGGTGTTACAGTATTTTGGCCTGAGGGTAGTGGGATAATGTAGCACACCTGCCCCGTGTCAGCAACTTGTGCGACTCTCTTTCCTCTGTAACTTGGAATCGATTCTGTTTTCTGCTCCATAGAAGAGAAGGTGAACTCTAATGATCTGGTGCCTGAAGGAAATTCATTAGCGTTAAATACAACTTTTAAATAGCGAATGATGTATGGGGGGGCCCATGTGAATGTGTGTCTCCAGAGCGATTCAGAAAGGTCAAAACCTCACATAAATGTAACTCAAGTAATCAAAGTCACTTGTCTGCAGAAAATCAGGGTGTGCCACTGAGGGCTCTTTCTGGCCTTTTTAGTTGCTGAATGAAATATTTATCAATCAGTTGTAATCACAGCATGACAAGCAGTTTTGCTCTGTTTTCTTTTGCCTCTTTTTTTTTTGTTTTCCTTTTAAACTGAAAGAAGGAAGGGGTGGATTTGGGGGTGTTTCTATGCAATTCCCTGATGACCAGTAGGATGCTGCTGTGGTCTCCATTACTGGTTTCTTCATTTCCTTCTCCTCTTCTTCACATCTGCCTCCGCCCTGTAATTCCCTGTTGTTTCTCAGCATACTTATTTATTGAGTTAATTGTGTCTTATTTCTGCTCCCCCTTACCTTCCTGCAACTTGTGCGGATTAAAGCTCTTCGGTGAGCGGACGCTTTGCTGAAGTCTGTTGTAAGCAGCAGTTTCTTCTGTTTCTCTGGAGTCCTCTTTTTACTCTTTCATTTTGCTTTGATGGGGTTTTTTGGTAGTTGATTTTTTGGTTTTGTTTTGTTTTATATTTTCTTGGTGGTGGATTTTTTGGTTGGTTTTTGGTTTGGGTTTTTTTTGGGGTTTTTGTTTGTTTGTTTGTTTGGTTTTTTTTTAATGAAAGAAATATCTGTCAGGCTTGGGGTTAATCACTGAGCACTTCCATAGTTACACCCAGCACTCCCAGGAAGTGTTTGCCAGCTTGTGTGCGTTGTCTCTTCCAGACGGGAGCTGTCTGCAGGAGCTGCGGCATGAGCAGTGGCCACCATCCTACTTTTGGAGCTGATGGATGAGTCTTGGCACGGGAAGGATGAGGGGGACAGAGCCAGCCCCAACTCTGGGTGCAGAGAAGGGTGCAACAGCAACTGCACTCTGTGCACGGAGACCTGTACAGAGAGTTCAGTGGGAGAACACTGTTCTCTTCTTCCTCCAGTGAATAGTTGTCTACCCATGGGGAAAACTGCTTGGATCAGCAGGGTGGGGAAAAAACAATGGCCTAAATGGATTATGGTGGCCTGATTTTTCTTGTCCCATTCAGAAATTAGGGTAGTCTTGGGGTGCTCTAGGTGATGTGACCTCCAAATTGTCATCTGGTGTCTGCCGGGAACCTGGTCAGTCATATTCTTCATAAACCTTGCGTGCAGGAAGGGCAACAGAAACTGCAGTGATTATGAGTTTTATTGTTCTCGGAAGCCACCCATCAAGAGAGCAAAACTGACCCGTGTAATTTCACTGAATCATAAAAATGAAAGGTAGACAGGAATAAAAATACTATCCCGTGCATCCACATGCTTTGAAGCAGAAGCAAATATATGCATTCTATGAGTTCAGAGTTGCCAACCCAAGTAAAGTGGACGGGGTAGCAAAATCAACAAAATTTTAATTGCTTACACTTTAAAAAGTTGCAGAGAATTTTGCTGCTGCTGTTTATCTGTTCATAGGTCTCCAGTGATGACTCCACACAGCTGTAGATAACCTCTTCTTGACTGCCATTATAGTTGATATACCATCTACTCTAAATCCCACTTGATGCCAATCAAGTTCTTGCTCCACTCTTAGCAAATGCTTTATTACTTTCTGTCTACAAGAAGCTTGTACGTATTGCAAGGCTCTTACCAGCTCCCCTCTCTTTATTCCCTTTCCCAGGGTAAACAAATGCAGCTCCTTAAAACTTTTTCCACTCCTCACATTTTCTAAACCTATCATTCTTCCTGCTCTCCTCTTGCATACTTTTTAAAAAATATGGATTCCAAACTGAAATACAATATGCCATATACTACTTCCTGTGGCTGCAGAAGGCAGAACAGCTCCAGCACCATGTCCCAGACTGAAATTGGTCTGTCTTTAACGTGAGACTTTAGAGCCTCGTGCTTCATTCCTGCTGCCTTAACCCATAGCTTCCCCCATGGCTTTTCACTTCTGATGTCCTCGGCTCCGTTGCTGTTACCCTTACAGAATATAGTCAGATTCAGTGTATATATGGTGTTCTGTCAGACTGTTTTTCTCTTCTTTAAGTCTGGTGAGGATGCCAGCAGTGTGCCCCAGCCTCCCCGGTGGGATGCTGAGCACAGGTCAGGCACCCTCCATTCCTTCGCTGGTGCTTGAAGGGCTGTGATTCCTCACATTGAGGAGTTCTCGCAGGTTGTCATCATGCCACTGGTAACTGTGGGCTGGGGTTTGTTGGTTTTGTTTTTTTAATCACTTCTACACTTTTTTTTCCTTTCTTTTTTCTTTTAATCATTTAAACTATTTCAGTTGTTCGCTCATGAAAAAGTCATGCGCGGCTGTTTTAAAAGCCTTTCTAAAGATAGACTGTCGTCTGTGCCACTTTATCAGCTGGGACAGATGCCCTGTCAGAGAGGGCGAGAGAGACATTACACTAGTTTGACATGACTTTTTGATACATTCATGTTGACATTCATGTGTTTGGTTTGCTTTTTGTTCTTCTAACCTCATCATTTTTAGAGGACTGGAAACCCTTTAGTAGCGTGCTCCAGTAACATCACTGGTATTAAAGGTGCACTGTAATTTCTGGCGGTTTTGTCCCCACTTTCCCTGTAAGATCAGGTGCTGTGTTGGGTCTTTTCATTTCTCCTAGACCTTACCTGGCCTCTCTGCCATCTGCGAGGCAGTGGTTAGTGGTTTAGAGATGATTGTTGTAGTTCCTCAAGCCCCTGCAGGGGCATTTCCAGTGGTTCCTGCTGACTTGAAAGCACCTGGCCTACTCCTGTGTTTGCTCTGCGTTTCCCTGACTGCCTCCAGCCTGCACTTGCACATCCTGCGTGTCAGGTGGAAGATGCCCCGAGTATCTGGTCCCAGCTAGCTGCTGTGAAGCGAGGCGATGAATAATTCAGTAACAGGCCTGGTTTTCCTTCTGATGTATTTGTAGACTCTCTTCTTATTGTTTGCTGTGCCTCTTGCTGATTGTAAGTCACTTTGCATCCGAGTCTTCATTTCTCCTTTTATGTTGATGTTGGTCTTTTGTGTTCAGCCCTGAGTCATGTGTCCTTGGTTCTGCTTTGGTGTACAATCCCTTTTTAGAATCATAGAATCATAGAATCACTAAGGTTGAAAGAGACCTCAAGGATCATCTAGTCCAACTGTCCCCCCCCACACCTATTACCCACTAAACCATGTCCCCAAGTACCACATCCAACCTTTCTTTAAACACCCGCAGGGACGGTGACTCCAGCACCTCCCTGGGCAACCCGNCCCTCAGCCTCCTCTTCTCCAGACTAAGCAGTCCCAGTTCCTTCAGCCACTCCTCATAAGACCTGTGCTCCAAACCCTTCACCAGCTTCGTTGCCCTTCTCTGGACACGCTCCAGGGCCTCGATGTCTTTATTTTTTATTTTTTTTTTGCTATATTCCACCCCTTGTGATGCAAAAGCTCCTGATGCTTCCCATTCCCACCCTTGCTAGGCAGAGGATAATCTCTCCAGAAACCCCCAGCTGCTTTTCTTTCAGTGGTGGTGCCGGAGAGGTGCATGCATGCCTGGGAAGGATGGAGTCCTTACAGGTAACTCAAGTCTGATGTTGCCTTTTTGTCCCCTCCGAAGGGTGCGTTTGTTGGTTGTAAGGTCTCTCCTCCAGATTACATGACTCCTTCCTCAGGTGTTGCCTCTGTTTTTCCTTCTTTCATCTTCATGAAGAAACTTCAAAAAAAATCTGTATTGTGCACCTTGCTGGAAGGCCAAACAAATATTTTAACTTCATGGTATGTTTTGCAACACCTCCAACCAGCTTTTTTTTTTTATTATTGCTTACTAACACCTCCCTGTCCTCCCTGAAGTCTCTCTCCTGCACCTAGGCCTGGGCCCATGGCTTGTGCCACCAGATCTGTCAAGTCATTTAACCCGGGGCACGCCGTGCTGGCAGGATTGCAGCACCTTTCTCCATCAGTTTTCCTCTTGCCTCTCTTGCTGCTACTTTTTTTTACTTTCTTCTTTTTGTGTTTGTTTTTTTTCCCCATGTGCTGACTCTAGTGTGTTTGTGTTTATGTTACATGTCTGTGTTTAAGGTGCAGTGCTGAGCTCACAGCCGTGTTAGACAGGGTGCCCACCGATGCCCGAAGGAGGGGTGCTGCCTCCCCCTACCCGTGCTGGCGAGGTTCACCCCTCCCAGCTCAGCCACCCGGCCCCCAAAATTACGCTGGTGCTGGCACGAGAGAGGTGATGGGAGCGTGCGGTTGGCAGGGAATATCCAGTTGCACTTTTTGGGGTCGTTTCCCACCTTTGTCCGTTCGGGCCACATCTCTGCAGTCTCTTGGGCTTGTTGGTGTCCACCCGAGAAACCGCGGCCCCAGGGGCTCTGGTTGCTGTCAGCGCCGGAGGATGGCGATGGGTAGAGAAAGAGCTAGTCATAACTGCTGGGAAAGGGCAGCAGAGGTCCTGCCTGTCCTCTCTCCAGGGGACCTTGTGCCAGGCTTTTGTGGCTTAGGTGCCTCCTGCACCTAATTTTCACCCAAATTAAGGAGGATCAGCAAAAAATGGTCGTTTTCTTAAGAAGGAACCCAACCGGAATGAAGCGAGCTGAGACTTCAAGCAGTTTGATGGAAACAGTTTATATTGCAAGCTTGGAAGTTGGTGTTCTGGCATGTTTTCTTTTCTTGAAATGTATATTGACATTTCTGTTACTGCTCCTAGTGGCAATATTGCTCTCCATATGCTCTTCTCATCAGCTTCTCATTGTTATTAGATAAATATGTCTCTTGTTACGCGCAACATTATTTTTGAAGTATAGAATCATTATTTTGTTAAGTAACTTCCAAGTTTGGACCTTTGCAATGTTTTATAATAATCTTCAGAAACTGTAATTGAAGGAGAACTTTACACAGAAAGAAATAATTAGATCAAAGAAGCTTTTAAATGTAAATCATTAATCTGTGCATTACAGGAAATAGTGGCTATGTACAGTTCATTTAATTATACTTGGTTCAATTTTGTTTTGTCATTACATCACAATTTGTCTGGAATTAATTTGCCATTTCTTCTGTAATGTGATTTCCGCTTGCTTAATATAGCAGATATTTTCACTAGCAGGTATTTATATATAAATAAAGGTTTATTAATGACTGCTGGGTTAATTAAACTGTGGACTCCGCAGTCAGTTAGCTGTGGATTTTGTTGCTCAGTAGATGCAACCCAGAAGGTCTGTGCTTTGAGAACAGGAGGCAAGGAGTCAAATAACTTGTTGAATGTATACATATATGCAGTAGATTGTCACTGGGACCAGGTGACATAGCTTGGTGACAACAGGGTTTTGGTTCCTGTATGGAGGAAAGGAAATTACGTGCTTTAAGTCCATAGCAAGTAATTGGTAATAAAAATGGTACTCTCCCAAGCTGCAGTATGTTGGTAGCTGTAGGTAACAAGGACTAGGAGTGTTGGAAGATTTTAGGATGTAGGCTTTGTGCAAGTGGTTTGCAGAGTTGGCAGTCTGTATGTAATGTCTTTACTTTGTATAGTGTAAGAGTATGAAAAGATTTCTTTTCTGTGATTTGCTCTAATAGAAATTATTTTTAAATATGTCATGTAGGTGTTTTAATACCTTGATAGTATATTAATGTTTATCTTCCCTTACTATTCTTCTACAGCATTCTCACTTATATTTTAAATTTTTACACTGCTGAAATTGTATACATTTTTAACTTAATTTTTAAGTTGTCAATACTGACTAAAATTACCTATTTCTTGGCTTCTTCCCCCCTCCCCCCCCCAATTGAAAGACTTGATTTTCATTCTGATTGAATTCTGCAGCAAAATTGACTTTAGCTATAGACTACACAGTATTAGCAGCATCTGTGTTAAGTTTGGACTCAGCTAATCTTTTGGAATCTTTGAATATTGGGTTTTAAGCCAAAACTTAGCTATCCAAGAGCACATCTGGCTTGCATAGTATTACCTCATTTGTATAAGGTAGTGCTCTTCGCTTCTTTTCATTAGTTTGTTTTCTGTTTGCTGGGAAGGGGAATTTGATACGGGGGTTGTGCTGGCAACAGAAAAAGTTTAAGGAACTTCAGTGATTTCTTTCTTCCTGTACTGAAATTCACATTAGAAGTCATGATTTTGGTACATAGCCAGGTATAGTAAATAAACTAATAAAATAAGACAAATGTGTAGACACTACTAGCTATTCTGCGAAGTTTGCTGCATACAAACAGAGGTAGAGTAATATTTATGTTGTTAAATTTCTGAAGATTACTGTTACTTCTAATTAGTGAAACTACTGCTTCCTAGGAGAATTGTGCCATGAAACGCTGTCAGAGTTCGTTTGGATAAGCAGCCGTTTGCTGAGGAAGGCAAAACAGTCTGTTGGTTTGCACTGAGAGGGGGATGTTGTTTTCTGTCTTGTAATTTAGGTGTTTTCAACCTGCACTAGATGGAATGAGATAAATCTTAGCAATACAGTCATCTGAGGAGTTTGTAAGAAATTGGATTCAAAATGTGTTTGCTTTTGCTCTATTTATGTCTGTAAGATAACAGCGTGAAATCAATAGTATTTTGTTCTCAGTATTTGTTATTAAACATATTAGTATGCCTAGGGAAATAAAGAAGACATTTGGAAATGGGTAACCTTGGGTTAATTAAATCCATCTGCTGTCTGACTAATGACAGGAATATTGTATCCAGGGAATCGCTTACGCTAAAAGATTTGATAGCGCACAAAAAGTTTTCTAACAAAGCACTCTTAGAGCAAGCGAGGACTTGCGTGTAACTGGGGAGAAAACCAGTCCCAGGGAGCAACTCGCGGTGCTGTGAGGCTCTGCTTCAGGCAGGAACGCCCCAGAAGAAGTTAAGAACCACATTTTGGTGCAAAATTGTAACGGGCAAGAAAAGTAAAACTTGTTTTCATCTCATGCTACACAAAGTTGTGGTTTATGGGGCTGATGTAAATGGCTGCGTTTCCACGCTCACGAGCAGCCAGGGTACAGATGTTCGTTAGAAGGAAGCCATGTAGGCTGCAGGAATGAGCTTCCAGAGACACGGTGATGGCAGCTGAAGGAGGACAGACTTTTGATTCCTGTCGACTGGCAGTCTGATCCTATACTGATTAGTGCCTCGAGATACTGGGGGTGACTGTTTCCAAACAGCAAGTATGACAGTCATTTTCTATTTACACTGCTCTAACTCATGTCAAGAGGGGAAAAGGCTTTGTACTACAGCTTCCATGTGTTACACTTTATATAGGTCATCTGTGCAGTTTGGTGGTGTTTGATCAATGATTTCTGTAGCTGTAAGTGAGTTTTGTGTTGCTTCCTAATTCATAGTTTCTGGAAAAGAAAATCAAATACACAGTTTGGTTTTTATTGAATTATTTTATTAATTTGCATTTGATATCTTCATACACTTGTAAAAAAACATGGTTTTGGGGAGTGGGAAACTTAGGAAGTTTGTGGAGACTCCGCTGCTTTTAAAGCAAGGCATCAGATGAAGAATAGGTTATTCCATGTTGATCTGACAGATGGGCAAAACAAAACTCTGAGAGATTAACATTGTTCTGTAATTTAATTTTTAAAGCGTACAAAAAAAGAGTGGCTTAATAGAATTGAAAATTAAGGATGGGTTTGCTTGATCTACATCGGAGGAGCTTGTTTAGGCTTCCTTTGTAGCGAGTCAGACGAAGTCAAGCTAGTATGTGATTTATCTGGGCTTAAAGCAGGCATCTAAAATAGGTCAGATGAATCGCCCTCTGAAGCCTCTGGTTTTCTCCCCCGCGTTTAAAGTGACCGTTTCAGACGGGGACATCTGAAGTTTGATTAGATGACTGCCTTTCTGACTGTCACATTTTAAAAGAGACGACCTAATTACTGCTTTTTGTGGGTGCTAAAGACAATTTGTTAAACAATACATTCTCAAAGGTATTTTTGATATAACTGTGCCAGTCTGAGCGCAGAAATTTATGATGTATTCCTAAACAAGTGTGTCACACGTTAGTTCTTTGAAAGTGTGGCCTGAAGCATAAATCTGCCATACATCCTTCCTAGCTCTGCTTCTCTCTCGTGCTGTTTCGGCGTGCAGGAGGGAGGGAGGGACGTGTAACCCCGTCGTCACACGCGCGGCAGAAGCTGAGCGCAGGCTGAACGCTGGGCACTTGCTCACTGTGCGGAGGCAGACGTGTATTCGCTGGAGAACTTAGCCTTGAAACTGCAGAATACAAAAATGAGTTTCAAAGTAGTCTCTGGCCTCTTTTAAAACATTTTCCATCACGCAACGTAGCTTACTAAACATTTAAGTGGGAAAAAAAAAAAAAGCCTGTATGTTTTTTTGTCATCTTTAGTAAACCTGTTTCTACTAGTAAACACTGTAGTGTAAGTTAGGAGTTGGTAGTGAATTCCTAGCGGATGAATTAGCAGATGCGTATTCCGTGGAACTGCTTCTAATTACAGAGTAGCTGTGGTTACCAGGTTAAAAGAAATCAGGGCCTGATGATGAACAGATAGAGATTACAGCAGACTGGTTTGGGTTTTAGTTGCTTAAAAGCAAAATGCTCATGAATAAGACCACGAGGAGGACTCGGAGTGTATGAGTAAGAAACGTAGGAGCAGACTCTGTTTGCACAGACTCTGTTTGCACAGAGTCTGCTTTTTCAAATCCTTGTTTTGATACAAAATCACAGTATTTTTTGAGAGTTGGGGTTTGTGTCTCTGTAGTTTGAGAGTTGGGTCCCAACCACATATTTGTAATCACAGTGTAATGAAACTATTTACTTGAAATAGTTAAGATTTTGAATGAATACTGCTAATATTTTCATTGTGTTTTAGTACTGGACAAAGTTATGTTCGAACAGACTTTTCACAATCGAGGAAAGTTGTATGCACCTTGCTTTAAATCTAGCGCTTAGAATGACTTAATGGATGTATTTGTGTTTTCTTTTGGGGTCTCCAGCACTTAGAAAGAAATGACACAAGTATGGGTTAATGCGGTCAGCAAGGACAGAACTGGGCTTGAGGACAGTTGTCCGTTTGCACTGACGTTGGTGGACCCACTTCACATGTTTTTAGCATATGTGTTGCCTGGAAGCATCAAAAGTACTTGAGTCCGTTTGCAAGAGGGAATGCAGGTGTTGAGGAGTTCAAGCCCTGTTGACTTCAATGTGAAGAACAAAAGATTTAATGTTTTCACAAGTTTCCATGTGGTTTAGAAACTCAAACTGCAGTGAACTGTGTTGGATTTAGGGCCCTTAATCACAGGAGCTTTTCTCAATGCGTTGTTCTCCTTTAATGAATTATGATCTGTGTAGAACTGTATGTCTCTGTGTAGCTTCAACATAATTCCTGTAAGTCTGATAATGCAGAGTAAGATTTTATGCCAACGTGTTCTTACTCAGAGTGTGGGTGCATTCAGACCTGGTCTTTTGCACCAGGGAAGCTTTCCTAGGGATCCTCGTTGGGCTGATAATAGCCACTTTAGTTTTAAAGGCCAGGCATGTTAAGACTGAAACTTTGTGACTTAGGTTTCTTTGGTTTTTAAGCCTAGCCTACAACTGTATTCACAGCTACGAGATCATACTCAGTAGGTCTGCTCACCTTGTTTTACAGAATAACCAACCATGACGACAGAATCGGGATCGGACTCTGAGTCCAAGGACAAAGAGCAGGATCAGCAGGAGAGCCCTGCGCAGCAAGGGGCGGCAGAGACCCAGCCGCAGGACCAGCAGCAGCAGCAGCAGCTGAGCGACGAGCATCAAAACGCGCTCGAGCAGTTCTCGGCTGTGGCAGCCCACAGCACGCCGGTGAAAAAGGAGCAGGTAAGGGAGCCCGTGCACGCGTGCTCGCTGCGTGCAGCCAGCTACCTGCCCACTTACTGCTCCTGGGAAATAACGAGTTGTGGGAATAAATACTCAGGTGTGCATGGGCAGCTGCTTGGTGTGATGCTGATCTTGACTGGTCGGTCTTTTGTGTTTAAAAAATAATAGTTCCCACGCAGAATGTTTTGAAATTCATGCCCTGCTCTGTTCTTTCAGTGTCAGTTGCTATTCGGCCACCAGCCAGATCTGATGCAAAGCATGGTTCCAGTATTTTACAGAAAGGCCTTTCTTAAAACCAGATGCTGTCAGTTCGTTTCTGCCTCCAGTGCTTAATATAAGGGCAGTCTTATTAACTAAGCAGGAAACATCTCCCGCATTTGCATTCAATAGCAAACAGTGCCAGTTTTTAAGAAGCTGAAAACGTTTTCAGAGTTCATTTCTTCGACACCTGCTGAAAACTGATTTCATGCTTGCTTGTCTGATGTGTGAGCCATGAAGAATCTGTGGTCCCTTAAGCTTCTCGTAGTTCTGAAACGACTGCATTGTAATTACTTTAACTTCCCATGTAATAGGTTTCAGAAGAGCTATCACATGCTTTTCCGTTTGGTTCATTGTTGTGCTTACTAAATTTGCGGAAGCTGCTTTCTTTTTCCCATTAATAATGTCCAGTCAATAGGATTAACAAGCATTGTTCTTCATGGATAAGTGACGCACAATTAATGAGGTACCTGCAAATCACATCCCTTAGCTCCGTAAGGTTATGAATCCCATCTAATCACATTCACCTTTGAAGACTGAAGTAAGTCAGTCTAACTCCTCTTCTTCTCCACCCTTTAAAAAAATTCAGATTGTTTGAAGTGGTGTCCTAGTTATTATTTTACTGAGCTGAGAGACAGTGCTGGCGAAGCAAGCAGGTGTAAGGTGTTACTTAAAGTCAGCTCAAGTGCTCCTTATGCCAATCTTCGGGGCTGGCCGTGGTCTTGGGTTTTAAGCTTTTTTAAGCTTTTGTCCACAGAGCTACAGCCCAAATTTGCTGTTGGTGGGGGAAAAATGGGGGTGTAAGCAATTTCAGATACAAAGTATTTTTATATCTCCCTCATTTAGGGGTGCATTGCCTAAATGCTTGAGATAACAAATGTTTCTGGGACCAAATTAAAAGAGGTGTCTTATGTCTGGCTTCTGATACCTCAAGAGCAGGGGGTTGGAACTAGATGATCCTTGTGGTCCCTTCCAACCCAAACCGTTCTACGATTCTAAGAGGTAGATATGACAGGGCTGTTTATTGCTATTAAAGACCAACAAATGAAAGAACTGCTTTTTTTTTTTGTTTTGGGGGGGTTTTTTTGGTGTTTTTTTGGGGTTTTTTTTTTTGATTGCTAAGTACTTTTACCATTAATAACCCTTGATCAGCCTCACTCCATGCTCACCAAAGACATCTCTCTGCTCTTGCTTCAACATCCACCAATTATGTGTTGGGACAATGTTGGCCTCTGAAATAGATCAGAAAATGCACATAGTGGGTTTGGGGAAAAGAGGCAGATTGCTCATCCAAAAGACAAAGGTGCTGCACAAACTGGTCATTAATTTAAAGTGTAATTCTGTCAGGCCTAGGCATAAGTATTATTAATTCTGTTCTTCCAGACATCTTCAGTAATCTTTCTGCCCAAAGTTTCTTTTAATCTGAAAAAAACAAAACCAAACTTCAAATAACCACAAAACCCCCCACCCTTAGGCACCAAACCTGTCCATCTGTGTGTATGGAGGTCGGAGTTTGGAGACCTGAGAGGCGCCTGTGTGCTCTGTGATCCTTTCTTTTCCGAAAGAAGATCACCTGTGAGCCGATGTCTGTAGAAGCCTTGATAGAAGAACGTGGTTAGCGAAGGGATGCTGTGAGAGCTTCCCATTGAGATTACCAGACTGAATCCAAAAGTCCCTGTTGTAAAGTGACTGCCAATTGCAGCTGCAGTGATCTGCCCAGGGTATTTTGTCATGTCTTAAGTGTCTGTATCACAGGAAAGAATCACTTACACATAGCACTAAGAGACAGAGCTACTGGCAATGGTGTCATTAAAAAAGCCAAAAATTGAAGGGGTAATGGATATCATTCTCTGGCCATCTATAATTGCAGTGAGTAAATTGATGATTTTTGCTATCGCTTGCATGAAAGAACGTTGGGAAGAAATATTTAAGTTACCAGTCCATGACAGTGACTTTTTGTTGTCATTCTGTACACGAGAGAGAGAACATTTTTATGAAGACAAAAAGGCTTGTTCATATTGAGATTAGTAGTTACTACAGAAATGAATCCTTTCTATCAGGTATAATAATGCAATCTTAGGATCTTCTTGCCTTCCCATCGTGTTGAAAATGAGCCAGAAGGCATCACATGGACATTGCGGAGCAACTAGCATAAGTAGATGGGATTCATGCATTGTGCAAGCTTGGTAATACCACTTCCCACCCCAGTGAGAAGCTGTGAAGTGTCAAGGATCGTTACTGCTGCATCCTGTGACTCCAAAGGCTTGCTTCGAGAGGGGAGTCCAGCTTCAGAAGGGGTTGAACGTAGTGTCGTAGTAAGGTACAGTAATATCGAGATGAGAGAGCTTATGCTCAAAAAACACAAACCCTGAAGCAACTTGTGCTGCACTAGAATTTAGTCCACAACACTGAAAATCCTGCAAAAATACAGCACAGAGGTATCTTGGGGAAGAATTTAGGAGAAAATGCAGCGTTCAAAATAATTCACCAAGTACATGGGTTTTTCACTGGCCACTTTCTTTTTCCTAGATACCAGGATGTCAGGTTTCTTTACGAAGAAAAGGCTTAATACAGTCTGAAAGTACCTCAGTGCCTGAACATGTCAGCATAGTTTGGGAGATCTTCTCTAACAGTTCTTGGCATGTTTTGTTCTCCAGACAAATGAGAGAAAATCTTTTGTATGATTTTACCTAGACACTTTCCCCTGATCTTAATGTAGACAACAACCTTAACAAACAAAATAACCTCAATACCATTTAAAAAAATAATTTACAAATAAGGAAATTTCTGATGTAGTCTTTGAGTTACCCAGTGTCTTTCTGTGAAGGAAAATAATCACCAATGCATAAAGATTCATAGAATTTGTTTGTAGGCTCAAGATGCTTCTGGTGCTTAAATGGCTGATGGGTGCCCTTGTTGTGGGTTTTTCTGCGAAGCAGCTTTCCTGTTTTCTTTAGAAAGATTATTTCTGTACATCTCTTTGGGTTTGCTTTTCTTTTTCTTGTTGTTGGTTGTTTTTTGTTGGGGTGGAGTGTTAACTCTGACATGTGGAACTAATGACCCACTGGCCATGACAGTGTATATCTACCACTTTTGCACCTACACATGTGCACCTTCCATGACGGATTTCTTCAACAAAATGTACGGAAGTCTTCAAAGAGCCCTTCTGCCCATCAGCAGCAGCACGGCTATTCACAGAGGCCCTTGGAGGAGACGTCTTCACTCTTTGTTTTTGTCTCAATGCAGTAGGTTGGACCACTTGCCAGCTGGCCGTGATTGTAGTAGAGGGGTGGCTGGCCTCAAGCCTTGCTCTGAGCCTGGGGGGCTCTTCCCCTTCGCCACAGCCGCTGCGAGCGTTGAATGTGTTTGCTCAGCAAACAGTTAATTCACTGACATACTTTGTGCCCTTCACCTCCCACCAGCCTACAATGTATTGAAGGACCTTGACAGCCAGACACAGAGCTGGTGTCCAGGTGCTGGAAGGAGAAAGTCCTCCAATGCTGGAGCTAGATGGAGGAAGACTCTGGGCTGCTCCTGAGGAAGAACACCCACAGCTCAGGGAATGACGTGCATTTTGAAAGCAGCTCTTGGTTTTTTTTTTTTATTTTTCTAGTCCCACTTCCTTCTAGTCTCTCCACCCAGGGAAGCCCAGGAGACCATTGCTATGTCCTCTCTTGCAGGGAAAGGAGAACATGGGGTCTTGCCTCACCTCTTTGCAGTTACCTTTTTGCAGTTTTTTGGGGTTTTGGTGGGAGCTGGTGCTGTCAGCAGCACAGCCAACTCCAAGTTCCTCTTTCCCCCATTCACCCAGAGGCAGAGGGGAAACTTAGGGCTTGTTTGAGTGAAATCTCTTGGGGAAAGGTCCCTGTGATTTAGCTGTACAGTGTTGTTGCTGGTTATACAATGCTAGGTTCTCCTGGTCTCAAAGCAGATTAAAGCCTTTGGATGGATTTGCTCCATTCTCATGAAGTTTTATTATATACAGTGAATGAAAACAGAAGTGAAGGATTAATTTACAATGTATTTCCAGCAATGCTTGTTGCTTACTACACTGAAATCATTCAGAGCCAAAACAGTTATATTTTTTTCCTTGTAGTGAGGTAACAGAAAGATGTTATTTTTACTTTATTTTATTTAAGCTTTAGCTTGGGCATTACTGCACTGCTGCTGAGGTTTTGTTTGGAGACTATCAGGGGCATAACTGATGAGAAAGGTAATGACTGCAGCACAGTGCTGTTGCTATGACGGGCGAAATGCTGTAGAGCTGTTCTGGCTTTCATCTAGTGTCATGGAGAGGACCACGGGCTATGCTGCATCACGGTAACTCTTCAGATAGTCTGACCCTCAGATAAACCCAAGCAAAAGTAACAGTGGTTGTTTCTTCTTGCCCCTTTTCCCTGCAGTATATTTGTCTTTCAAATAGCACCTACTTCTCGCCAGCTTGAGGTACTTACCGGGCATCTGCAGAGAGCAAAATTCAGCCTCTCATCCTGTACTTACCATCCATTAGCCAGCCAGCTGCACATGAAAGTTGTTTGGCCCCTCACTTCCATCCTGTTTGTTTAACCCTTTGCTCGGGTGCTTGGGGAGCCTTTCGCTCTGCCAGGCACGTCAGCATCCCCCTGCGAATTCACGCTGTCACGGAGGGATCCATGCCCTCATTCAGGGGACTGTTTTCTCCCTGGCAGTGACATTAGTGCAAACCTCATGGTCTTTTCCTGTTCTGTATGGCACCATGGAAGTATCATATGATTTAATAGGTACAGGACCTCAAAGTAGTGTCAATAAACTGTAGGAATATCTGTTCATCGCGACATTTACCCATTATTCAGCATTTCCAACAGACCCAAAAAAAAACCCCAGGTCCAAGAAGTCCAAGAGGAATTTTGTACCTATGGAAGGAGTAGAAGCCTAAAATATTTTCATGCACGTCCCTCCTCCACAGGTATTCTGTACCTTTGGGAGTAGAAGGGAGGGCTGGGAGTAATATAAGCAATACAGAAAATCTTTTCGATAGGTAGAGAAGACTCTGTCCTGCATCAGGGGCTTTCTTGTCCAAGCCCCACACTAGGCTCACTTCAATACTTGGGTGCAGGGTGCATGGTGTACTGCATGGTGTCATTCATTTGTCTCACTTCAAAAAGTACCTTCCTTTCTCTTTATAGGCCACCGACAAAGAACAGGAGTTTGCTGCTGCAAGTGCAAAACAGCTGGAATACCAGCAGCTAGAAGACGACAAGCTCTCTCAAAAATCATCATCTAGCAAACTTTCCAAGTCGCCTCTAAAGATCGTTAAGAAACCGAAAAATATGCAGTGCAAAGTGACGCTCCTGGACGGATCGGAATATGCATGTGAAGTAGAGGTATATTGCTTTTTGTCTTTTTTTTTTTTTATCCTGACTGGAGTAAAATAGTTGAAATTAGATTCTTAATTTGAGCACAGGAATGAATAGCCTCATATTTGCCAATGCCGAACACAGAGATGCTTCCATTGTTTTCTCTGGAGGTTGAAGACATTGCACAGATTTGAGATGGATGAGGGATTGTGAGCAGTGCCTGGAACAGCCAGAGACTTTGGATTCATTTTGTGTCAGCACATGCCACAACAGAACACAGAAAATGAATTATAGGCAGCAGAGCCTGTAGACCAAGAAGGACTTGATCCCATAGGGCTTCTCTTTTCCTTGGTACTCTGCTGAGTCTGGAATCGCATTGAGTCACTGTCCAAACAGTAATTCTGACCATCGTGAGATTAGTGGGGGCATGAGAGACACCCAGGGGAAACGTCAGGAGGAGCAAACAGCAGCGAGAGTGGAGAGTTTTTTGTGCTTCTCCATGGTATCTGTGAATCATAACTGTGTCTGAACGTTACTGGCAGAAAGTTGCTGGTGGTTTTCTGTAAGGAAACTTGCCTTCCCTGCTGGGACTTTGCCAGCAGCCTACTTTTGGGAGGGATGGTTTCTGCCACACTGTCACTTAGGAAGCGTTCTGTGCCTGCGGGCAGACCCATGCTCAGAGGGTGCCTTGCCTTCAACTCCAGAAGGCCATGGAGAAGCAGAGCATGAGTGAATTCTCATAGTGGACATGAGCAAACTCAGCATCTCAGGGTGAACCTATTTTTCCATTCAGCCTTTTCAGCCATGTCACCGAGGTGATCTTTGCACAGCGGACCAGCCTGTCCTGAGCCTGCGTTAGGTCAAGAGGCCACAGGCAGCATCCGGGAGGGAAAGGATGTGTGTTGGAGGGCTCGGCAACGCCAGCCCTCCTTCGGGCAACCACAGGGAGCAGCGGGGCAGAAAAGCCACCTGGGGAGAACAGAAGAGTATAAAAGCAGAGACAGGATAGTCTGCAGGCTTGAAAGGGGAACCCACAGGAGCACGAGGAAGGAGAGAGGGTGGAGGGAAGGAGAATCTGGGAGCCAGTTCCTGATGTCTTTACAATCAGATTGCACTCAGCCCTTGCATCCTCCAACCACTCTTATTTTAAGCGCTTTGGAGAGTGACAGGTGAGAAAGAAATTTATAATTTTAATTTAACCACAGCTTTACAGTTTGGGTCAAATTTTTCTATGCTAACACAGGAGCTGTGATTTTATTACTTTTACAACAACTTAATAGTCATGCTGTTGAGTATCTTTTAGTTTCACTGGCCAAGTCCTGTGTTGTTTTCTTCAGCCTAGGAATAGCTATCTGGCCACGTACTTTGTGACTATTGAATTGTCATTTCTTGACCTGCGGTCCCAGTTTTGTCTGTGAAGAATAGCGTGCGAACCATTAAGCTGGAAGAATGGCTAGTGCTGGCTTTACTGGAAAGACTCAAACTCGTTTCAGCTTTTGCCACTTGGTTATAAAATGTGAGTCACTTTTTGGAATACAATCAGGCAAATTTTACCAAATAGGATTTCTATGGAAGTCTTGTCTAGCAGGCTGAGCTTTGTGAGAATGTAAGATGGAGCAGAAGTGGATATTAGTTGTGTTCGACTTCCACTTGTGCAAAAAAAGCCCCTGTGACTAATGCTTTATTTTAGGAAGTTTCACTTTTTTGCTAAACCTGGACTCTGTTGGAGTTGAAATGTCAAAATGCTAGCATATAGAAGCCACCATGTTTTATTGCTGGTCAGTTTTCTCTGCTTTGCAAGTTCTGAATAGCTCTTGAATAATGTCCAGTATAAATTTTGTATGCATTTTTTCTACTTGCACTGCTGAAATATTTTAAAGTTGTATTGACTGTCATCAATAATCATTTTATCTGCTTCTAAAATGGTTAGACTTCCTAGGCAGAATGCAGTATTGATGAGAGTAGAGCTCTTAAAAGGATGAATCCTCAAATGACAAAGCTATGATGATGAGCAGACCACTGGGTACATTGAAACAGATGTTAGTTAGGAGGCACAAATATTTCAGGGAGCAGTTTAGGAGGCACACATATTTCAGGGAACAAGTGCAACTGAAGTGATGCATGTATTTACATACCTTAAATGGATGAACCGGACTTGGCATCTTTCCTAGGTGGTATTGTCAGCATATTGTGTGTATTGAAGATGCAACTGCAGGTACCTCCCTGGCACAGCCCTCTCTGGCCCGTGGGAACAATTGGTAGATCCCCAGGGGAGTACTGTGTGCATAAAGTTCAGCTACAGCAAATGGATGCTGTGTCCAGCCAAGAGAAATTATGTGACTTTCACTGTGCTTTTTTTTCTCCCAGGGAGAAAAAGTATATACAAAGAGAGTTAGTGGGGTAGGGAGACTGAGGGTCTGTCTCAGGGGACATCTCAGGAAACCATGTGGGAGGCTGAAGGTGAAGTCCTCCTACAGTTATTTTGTATAATAACAAAGTTCTGTGGCTGTTTCACGGAAAGTCAGCGCTGCAGCATGAGAAATCATCTGTCCCATTTCAGAAAAATGCTATCATCTTTTAAGGATCACCTACAAGTGAACTTACTGTATCCCTTTAAACTGGGGAAATATATATACACGCACGCGCACACACATAAAAAGTATGCTGAAAGACCTAACAAATGATCAAGGTTGGTAAATTCCCCAAGATTAAAGTAAATTCTCCAAGATTAATTCCTTGAAAGAAAGGGGAGAGGAGCAGACAACACATGTCAATCAAATTTTAATATTTCCATTCCTTGTGTGTAACCCACTTAACTGTATCTTTAGATGTGGATGGTGGCCCAGAGTAGGGATATGACAATCGGTGGATGTGAGTCAGAAATGTCATTCAGTGTTGTCAGCTCCTGTCTTCTAGCTCTGGCTGTGGACATGCTTCTAGCCACTGAAGGCTACAAAGCAGTGTAATCTACGAGTACCAGAAACTTAGAAATCTAATTCTGAGCTAGAAATATAGCTCTGTCAGTGAATCTTGATTTGGACAAGGACCAGATATTTATCCCTCCAGAATTGCATTCCCTAGTCTGGGAGTTGGAGATCATTACAGAATCCATCAGTTACTCTGTAAAATGCTTTGCAAATGACAAATGCTTTTATATACGTTAAATATTAATATAATTTAAGGGAGCTTATTGCTCTCAAGCAGAGTTGCAACCTACAGCTGATCAATTATGTGTTCATCCAGTTAATGACCTGACAGCTAAAATTGCACATACTCACAGACTGAGATGCTTCTGAGGCAGGTTTGGTTAATCCATTATCCCCTTGGTGTCCTTTGTTTCAGAAGCCCCTCTTTCTTACCCCATATTTAATGCTGAGCATCTTCACTGCCTTCTGCTGTATCTTTCAGTCTGTCTCACATCCAGTACTTTGCATTTGTGACACCAGGAGTTTTTCATATTGTATGAGGTAGATCTACAGGGGAAAATGTAGGAGAGGTAACCCCAAAGCTGAGGTTAACAGTGGTTCATCTAAAGCGGTATCCTTTCAGTGGAAGGATCTTAAGCAAACACCAGGTAAAAGCTTTCTCTTGAGGCCCCACAGTGTTACTGCCTGTGTGCTGTACTTGTCCTGACCCAGAAAGTCGTTCATGCAGTAAGACATTACAAGCCCAAACCAGGTTAAGTAGGTAACCCAACTTGTTCATTCATCTTCCTCCAAAACCGTAAACCAGAGGTGTTACCATCTGTACCCACCATGGCCACTCTTATCTGGGAGCCTACAAATGGTAGTGGTGGACTTACTTCAGAGGGGTGCTCCCTTTCAGAGGTGAGATGGCTGCCTAATGATGCTTTGCCTGTCCAGGACAACTGTTGGCTTTTGGAGCAGAAGTATTTGCTGGACGTTGACATTGTCCTTTATCCTCTATCAAAGAAAAACAGCCTGAGGGTCACTAAGTGGTTCTCCCACGTCATGAAGAAGATGGAGGTTTCTAATGGGCTCTCAGTCACAGGAGTTGATACAGTCTGCTCAGAGGGATGCTGAGCAGCGGTTTCCGCCTAAATGTCCACCCCTACTGGAAGTTGTTCTCTTTGGGCTCTTCATTGCATTCTCCAAGCCAGCATCAGGATCAGAAAGCTCTTTGTCAAAAGTGGCCAAGTCCACAGCTGAGGCCAAAACTGCGCTGCAAAGAGGGTGCTGAAAACTTCTTTGTTAAACCAGCTAGACCTATACTTTGTGTTTGTTGGTTTGAAGAACCAAAGATAAAGCAAGACTGCAAATTGATTTCAGATAATCTTAAAAAACACAGTGAACACACTAGTTCAGGTTTTTCCTAAGATACAAGAAAACAAGCAGAAATAACTGATTTCTGGGTTCCTCCCACTTAAAATAGGGGTTTTCAAGTGCTGTAGTACAATTACGCTATTTCTAGGACTGATTTCCCTCCTCTTCCCCCTCTGCCCTATCTCAATTTTCTGTTATCTAGTCTACTGCATTTTAATTAAAAGATGCAAGTGGAACCAGCTGTCATCCTCTCCCTTACATGTGGCCTAATTGGAAGTGTCTTCCGAAAACAGGTTGGAATTTGCCTTCATCATTTCTGCTCTAAACATATACAGGTTTTTAATCGCAAAGTGAGATCGGAAAGCTATAACATAATCTGTCTAAATAAGTGGTAAAAATAATTAGATTTAATTTTCAAAGGCTCAGCTCAGCTGTCTGAGCCCATTGGTAGTTTATGCTCTTTCTTCATTCCTCTACCGCTTTCTTAGTGTGCAGGACACCAGTAAATGAAAACAAATGGTTTCCATCACAGCCTGTCTGTGGCATTTCTGCAGCCTCACATCGATCACAGTTGCCGTAGGATTGAGATAGGCTGCAGAGTACACGGAAAGCTGACATCTCAGAAAGCGTTACTGGTATCCCCTCTTCGTGGTGGGTGGAGGTCAGCTGAGGTAGAAAGGGACTGGTGAAAACACACTGTGTTTGGGGTTTGGGTTTTTTTCATCCAGTTTTCCCAGTCACGCTGCCACTGGGACCTAGGCAGCAGTTGGGTGTCCCATGCTGAGCCACTGCTGTGCCTTTGTAGTGAACCTCTGGTGCCTTCCTCCCTGATGGAGACCCCAGTTTCTTAGTGGGTTTCCCTGCATCCTCGAGTGACTTCACAGTAACATGCTTGAGTTGAAATGATGACAAGTTTTATTTCCATACATTGGAAAGCAGGGTTTATAGATAAATGGACAGAGTGAAGAAGTCCCTTTCTGCCCTGCACAAGTATATGCTGAAAGTCCTTTTTGAAGACAAAATGGACGTGAAATAAATGGTTTCTCAAATAGGATGGAGCATTGCCTTTCACGTGAATTTTTCTTTTTCCTGTTAAAAAGTGAAAGTACATGGACTCTTCCTTAAAAAATAAGTCATTAAAGGTGGTCGTAGGACAGGCTTGAAGAATAGAGAACATGGAGACTTATTTCTGCTCTGCCAGAAATGAAAGAGAGCGGTGACTGACTTCAAAGCTGCATGTGTTTCTTTTCCTGGTTTCCCAAATCTGGCTTGCAAGACTACCTCTGGAGGAAAGATCCTTCTGTGTTTCCATATGGGAGTGGGGGAATGCCTGGCCCCGCCGTCCCCCTCCCCGCACGGTGCCGGAGCTAACCCTTCCCCAGGAGCCGTCTCGGCACGGACCCGCATGCCGCTTTTGCGCGGCAGGTTTAATAACACCGACTCTCTCATCCGTTCTGAGGTAGGCTTTGAGGTCAGGAAGGAAACCTCTGTAACAAGATGCACTCTGCTTTCTGGAGGGTACAGTTTCAGTTACCCCCTGCACATTTTAATTGTTTAATGAATTCCACACAGTCTCTTGCAAATGGCTTTACATGTGAAACTGATTACTGAATGCAAGAGGGAATTTTTTTTTAATAAGTCTTTTCCTTTTGACCGGCTCGTTGCTTACATTTCAGTTAATTTAATATGAAGAGCTTTGGTTTAGGTTTTTGTTCCTACCCCGGGACGCATTTCAGTAAATGTGACTGGGCTGAGAGGCATCGTAGCCGTTACACGGAATGTTTTCTGTCCCCAGACCCGCTAATTAGGGCTGACTTAGATTAGCCAGGGGATTCAGTTAAGATCTATGTTACCTGACACATGTCAGTAGGAGTCTCAGTATTGGCTGAATGTGTTGCAGCTGAGGAGAGTTAATACACAACTCTTCTGGCTTGCTTTTTCCAGATACTGTGTCCAGCTTTTTATGAGTTAAAATACTTGTCAATTCAGGAAGCGTAATGTTCTGGAAATCAATACTGATGTTGTCCAGCTCATAATAATCAACTGAGAGGCTGAGCAGAAAAAGGCCTTTTGCTTCAGTTTGGTAATTGAAAGAAAATAAGCATGGTAGGGCTACCTTTTTAGTGTTGTTCATTATTATTCTATTTTTTTAAAGGTTTTTCACTGGAGGTAAAGAAATCTAAATTTTTTTTTTAAAAAATGTTACTTCAGGATGAGCCAAGCATTTTGGAAATGCTACAAGGAGGATGTTGGGGTGGCATTTGTGGGGCTGGAGCATTTTCTCCTTGCTAGGAGAAGCTCAGCTCCCCCCCAGCTTATTGCAGCTGGAAACATCTGGGCTGCAATGTATTGAAGGAAAAGGTCTCTTATAACCTTGGTAGGAAAGCACACCCAAGTGATTAGACAGCTGGGGTCTCTTGTATTTCCTCCTGTTAATGGGCAAGTATTTTACAGAGACCGAAGGAGAATCAAGAATTAAACCCAAGTCACTCCTTCAGATGTCATACCAAGTTAAGCAGCAGTTTGGGCTTAATTCCACCTTTTGGCACAGCAGAGGACACGTTCGCAATCAAAATCAATGCCAGAAGTTTAAAATTACAAACAAATAAATAAATAAATAAATTGCACATATCCTCTCCACATCAGTTTTCTACATCTAGTCGTATCTCTTGCCTATCATTAACAGTTTCTGAAAACTATTTGGGCAGTGAAAAGATGGGTTTAGCGGACAAAAATCCTCATTTTGATACTTTGGAGACCCCAGCCGTTTTTCATAACGGTACAAACTATTGAGAGAGGTCAACCTACACTAACAAATACTTTCAGCTGCTCTGAAACTGCGTTTTCTAGGGAATAAATGCTTAGCTGAAAACTTCCTAGTGAAATGTGGCCTCCGGTCCCCTCCCCTTGGTGCACCAGTTGGACACAAGCCAGGCAACAGGAGCTTGTTCTCCATCTGGGAAAGTTTTTAAAAATGTGTTGGTCATGCACACTCAAACCCAGGTAACTGCGAGGCTCATTGCTGGTGAACCTGTTAGCAGGAGCCCACAAGAGGATGGTCTTTTACCCCCCTTTTACCCCAGGCAGATAGAGGTCTTTTGGCTCCAGGGGTCCTGTCCTTGTCACCATCCTTGCTGATGTCCTCACCAGCGTGAAACTGCATCAATCTCTCCAGGTTTGTCTTCTGCAGGTAGATTGCCCAGGGTGGCCCTCACCCCAGAGGGCCTGCTGCTCACCCAACCTCCGCATGCGTTTTTAGGCTCTGCTGGAATATAAGTCACCATCAGTGGACGAAGGGCTTTGCTCCCTCTTTCCCTGGATGGATGGTCACATTTTAAAGGCTCCGGTTATTTCTGGAAAGTGTGTCTATTCCCCCATCTGCCCCATGCCCATCCTCCCAGACGAGTTGCTGATTTTCTCGTCGCTGCCTGGTCACGCTTCTGCCAAGCCTCCCTGCATTTTGTCATGGTTCCTGCCCTGTTCCTGCCTTACTCAAGTGCCTGTTCCCAGCCCCAGCCCCCAGCCCAGCCATCTGAATTCATCTCCAACTCTGTTGCTAGTTGTTCCCGTTTTACAGGCGCTGTCCCCATATCAACACCTAGGGTTGCTGTTTCCAGGCCAGAACTAAGTAAATGTTCACTTTATTGTCCTCTCCTAAAAATATTAACTGTCATATAAAATCCTAACACCGCGTGTGGGTGATCTTTTCCAGCTGAGCCCCATGTGGTGTGTGCTGGGCCACTTCTATGTTTTCTTATCACTGTCTGTTGATACAGTGAACAAAATATCAGAGATGGGACTGGGTGGTGAGGAAATACCTGCTCGTAAAGCAAAGCTTTGACAGGCAGCGAGGTCTGTCTCTCGTGGTTTATCTTGCTCTGGCAGAAGTGGTTTTGATCTGAAGTGGGTAAAGCTTGGATAGAGCTTGAGAATAGGCTACGTCGTTGTTCTCGACAACCCCAGCACTGATGGTGTGATATTGTCTAAGGTATCCCAAATCTAAAAGCCTGATCATCGTGCTGCCTCTCCTGGTTCAAGAGCATCTTTCTGTGCTGTGGTTTCTGTGCGATGGTTGGGTTTTTTTCACTCCAGCCTAGCAATGTAGGTCAGGGAGAGCTCTGTGGCTTTTAAATTCATATGGCAAGATTACTCTGTAAATCGGACTATGTTGACAGTAGAGCTTTTTTTTTTTTCTTTGGCTGAAAATAAACAAAATGTTTATGGTTGATTTTTGCAGATAGACGCCAGTAACTATTTACGGTACGGGTGTTGGGTGGTTGCCTTTGCTGTGTTGGTGCTAGGCTTGTGCATAGCTAGCAGTTACACAGGAGAGATGAGTGTTTGCTGAGCTCATCCAAATATAGGTAGAATAAGGAAAATATTTATAACCCCCACTGGAAAGCTTCAGCTGCGGTACTGAATCCCAAGAGACCTGCTTGAGTTACTGCAGAGTATCTTGCGGGAGGCAGTAGGGCAGGCAGGAGGCACTAAGCCAGTGGATCAGCTGCACGTCTGGTTAAAATCCAAGCCAAAACAATCTGTGTTCTTACTAAAGCTGAGCAAGGCGGGGGGCGGGCAGGAGGGGGGTTACTTTCCTCTGTTGAAAAGCCTCCAAAATCGTGGAGTACAGTTTATTATTTTATGTCAGGATTTAGCAAATGTGTGAGACTAATCAATGTGCTGAGAATGGAACTGCTGGTTGAGAAACAGTATCCACTGGATTTTTACCTTTATCGGAGAGCAGTGCTGGTGAGCTGTTAGCAGATCCCAGTTTTTACAGCACGAATTCTGCTGGTGCACTTGGGACACCCAAGTATTTAATAGTCATCACACTTGACGGGTATTTCTGTGGCTGCGGTGCCCGTGCAGCCGTGACTATTACGCTTCCACGTATAAAGACGTGCACTAGAGTGTTTATTATTTCTCAGGTGCCTCCTTTTGCTGCTCTGCACTCCCACGAACAAAGTGCCCGCTTTATCCCCAAGCGTGCAAACTGTGTGGCGCGCACGTCGGGACGCTCGGGGCTCGTGTGATGCCGGTGCTGGTGTGATCTCTGCTGCTGATGTAGAAGGCAAAACCCCTAATTTGGTTTGGTGCCAGAATAGGGACTAGGTCACCAATCTTCTTACTGGGATTTAGCAGTCCCCTGGGTTTTGTTTTAGATTAGCGCTGGCTTTTTAGGATTGCGGGCTCAAATGGCATTAATGAAGGTTGCCCCGATAAAAACTATGTCGTGTTATACAATGTCAGTGACACTTGGTGCGGGTGTGTATCTGTAGCATAGGTAGCGTTACATATTTATCCAAATGCTTGTATTAAATGCTTAGGAAGTAGGTGTCAGAAAAGGTTATTTGCAGGAATGGTCACACATTTCAATGTGCTATATTACAATAAATATCAATAAGCTGATAAACTATAGTACTTACCCTGATGGGGGAAAAAAAGAAAACAATCAGTCATCACTGTATGTCAAAATACCTTCTCCTCTACCCTAAGTTTTCTGATGTGATGTTCGTTTATACGTGCAGAGCAGTATGGGATGGAGTTCTAAATTAACAAGCAGAGATAGGCAAAATAGTGTTGCAGGTTTTATTTCAGAGTATTAGAATATGTTGGTCACCTACTGGGGTGTATATGCAAGTTCACACATAAAAATGTCAATAAATAAAACATTTGGAGAGCTCATATTGGCATGCAGCTTTCAGGACAAGCATTTCTTTGTATGAGGTATGTTCATACTGAGAAAAAAAAAAGTCTTTTTAACACAGCTTTTACTCAAATATATCATTCTGAAATTGCCTAGTCCTTAGTTCTTCCCACGTCGGCCTAAATTCTTTATTCAGTGGATTGTATTTGGAACTGTGACCTGGGACTTTTCCAAATGCAGTTCACCAGTGGAGTTTCATTAGTAGCTATAATTAAGTAGGTAAAAGATGAAATGGTATTTCCTTTTGACAACCAAAAAATGACTGTGTTTTGCTTTGAAACATTCATTTAATTGCTTTTATTTTCTTTGCCAGCTGAACCCACCAATAACGGCTGGCAGAAAAGTCTTGTTCAGTATCTCCTACACATGCTGGCAAGCTGCTTAAAAACTGGTTGGGAGTATGATGTCCATCCAAGAGATACATATCCTCATAAATGTTCATTTATAATACTCTGTATATGCCAAAACCAAGATTTTTCCCTAAGAAACATACAATAGTTGGAGTAAAAAGACCGGATGAGTTAAAATCTTTTCTCTTTAAGCTTTCCTGTGTGGGTTTTTGTGGGAGAGGGGAGTGGGACGTTTGTTGTTTGCTTTGTCACTTTGTGTATCTCACTGCTGGCTTTGGTGTACCAGGTTGTACCGGTAACTTCAGCGAAGTTTTTTTTCAGTAGCAGAAGTGACTTTCTTGAAAATATTTCGTATAATGCCTAGAACATCGCTCTCAATGCACTGAACTTTTCAGATAAAATAAATGTTGATTTTTCTGGAACTGTCAGTGCCATTTTCAGCAAGCACAGCAGGGAGTGTAGGAGCTTAAATTCCAGTGGTTAAGTCATGTTATGCTTTTAAAAGCTCTCATCCTGCAAGTTTTATGTGTTGTGTGTAAGATGGCCTTCAGTAAACCAGAGGAAAACTTGCTGATGTTCTGCCAATTGATGCTCCAAGAAAGATTCTCCATCCTATTCATCTTCCTGGATGCTCCCCACTTCGGTTCCTGCTGGGTTCTTCAGTTGAGAAAAGATAGATTTGAAGAAATTCGGTATTTGTTTTCTGCTTGGGCACCTTTTCCCTTCATCTTCTTTTCCCTGTGGACAGAAACTGTGGAGAAGTGTGAACAACACAAAAGCAAATCCTCTGAAAATGCAAATTACAAATGTGTAGCAGTGAAGTGAAGTTCAAAGCTTTTTGGAATGACTTCCTCCATTTATCTTCCTTGGGAAGAATAAATCTTCTGCTACTTTTTTTCATCTTTTAGTCAAGGTTTGTTCAAAAGATACATTCTCCCTATTGGAAATTTTCTGGCCTAAAGTGCCATGATGAGCTTCTAGCCTTGTTCAGGTCAGCACTTCCTGTCTTGACCAGCTGTAACTCTTCCAGAAAAAATATGGGAAAAGTCATCGTATATAGATTTTTATTTCATTTGCAGATAAAAATGCACTCCTTGCCAGAATGACTGCATGAGTTTAGGATGACTCTGATTGACTCCCTGTAGATGGAGAAGCCCTGTGATGTGGTCATCAGTTCCTCTGCATTTGGAACCAGAGTGAATGTTCACTTACTCATAAATCTGTGTGTGTGTATGCACATATTCTGTGCATTAAATTGTGCACATATTTGCCTATGCATATTAAATTGTGGCATATTTGTGACAGCCAAATCCTTCCCCAGAAACGGAGTTCTCAGTATGAAAGTGATCTTGGAAGCTTGCTTACACTTGAACTTGGAAGTAATGACTGTTTGCACAAGTAATGTGTCGGGGTTTTTTCTGGGATTGGACATATTTTTGTGTAAGCTGGGTAATTCATGAGGAAAGAATGAGAGAGTGTGTTGTCAGGAGGCTGGAATTCAACATCTCAGAGACTCAGCTGGAGGAATCTGTGGGAAGAGAGTGCTCACTGCGGCGAGTACAAAGTATTCCCGACAACCAGTTAATCATTTACACTTGTTTGTGTTGCCAGAATAATTGCAGAAGCTGCAAGGTGGGGAGGGAGAGACTTCCCCTTGTGTATGCCAGTTACTTGTTGCCACATACTTTTTAACTTTTCCTTGCGTTTGCACAGAGGAGATCACCATGGGGCCCGCGCAGTGAGCCGACTGAAGTGTCGGCCGAAATAATTTGCAAAATGCAATTTAAAGCGAAACAGTAAAATGAAATAAAATCAGTGGTCTGGACACAATTGGAATCTTTTTCGTCGTGCACATTGCAAGTGAAAAAATTAACTAATGCTTCCTCACCAGAAAGAATGAGAGAAAAGGAAGACGTTAGTACAGCCACATGCCAAAATGCATTACAGCATGGAAGGCTGGAGCCAGCCCACACATTTATGCTGTGCATTGTTGAGATCCATTGGAAAGTGCAAATGCTAATTAGGAATGTGAACCAGATAACCTCAACATCAGTTAAAGTCCAATTATTCCTACCGGGATTTCATGATACTAATCTGTTTGTCCTTCAGCCAGCCATCCTGCCCAACTACAGTCATTACAGTAATTGTACAGAGTGTAACGCCGGGCTGGTGCGAGTGTTGCGTTGTTCCGTTGGCTGCTTGACAGAGTGCTGATGCCGTGTTCGCATATGTATTCATGCAGAAAAATGCGTGCAAACTCTTCCCGTTTAAAACCCAGGTCCACAGCTGTCATGCTCATTAATCTTGCTGTGCTCCTTGCCTGGACAGAAAGGGGGCAAAGTTTCAGTTCTTTGGGGTGCCCTGACCCTCTAGGTACTGTGCGGTGGAGTTAATGGTTCTTGGTGGCAAAAATGAATCCCTTTGTGGCTGTTTGGCCGTGGGACTCTCTGTGTTCTGGTTTTCCCTTGTCTGTAAAACTCGACCCAAATGTGATCTCTTGTAATTGCTTTCGAACAGGAGGGGCATACCTGCCTGCTGCAGACAGCTTCCTCCCCCAGCTCTTGCTCAGCGTTTTGCATCCACATGAGACTGCAGCATCGGATGCAAAAATAGAACCGCTCCAAAATGCGACACTTTGGAGGTTGCAATAGCTCTCATTTCTAGGAAGCTGAGAGGGCTGTTTTCTGCCCTTCACCTCCTCATTCTGCTTTCCTGACAGTGAGAGGAAGGTAATGTGCTTGTAAGTAAAAATAGAGTATGAGAGTAGACTAACTCTCTACACTTTAGTCAGGTACACGGTGGTTAATCCCTTAGCACTTGCGGAGGTGCATGGGGGGAGCCCAGTATCAGAGCCGCACTGGTTGGAAGGGACTGGGGAGGCCTCTGATTTGAGCAGGGCGATGGCTGGCGCTGGATCAGGCCAGCTGTGCCATTGCCTGCCCAGTGCCTTGAAACCCTCTGAGAATGGAGGCTCCTCAGCCTTGCTGAGATACCAATCCCAGTGCAGCTTTGCCCCTCCAGGGAGAAATCTGTCAGGTAGGGGGTTGGACTTGGTCTGGAAGAAGCCCGAGTGGTGACAGGTCCTCAGCATGGACACGTCGCTGCTGCAGTAAAGCTAGGAAAGATGGCCAGTGCAGTAGGTTGGAGGTTACCCAGTAAGCAAAGTTGTGTTGTTCAGGGCAAGGGTTCAGAACAGAGGCTCAGGCTGCATCACCAAGGTGGGTGCCAAAATGCCCAGCAGACAGTTGCAAATGGTCATGTTTTGGGGACAGCACAGGACTGCCAAACGGGGAGCCGCAGCAGCTCAAAAGACACGTTTCTGAGAGATGGTACCTCCTGGCGTGAGGCAGCCAAGTCTATGCTCTTGTTAAGAAGCAAAATTTGCCTCTGGATCCTGATAAATTTTCCTCTGGCACAACTAGCTTCCAGCTTGGGAAGCACCATCCATTACTTAACATTTGAAATTTTCCTGATCTCTCTCCTATGTCTCACTAAAGAGCAAAGAGGGTTCCTGGGGTCTTATTAGCACTTGCATGACAAGGAAGTTGATGTCACATCCTTATATTAAGTTGTTGGTTGCTCATTTCCCCTATTTTCCTCATTGCTTATGACATTACAGTAACATATGGCTTTGGTAGATTGGTTGCTACAATACAGGGTTTATTATTACCTGAGGGTCCTGATGGATAACAAGGTGAACAAGAGTCAACAACGTGCCGTGGCAGCAAAGAAGGCCAAGGGCATCCAGAACCACATTGGGCAGTGTTGCCAGGTCGAGGGAGGTGATCCTTCCCCTCTGCTCAGCACAGATCAGACAGTCCTGCCGATACTGGGTTCAGTTCTGGTCTTCCCAGTATGAGACACGTGGACATACTAGAGAGAGTCCAACAAAGGACCGTGAGGACTATACAAAGACTGCAGCATCTCTCCTGTGAGGAAAGACTGAGAGAGCTGGGACTGTTAAGCCTGGAGAAGAGAAAGCTCAGGGGATCTCAACAATGTATACAAATACTTGATGAGAGGAGTAAAGAAGACCGAGCCAGACTGTGCTTAGCAGTACCCAGTGCCAAGACAAGAGGCAATGCCCTCGAAGTAAAATACAGAAAATTCGATTTAAACATAGGAATAAAACATTTTTACTATGAGGACGGTCAAACGCTGGCTCAGGTTGCTCAGGCAAGCTATGGAGACTCCATCCTTGGAGACATTCAAAAGCCAAGTGGGCACGATCCTGAGCAGCCTGCTGTAGGTGGCCCTGTTTGAGCAAGGAGTTGGACTAGGCAATCTCCAGAGTCAGCCAGTTGATGATTCTGTGATTATATTAGTGTGCAAATACATATTTTGTGACTGAAGTGACAACGTATCTATAACAAAGGCTTGCGCTTTTTTCGCTTTAATAATGTTGTCGTAAGTACATTGCAGCTTATGGGCTTAATCGTAATAAAGAAAAACTTTCTCACTATTTTCTTGCATTTAAAAATACCAGACATTGTACCCAAATGTTCACCAATAAGAATAAATGACTTCATGTAATAATCTTGATGTCCACCCAGAGCTAAGATGGAAGTAGTTAATTTTTGAGCTCCTCACTCTGTGATGTACAACATGTTGTCTTAGTCTGATGGTCTTGTAAGGGGCTGAGGGTGGGATGGGGGGTTATGGGCTGAAGAAGCTGACGTGGAGGTGCTTGAGCATGAACTTGGAGAGCCTTCTGTGGCCTTCACCCTCCCAAGGAGGGAGAGGCTCAGCTCCAAAACCAAGGAGAAAGCTGGTGAGGAGAGAGGCTGCTCTCTCCCTTGTGTGTGGGAATTGCTGGCGGGCGCAAGCTTGCCAGGTTCGCTGCTGCTGCTGGCTCCTTTCACCGGGAGCTTGACCAGGAGGCTGTTTATTCCCGTTCCAGCTTCAAGCGAGAGCCCTGGCCTTTACAGAGCTGCAGGGAGCAGGCTGTGGGAAGTGTAAAGTTTTTGTTCCCGGACTTTTGTACTTGTTTATACCATTCAATCTATGTTTTGCAGTCTTTCTGTTGTCTTGATTTCCCAAAGCTCAAGCAAAGTGTCTCTTTTTCCACATCTGCGTATTTCATTTCATCCCATTTATGCCTAAAAAACACTGAGGGATATTTCTGAAAGAGAATCTTGCCATATTTGCCTTTCAGAAAAACTCTTACAGGGCTGGTATTCTGTAGCATCAAGTCTGTTATTTATTTATTTATTTATTTCTCCACATTTTTTAGACTGCTGAGAATTGGTTGGCGTTTTTGGCATTAATTGGTGGCCCACAGGAACCAGCACGCTGCCAGTCTTTCATCGCTTTAGACTTGTCACCCCAAAATGGTGGAAAGCGAAGGTTGGGATGGGTTGAGGAGCTGTATGAATTTGTAACTTGACCTTTCACTCCTCCTCCTCCTCCCATTCTCTTTGTGCCAAAGTTAACGATCCCCATGCCTTGTCTGGCATGCTTATTTGGGCACATTGTAAAACAGAAGCAATTAACAAGGGCACGGGAGGTCTTTTCAGTTGCTTTAATTATATATTCCTAACTAAACCTCTTAATTTTCCATGGATTAATGCAGTAGCTTTCCCGCTCCGTGTTTTTGTGCAATGTTGTTTTGAGCGTGCGTACTAAGGCTGCGTGGGTACGAAGCAACACCGCTGCATATACGCGGGTGCGTGAGGAGTTGGAGGGCGCCAGTGGTGGCTCCATTGCCAGGCAGCCCCCACTCCCCAGATGGCAGGAGGGAGCCCTCTAAATCCTGCTCCCACAGGTCAGCTCTGGCCTGGGCAGAGGCGCTCGGGGAGCAGCGAGGCTGCAGCCTGAGGCTCTAGAGCCTGGGTACTGATTGGGGTGTTTCTGTGGAGAGGGAAAAGGAAAGTCATCCTGGGAAGGCTTTCTTCAGCCATCACCAGTTCACCCCTGGTGTCTGGGAAGGGCTGTCCGTTATACGTGTCATTTCTGACGTCCTCTCGCAGCACCAAAAGGGCTTTCACGTATCCTGATGCGGCTGGAATTTTGTGGAAAGTGGCTGAGTACAACTTTGGCATCTTCCTGCAGGAGGATCCATTTTGTCATGGACAAAACCTGAGCTATGCAAGTTCTTCCAGGTTTGCCATGCTTACCCTCACTTGCCCGCGATGTACAGCCAAACAAGAAATCCTGAGTGGTGGGGGTGGTTTTTGTTGGGTGTTTTAGAGCTTTGTTTGTTAGTTTGTTTGGGGTTTTTGTGGGGGGTTTTTGGTTTTTTGTTTGGTTGGGTTTTTAATGGCAGCACAGCACCACACAACTGTTTCCTGCAATCCCCTGTTTGAGCACCCTACCTCGGTAGTAGTTGCTAGCTACTACTTCTCAAAGCTGACATCTGTGTAAGCTCCATGGATCGGTCACATAAAACAGCTCCAGTGTTGGACTTGGGTGACTCTTAAAATTAAGACAGTGTTGAAGTGTCAGGATTCAAATACATATAAATGGTGCAGACATAGCTTTTCTCAAAGCAGGTATCCTAACCTGCATATTTCTCTCCATTCAGTATAACCACTTGGTTTGTTATCACATAGGAAAAACAGAAATTTGGCAAAATACGTTATTGCTTGCTCATGCAGAAACGTGACTGTTTTGGCTTGAAGGCTCTGACTTGGTTCCTTTCTGCACACTAGTAGTCAAATCTTTTTTATTTGCCTGATCATCTCCGTGGAGCATCAAGTATAAAACCACCAACCTCTTATCTACTTCTAAGTTCAGGGTGTGAAGAATTAACTAAACATTCGTTTGAAATTATAAAGGAGCTGGGGTGGAGTTGTGTTCCTTCTACAGGGTGGAAAGCATGTGACAAGCAGAACAAGGCCCTGGAGCTGTTTGCTCAGATGATGCTGGAAGACACAGTAAATTAAGTTAGAGCAATATGCTTGCAATGCACTTCTGTGCCTGTTTTGTTTTTCTCAGCTGGAGGACACTTGTTAGACTGTCAGCCACACTCGTCAGTACCTAAAAATGTAGAGGATATTTCCCTGCTTCCTCTCTAATATACCATCACAGCCTCAGCAGAAATACTGAATTTAACATAATGAGGTTGCGCTGCACAGCTCCCTCCTTCATCGCTTGTAATATTTTCACAAGGTGTTAGGCAACAACCCTCAACTCTGGGTTGTTTTTTTGGTTTTTTGCTTTCCTCTTGGCTTGCTTACCACTTCTAAAACAGTTTGAGGCCGGCGCTGGGCTCCACGGGTTTGTTGGCATAGCTGCGTCAGCTTGGATTGTGAAATACCCGTCCCCCGGCCAAGGCTGCTGGGCTGGCAGCGCGGTGCAGGCGCAGATCTGTTGGCGGAGGCGCGCGAATTCGGAGGCGGCGTTCCCTCCTCTTTTGTGCCAGCCTCCCGCGCTGCATTTGAAGCAAGCTGTATATTTTCAGTCTGCTGCAAGTCATGTGTATGCTGCAGATAAAGAAACTGCAGCGCTGGTGTCAGTTAAAATATTTAGGTATGCGTGTGTTTGATAGAAAGTGGGGAGATTTTTTCCTTTAGCTGAGTTGCACTTGGAGAAGCAGGCAGTGATGAAACAGTGGCCCAAATAATTTCAAACTGTTGGCCATAGTTAACGCATATCAAAGTTGGCACATGTAGCTTATGAAGAGGACGTTTCTCTGTGTTTCTTTTTTATTTTTTGAGATTTTTTCTCAGTGTCACATATAACGCTGAGAACTAGGATGACCTGAATTTTTACCGTCCAACGCAAGAGATACTACAAAGCTTCTACTAATGTTCTGGCTGTTGACAGTGAGAGATCTTCTCATCTAGCATGCTAGCAGTAAAGAAGGTTAGTGGGACACTGGAAAGCTGCTTTCTCACCCAGCTGCATTCCCAGTGAGATACTAGGCCCTTTCAGTGATTTCAGTAGATGATGTTACCACATTTCCCCATATATTAGACAAAAAAGGATCCTGGAATTGGTCCACATTGTTACCAAAGCAAGAAGTATCTCCATGTTTGTTTTTTTCTCCGGTGGATTGTCCCCAGGTCCCAGGTCTGATAGGGAATGTTTTGTACCATGGTTTGTTGCTGCTGCTGAACACAAAAAATGCTCTGTTTTGCCGAGGGATGACCTCAGCATGCATCCGAAGTTGCAATTTCTGACGGACAGAAGAGGTCTTCTAATTGAAACTTGAAACACGACGTGTATTGACTTATTTTTAACTCTAAAAGAAGATCTGGACTTCTATGAACAGCAGAGTTGCCCCATTCAGCAGATTCTTATGAAGCTCCAATAGGTTTGAAAGATGGATGAGTTGAATTAAAGCATTTTGGGCTTATTGATTTGAGGATTGAACAGAAAAGGTGTTATTTTAATGCTTATATTACTTTATTTTGGAAACGTGATTTTTTTTTTTTCTCTATTTATTTCCCACAGAAACGTTCCAGAGGTCAAGTGCTATTCGACAAAGTGTGCGAGCATCTGAACCTTTTGGAAAAAGACTACTTTGGGCTAACATACAGAGACACAGAAAACCAAAAGGTAATCCATGAAAACTGCAAGTTGGCCTCTGGGATGTGGACGTCAGAGCTCCCCAAGACACCCTTCATCCAGTTGCAAACAGTCCAGAAGTTGTTTTTATTTTCCTTGCCAAGTTTCATACATGAGCTATTATTTTTTATAACTGTACCTCAGAAGAACATCCCCTGTGTTTCCCTGGCTTCCCTCTGCATTGGCTCTTTATGAGATGAAAGAAGTTAATCATGTAGCTGGTTCTTTTTCTAGTATGATTTATTTCAGTACTGCCGCAGATGAAAGTCAGATTTACATTCATAGATACACTACTAAACATATAATACTAAAATGTGGCTTATTGAATAATATGGTTGGGATACAGATAGGCGGGAGCTGATTCACTGCTCCTGCTAGCTGCTGAGATAAAGTAAGGCTTTAAGTCTTGACTTGCTTTATCTTGGTGTCATTGTTGATTTGGCTGAAGACGTAAGTCTTCAGAAGCAGTTGGCAGCAATAGTGAATCATGTCCTGCTTGTCTGCATCTCAACTTCAGGATTAAATAGGCTGTGTATAAACAGTGTCCAAGATGATCTAATGTTCAGGTGATATATATATAGATAGATAGCTTATTGTTGACATGTTATGATGAAAGAGAGAGTATTAAAGGATAATTTAAAACATGGTTTGTGGGTTTTGGCATTTAAGATTAAAATTTTGAAAGAAACCAGTAACAAAACTTTTTAGCAATATGTGCCGTAGCCCAGCAAAGCTCATCAGGTGAAGGTGCTTTTGCTTTGCATGGCCTGAAAGGTCTTCCGTGATGAAGCTGGAGCTATTACTGATACTTTAGCTGTCTAGTGAGAACAACAGTTTTGTTTTCTAGACTTCCCTTTGTTTCAGTTATATATGATACTAAAGAAATCAGGCTTTTTGTCTCTCTTTTCGCCTTTCTTTGCAGACATCTACATGTGAGGATTTTTTTTCTGATTCAGAAGATCACTTAAGCAGACACTTGGTCCATGCCAGTGCAAGATAACACTTTAGCATATGCTTAGCTTTGAGTTGTGGTAAAAGTGAGGCAGATGTTTAAGTGCATTTCCAGATATGCGTGCTTTCCTGTACTGGAAAAAGAGGACTGTATTCATTATTAACAGGTGTTTTAGAAGCACTGAGCATTTATAGATCGACAGTTACTTTACAAATCATAGAGTCACAGAATCAAAGCTAAACAGCTAAAAGAACACTGCCTGCCGCCACGTTTGTTGATCAATAGCATGCATATTTTTAATGTCAAAGTACTTAGCAATTCACCTCCATCTTCTGCCAGGTAATTTCCAGCCAGACAATACACGTGCCCACATCACATGTCATCTTTGAAAACAGAAATCCTGATGCATCTTTAATTTCTTGGTGCACAGTGTGCTTTCATGCTTGGTGATAGCTGGAGCTCTTCGGGCTCATGTTTTCCACCACAGACTGGGTTTGGACAGCTGCAAAGTGGTTGTTTTTGTTGGGGAGGGATCGTTGTGTTCTGCTTGTTTGATATTTCTTTACTGTTGTTTTTTTCTCTGATACATTTGTTTATCTTTCTTTGGAGAAAGTGGAACTTTCCTAGGGGAAGTGAACTTTTTGTTCTGGGCTATGTGACGCATTTTAAATATTAATTTGATTCCGTTGGAGAACAAGGAGGGCTTTTACCTCCCAGTGCCCATAAGGCAGGTACAGAGCAGGCTGCTCTATTAATTGTACGCTCTGGCTGCAGCAGCGACACCAAGAGACCCTGAGCCTTCCCCATAGGAATTTCCTCTGCTTCTTGGCATCCATGGAGTAGTAACGCATTGCTGTGATAATTCCCCACCTCCTCGGCAGGGGTTTTGTCTTGCGTAGTCGCTGGGCTCTGAGCAGTGTGGATGGGGGCAGCCCCGGTGCTGTGGTTCTGCTGCTGGTTGCCCCCTGCTCTCCCTCTGCCCCCAGGGAGCTCCTTGTGCCCATGCCGGGTTGGTAAATGGGGCAGTGCCCTACACTGTGCCTGCTTATCCTCCAGCGAGGCTTCTCAGCCCTTCCAGGATGAGAGCAAAAAAACAACCAACCAACAAATAAAAAAAACCCCAACCTTAACAAGCTTGTAGAAACTTAATTTTCCTAGAAGATACTCTGTAAAAAGGTTTCTATGGATTTATTTTACTAATTTCTACTTTTTTATTTCAAACCATTCAGCCCTTCAACATCTGGGAAGGTTAATAAAAACCTGCTTCTACCCAGGGCCACGTCGTGGAAATTAGTGTTATTCCTGCCTACCGCTGCTCCAAGGAGAAAGGGGTGGCAGACCTTCGTGTGTTCTAGCTTTGACGCATAGCACTGTTTCAAAAATAATGTTTATTGTGTTTTCTAATTCAAATTGAAAAAGGAAACATTTTCTTTGCAGAACTGGTTGGACCCTGCCAAGGAAATCAAGAAGCAGATCCGAAGTAAGTTTGTTATCATTCGTGTATTTATTTCAGGGGGTCTGGAAAACTTTCATTCCGGTGCCCATCACTGCCCACCAGCCCCTCTGATCCTCTGTGCTTGTCGCTAAACCGCTGGGGTAACTCGCCACTCTTGCCTCGAAGGATCCGTTCCATCAGGGTGCCCCCAGCACCAGGGACTCAGCAGTCCCCTCTCCCTAGCCCCTCGCCCCGGCCCCACTGCCTGCAGGCAGAGGGAGCAGGCAGGACAGGGCCACAGCCCCCTCTCACCACCTTTCCCCAGGACAGCGCTCTCCCCTCGGGGCAACAAAGCCTATTTCACAATTTTCTTTTAGCTATTTTACCCCAGTCTCTGGCACAGGAGCTACTTTCATCTTTTAGCTGTTTTACCCCATAATGAGTGCAGGGGCTTACTGAGGTTTGTAACACATGAACTTGCATTGCTGAAAACAACTTGACATTTGCAGAGATGCAAAAACCTCAAGTTTGACATTAAGCAACATAACCTTAGGGACTAGGCCATGTATATAAATTATTTTCTTGCATTACTGATATTTATATCATATCCAGGAACGCTGCTCATGCCCCATACTGAAATACTTCACTGATGTAAAGATCGCACTCTGTCTAAAATATCTTTCCTTCCTGCATTTCAAAAGCTTGAACTTTGCTCCTAAAATGACCATTCGATTCACAGAGAACCAGTCAATTTTCTGCTTCACATGAATACTTTAAAAAGCTTGGTTGTTAAATTTAACCATTTGCTACATTAGAAATTCAAAAACCTCTCAAAGGAAAACCATGTCAAGGCGGCCAGGCTCAAAATTAGACCCTTTTTTTCTCCTGCACTTTTTAAAATTGATCAAATGTTTGTGTGTGTGACTTTTTTTTTTGCAGAAAAAGCTCAGTAGTTTTTGTCTTTGAATGTTTTGTAAGTAATCTCTTCTAGCAGTTGTGCTATCACAAGTGAATACATCTGGTAGTTCACATTTGCTGGTTCAGGCCTGGCAGATGAATCGCTTCCCCCTCCAAGATTCCAAGGGTTAATTTACACTGGCTGGAAACCTTCCTCACTTGCTGTGAGCAACTGCACCTTTTCCACCAGTAGTATTTTCATTAATAGTAAGTAATGAAAATCCGCCTTTTTTTAATCTCTTGAGAAGATGGATCTGGAGAGGAAGGTGCTGAAGACCTTGATGAGTTAAGGTTACGCTGATGGTCAGTGCACGTAAAGTGGCTCAGCTCCAACTGCTGATTTGAAATGCATTTAATATGCGCCCAAGCCGTGAGACAGACAATGAAAGGTTGTGACAGCGAAGGTTCACGGGTGCAGAAGAGGCTCGTCCTGGACTTGACATGGGGGACGTTTGTATTTGCAGAAGATGACAGCAGTAATTTGCCTGCTCTGTACAATTCGCCCTAGAAGTTTTGAACAGGGCAACAGTGGAAAAACAGGGCTTTTACACATGACACTTTCCATGAATGGTTGAAAAAATGAAACATATGTATACAAAATCCTGCTAAATGCTGGTTGAGTTGTGCAAAAGTCAGATATACAGGATTCCTCTGCAGACCGTAGGGATTTCTTCCCAGCGGTTGAGCAATGAGGCTGTTGCCATGTGTGCGGCCCCTGTTTTGCACCCCTTTAGTTATAACCTGTTAGCTTGCACAGTTATGTTTTATTTAAACCCCTGTAAGTGAGAGGAGAAGGCCCCTTACTCTGGTATCTTAACCATGCTTCCAAGGAGTATGTGATAGGTTTGATCTATATTGTATATGCCAAAGGCACAGATTTTCAGCCTGTGGCCCCTTCTCTCCATCATGGGTCCAGGCATCACCCACAGGATCCCACCTCAGAGCTGGTCTGCTGCCTGGTGGGACCATGCTCCATCCTCATTGCCAAACAAATCTTCCTTCCACTGACGTTTATGGCACAAGAGAGTGGAAAAGTTCCTAAAATCAAGGAACCCAAAAGTTGCCTAGAGCCAACGTCCTGATGGTAAACATCACAGTCTTCTGACACATTTAGCCTGTTTTCCTGGATGCATGATGACTAAAGTGGATGGGGCTTTTTCCTTGTTCTCTCTAAATAAATACTTCCAAACACCCAATTAGGACAACCATACCGTATTTCCAGGCAAGTGAACATTCACTTTGTCCAGTATATAAGCTTTCTTACGAGAGAGTGTACCAGATAAACCTTGAAATCCCATACTCATTAGGAGGTACATAGACAGAAGGTGCCCCTGCGTTTGAAAATCATGGGAAAGCCCTACCCTGTAGGGTTTGTAAGGAAGAGTCCTGGTTTTCACAGTGTTCACAAGCACTTTGCCATTGCACAGCCATCTTTTCAAGATTTGTTTATTTTTTTATAGTTGGATTTGTAATTTGACAACAATGCGTTTCAAAAAACATAAGCATCATTGGTTTGGTTTCTTGACTACAGAAATGCTGGAATTTGTGTGGTAGAAATACTTACAAGAGGGATATCCTGCAACAGAGGCCTCAGTGAAAAGTCCTGTTACTGAAAAACCACTGTGTTGCTTGTCAGCACGCTGTGGTTTGGGGTTTTGTTACTGCTTTTTATTTGCATTCGAGACACGCACTAGTATAACCTGTCCCTGTTTTCAGAATAGCTTTTGTATTTACATACTATGTTCAACTCTCTTTTTTTTTAGTGTTGATATTCTTTCTTTACGACATTTAAAGCTAACGCTCCGAAAAAAGATTTCACAACCTGTGGTGACGCAAGCTAGTATCCATCCCATGGGTCATCTAAACTTACTGAACTAACTAACTAAGAATTCCCTGGTGTTAGGTATTGTTTTTCAACCAGGCTCTCTGTGTTTGTCCTTGCAGTTTTGTCTGCACAGTAATTTATGTCTGCCGGAGACAGGAGCTATGTGCTGAGGCGGCACTCTGAGAGGATGCTGTGAGCTGGTTTGGGCAGCCAGAACCCTGCACATCACCCCGCTCCGGAGCCTATTCGTACTCCGTGGTGCTTCCAGTGCCTCTGTGGTTTGGGTTACTGGTTTTTAAAGCCTGTATAGGCTGCGTTTTCAGATGGTTAATTCCAGTAAACGTTGGATTTGGAGTGAGGGTTGTTTGTTTTTTTTAGTATTAGCAATAAATTAGTGCTCCCTTAGGGTCCTCGCTTCAGTGGAAATCTTACTCAAAAAGAAAAGAGCTGTAAAATCTGATCTAATACTGTGATTGTGTGAGGGGAAAGTAGTATCTTCAGCACGATGCATGGGAAAAAGATACTGTATCTGTTCTTACGAATTGCTTGGCTAGGGCATTTTGAAGTCTGCTGGTAATCGAACAGCATGAGCATCTCCATTTGCACTTACAGTGTACTTTCAGTCAACCTGTGTTCTTTTCCAGGTGGTGCTTGGCAGTTTGCATTTAATGTGAAATTCTACCCTCCAGACCCTGCCCAGCTATCCGAAGATATTACCAGGTGTTTAAAACATTAAATACCTTTCTAGAAGGGACTTAAAAGCTGTTCTTGGTAGTGCTTACACTCTAATTATCCAAGAAAAGGAATGCTTTGTATTTCTGTTGGCTTCCTTTCTCTTAGGAGTTTATGGAAAATATGTGATGCTTTGGCAGAAAAGACGCTGCGAACAGCGTCTGTCCTCTGAGCTAAGACTTTTTTCTTTTCTGTAATGTAATCCTAAACCCAAGCTTTTCCAAGATACGTATTCCTGAGAGTTGATTTTACTTTTCATAAAGATGCCTGATGCCCAGTTTTGCCAGTGGTAACAAGTTATTGTTGTCATTGAAATCGTAAGTATGAAAGGAAAGAACTGGGATGATGTTGCTTTCTGTGTTCTTGGAGCTGCAGCAGGGGACTTCAACTACTGGTCCTGGAGTCCGAGGACAAACACCTCACCCCTACGGACTCTCACCTCGGGGCCAAGTGATCACGACATCAATATGATGGATAAGCAAAATGGCATTTATTAAACTGCGTCACAGGCTTATATACTCCCTTTATGGGGTGTGGCCACTGTGGGGCTCTGTGCAAGCCATAGAGGTGTGCCTAAGCTCACCGTACAACGCGAGATCTTCCGAACGGGATTCCCTACAGATGAGAATAAGCACGCTTTAGTTTTAAAATTTGATGAGGTCAGCAGTTGATGTGCATGGTACAGGGAATGCGGTGGTAATGAATGGCTGCTCCCTGCTGTCCAAGTCAGTTGGCTCCGCAATCTGCACCGCTGCACTCTGGTTTTGTGCACAGATGGCAAGCACAACTGAAAAATAACCCTCACCTGGTTTCCTCCTTGGTATAAGGCAGGAAAGCTTTGGAGCCATGATGAGTTTTAAGCCATCAGCAAGCCATTTTGTAGCCTGTTCTAACATTTTGCAACCTGTGGATGTTTTTAACCCTCATTGCTTTGTGGGTTACTTGTTGCTTTTAAAGTGGCATGAAGCCTTTGGCTTAGATCAGACATATCCCCTGTGCTAGGCGCTGTGCAGAAAGACAGCGTGCCAAGAGTTCACACTTAAAAGAGAGGTCTCCCGAAACAAAGGATTGCTTTTTTCCTCGTCGCCCTCAAATCTCCCCTGGGAACTCCGGACTTTCACCACAAAGCCAAGACTCTTCACTTCTTTTCTGATTTCTTCTATCTAGTGATGCCTTGCACTGCTGATCAGTGTGCTTTTAACAGCATTTACTGTTTCCATGTATTTTTGAGAAAGCCCGACAGTTTGCTAAAGAGACAGCTTCAGTTTTTTTAACGTCTTGGAGTTCAGGTACCCATTAGTGAACAGTATTTGGGGTTTTTTCTCATTAAAGAAAAGAATTATCAGCTAGCTATGTATCTTTGTGATTTCTGATAGTAACCTGGTATGTTTAACAGGTAATTCTCCATCTAGGTCGCTAAACAAAGTAATAACCTATTTTGTTAAGAAATCTCCGTGCTGCTTTATACAGATAAGTTAGGCATTGCTACCCATAGCTTAGGCGAGGGCGGATGTTTTTACTTTTATTATTATCCTTGTTAACTCCTGAAAAACCTCGGGCTTGGGAGTTGTCTGCTAATTAGTAGAGGAACTGAGGCCTCTGGCCAGTCCTTGGGTGGCACTCCTCTGGGGGCAGCGGTGGAGGAGCACTTTATGAGCCACCTCGGTGCTCCGTTGCAGGTACTACCTCTGCTTGCAGCTGAGAGATGACATCGTGTCAGGTCGGCTGCCCTGCTCGTTCGTCACCCTGGCCCTGCTGGGCTCCTACACCGTGCAGTCGGAGCTCGGTGACTACGACCCCGATGAGTACGGCAGCGACTATGTCAGCGAATTCCGCTTTGCGCCAAACCACACTAAAGAGCTGGAGGATAAAGTGATCGAGCTGCACAAGAGCCACAGGTAGGCAGAGGGCATCAAGCACGGGCTGCAGCCTGCCTTCAGGTACTGTCCTGGTGTGTCAGGAAATGTTAAAATCTGCTGCGGTATGCTTAATATTTTTTGGACAAAACTCCTCTCTGTGTCTTCAGCTAGAGAAGAGCTTTGCAGCATGAAAGATAACAGGCTCTGCGCCAGAGCTTTGGTTCTGGCTGGTACCCAGCTACCTAAGGGGTACGGCTGTAGTTCTGACGGGCTGAAATTGTTTTCCAGCTGCCGGGTTTTACTCTGGTTCTGTTTCCTTAACATTGATGCTAGAATCGGTTGCTTTTCCTCAGGGGAATGACACCTGCGGAGGCTGAGATGCATTTCCTGGAGAATGCCAAAAAACTATCAATGTATGGAGTAGATCTCCATCATGCCAAGGTATGGACTCTAGGTATTTTTCACCTGTCATCTGTCTCCTGTGGCATAGTACTTGAATCTGTATGGATTCCCTGATTTATTCTTTCTTCTTTTGAGATGGGCATTTTGTGGGATAAATCATGTGTCAGCATGAGGTGACTCGTGGGATTTATGGGATAGAATCATAAAATCATTTAAGTTGGAAAAGACCTTGAAGATCATCAAGTCCAACCATTAACTTAGCACTGCCAAGTCCACCACTAAACCGTGTCCCTAAGCACCACATCTACAGGTCTTTTAAATACCTCCAGGGATGGTGACTCAACCACTTCCCTGGGCAGCCTGGTATAGGCATAAATATATCTTGTAACTATGACATAAGTTAGCCTATAAATTCAAAGATGTTGCACATCAACCTTTCATGTTGATTAAACAACCAAATGCTCTGGGAAAATACTGAATGGACAAAGTAATGAGGAAGGATATTAGAAGCTGTCCAGAGAATGATCAATTGTCATTTCATCCAGCTACATTTTCCAGTTTGGTAACACCAACTGTGGTATCTTAACTAGATAAGTAGATCATGTCTAACACTGCAGAAAACATTCAAGCAATTATTTAGCCGTGCTGAAAACCTAATTAGATTGATAGTTATGGGGAGGCAGCAGCTTGTCTCTCTTCTGAAGTGTGGTCGTTGGAGCTGACTGGAAGGGCAGTAATTCTGCTGAAAACATTCTCCCATGATGAAGTAGTTTCTCTAATCATCGGCAGGTTAAGTTATGAATAAAACATGGTCATTCTTATTGTGGCTTGGGAGAGCCACCTACCAAGCTTGTGTTGGTTGTCTCATTTTTGGTTTTTTGGTGGTTTTTTTTCCAAATAAATAGTAACTTTTTTTTTTTTCTTCACTCTTCAAAGTAAGGCTAATGGATTTTAAGATCTTTGAGGTTAGCAAGCATCCGTGGCAAATGAGTGCTGAACAAAGAATCCTGAGCTGTGGAGAGCGCTGCGTTTTCTGTAAAGGTCAAATTATTGTGAGCCTGTTTTTATACTGCAGCAGATCCTTTCAAGAACTGAGATAAATTTGCAGCTTGGATGTTGAAAGGGCCTGCAACCGTGTCCCTGGGGCATTTCGTAGGAGCTGTGCACGTGCGTTACAGAATTCAAGGCAATCTTTTGTGTTCTGTTAATTCCCTTCGGTGAAAATGAAAAATCTGGGTACGGCCCAGTGGGCAGCGCTCTGCCAGGAGGCGTGCCGCTGCCTTCCCTGTGTCTTGTGGGTAGGCACAAAATCTTGGGGCTCATCTGGAGCAAAGGTAGAAGCGGATCGGCGAATGTCAGTCAGCAGCTTTTTTTCGACATCCTTTGTCCAATGCGAAGAAGTCTGCAAAACATCAGCGGAGTCAGTTCCTGTTCTAAATACGTTACAGGCTTCGTTACGGGAAATTTAACATTGTGTAGGGTTAAGGCCTAAGTATGTTTTTCAGAGTATTAGAGAAAGGCTGTGAAATTTAAAATGGGGTATCCTGAGATAACAGGTTTTTGTTTTTTTTTCTAAAAAATATTAGTATCTAGTTTTACTCCTTTGGTTTTCTTACAGAAGGAGTCAGAGCAAGATAAGTTGGTAGACAAGCCAGTCTTTCACTAAAGCGATGCTCTTAATTAAAAAAGCTGCAGTGCTAACTGAATTGTGTCTGTCTGTAGGATGAGAAACCCAACAGTAATCTTGGAAACGGAGCTTAAAGTGGGAAAAGCAGACTCTGCTTGAGAAGTAACGTTTAGCTTTAATTAGGTTTGCCAGTGAGATCTGGAGGTATCGGGCTAGGGGACAAGAATCCCTGTGGATGCCTTTTTGAAGTCACGCTGTGGCAGGTGTCTCTATGTAAATGTCAATTCATTAAGGCTGTGCCAGTATCTTAGGTATTCAACAGATGCTGGATTCGCCGGCTGCTGTTAAAACTAGTTCTCAATTACCCAACACAAGGCTACGATAAAAAATATGTTCAGATAGACAGATTGTCCCCTGGGCTGTCACCGCTCTGATAAAGCCCCCCACTCGTATGCAGAGCTGCAGGGATGTGCAGTTCAGCGTCTCCTGCCTCAGACATTACAGCTAACAGTTTTCTGTTCTGTGCAACTGTGCTGCTCCTGAAAAACCCGAATTCTTTTATTCAAGTTTCATTTTACCCCAGTAGTATCACATTGAAAAGCACTCTCTGACGCTGACAAGTAACAGAAGCTGTGAATGGGCATAGATCTGCTGCAAAGCTGGGCATGAGGGAAGAAGGCATTTCTCAACAGCCTTTTGAGGAGGTGTGTCAAAAGGAGGAGCCCTTCGCACCTGCAGCTATGTGCCGCACATGAGCACACGTGCGTTTCAGGCATTTGCCAGGCAGCGGCATTACTGGCAATGAGACTTGCTTTTTTAGAATGTATTCACTGGATTTAGACATCACTCTTTGCTTAGGAAACTGTGAAATTGGAGTTCACTGAAAAAAATCAGATTTCTCTCTTCTGTAGTACCTGACAGTGATATCACGTGAAAGCTTTATTTAGAAAAAATCTGCCTTTAAGGGGTGAGACCATCATTGTTGGAACATACACCCTCTATTGATGTGTTTTCTAACACTGAAGTGACTTTGTGGCACTAATTCTATGTTGTGTCTCTGATTTTAAAACATTTTTTTTGTATTTCAAGCTGTGCTGTAGCCTTTTCATCACGACTGACTGTGCCTGCCTTTGTGTTAATCTTAAAATGTAATCGGATTTTCACTGTGTGCCTAAAAGATGGCTTGTTGGCAAAACGAGAGGAAAACTATGAATTAATTTCATGGTTATCATAGGGTGACAACTTCATAGCTTCTGTTGTCAGACTTTTGTAACTCTTAAGTTATTTTAAAATAATTACCAAAGAACTCAATGCTTTAAGGTAGATCCTTCTTTTCTCCAGCAGTATTGGTACTTAGCTAAATGAAAAAAACGGAATTATACAATCTAGTGGTGATAGCAAACAGTGAAGATTGGGTTTAGACTATTTGAAGGCTTCTAAAGGAAAGAGAAATGCATACTTCTTACTTAAAAAATATGTATTTATGTGTATATTCTGATAAGATTGTGGCCAAATCTTTTATAGTGCTAATGTGTCTGACGTGCAGCTTCCCTGTCAAAAATGTGTTATAGCACAGGTACGGTCTCACACTTTTAAAAGAATCTTTCTGGTCCAAATGCCCAACTTTCTGCCTGCTGGTCATTTCAAAGTGAAAATACTGAGCATAGGCACAACAACATTAAACAAACTAGCAAACCAGCTAAAGCCAAGATGAGCAAACTACAGAAGAAAAATCTATCTAAGGATTCACAAGGCTTAGTCAGAGATGAGCGATGCCAGGAGAAGTAAATCTGTATGCTGCCCTACTTACTTTAAATCTGGAATTCATGCTAATAATACTTTTTTTTTTATATTACACTACTAAAATTTTGCTATATGGTTAATATTCTTTTAATAACATATAAAATTTCCCCCCTCCTTTTGGAGTTTTTCTAAAATAAAGGGAACATTCACAACACGCAGTTTCTCTCACCCTGCCCAACCTTTCTATTACTCGCATGAATGCCGTCGATGAGTAGGGTAGCTCTCAGAAATCAGGTCACTACAGCTGATGCATTAAAAAGACGCAGCTCAGATAGAAACGCAGTATACAAGAATCTGTAGTGCTGTAGAATGTAAGGAGAGAAATATTCAAAGTGCCTTGCTTACTTTTGCAGGATTCTGAAGGAGTGGAAATCATGCTAGGAGTTTGTGCAAGTGGTCTCTTAATATATCGAGACAGACTCAGAATAAATAGATTCGCCTGGCCAAAGGTTCTGAAAATTTCCTACAAGAGGAACAACTTCTACATCAAAATCCGACCAGGGGAGGTAAGGGGATCCTGACACTCCTTAGTGGATGAACCTTTTCAAAAAACCCGTGTTCTCAATTGATTTGTCAATTTGTCATGTCTTACAAGCCTTTAACGTTCCTCTCCATTTATATATTTTAATTTGTGCTGATTTTCTTAGGTAAGATTAGGTAAATACTTTATTTAAAATACAGATAAACTCTTCTTTTGGTGTTTTTCTGTTTACATCCATGTACTAATGTAAAGAACAAATACAGCCATCTACATGTGAAAAGCTCATCCTTATTGTGAACACTTTGGGGATTTAAGTAATGTATATCTTATTCATGGAGTGCTCATCATCCCCTGTGATGATCTATACTCAGTGTCAGTTCCTCTTACCCACCAAGAGGTGTAGACAGGCCATACCCAATTCTGTAAGCATATGAGACTAGCACATTTAGAGTTGGTGGCTACACGCGTTAGCCCTCCAGGAGCTTCATGTTCTGACTCTGGAGAAGGTGATGTGAAATCTCGTACAGTGAGTGCCCTCTCGTGGCTCAGCCAGCTGCGTAGCAAACACCTACCTCATGGATTGAGCGTGCACTCACCCAGAAAGAAAATGATAAATCTTAGGAAAAAGCCCGGGAGGAGTTCACTATCATCAGAGGCAAAGGAGTGTCTCCAGTTTGAGTGCTGGTACAATAATCAGTCTGTGATGGATGAAAAACCCAGATGCATTTTAGAGGGGGGAGCTGTGTAGCGGGACAGAAATCACCTGGATGAGGACTGGCATTTCTCCCGTAATGCACTACGGCAGTTGGGAGTCCCAAGCCAATGTCTCCAGTATTGATTTCATCAGTGACCTGGGAAGTCTGCTAGGGCTTCCCACTGGCTCTAGGTCCTGAGCCTTTTTTTAGAGTCCTAAACCAAATCTGCAAACCTACATCTCCTGCCTCTCAGCAGACAGGTTTAGAGACCCACTTCCCAGTCTTGAGTTTGATTAAAACAAAAAGCAAAAAAATGCAAACTGATGTTCCTAATGCCTGCACTCAAGCTCTCCACCAGTGAAATCCTGTTGAGCTCTGCTGGTCTTGATATCATAGAATCACAGAATGGTTTGGGTTGGAAGGGACCTTGGAAGATCATCTGGATCCAACCCCCCTGCCATAGGCAGGGATGCCACCCACTAGACCAGGGTGCCCAAAGCCCCATCCAACCTGGCCTTGAACACTGCCAGGGAGGGGGCAGCCACAGCTTCTCTGGGCAACTGTGCCAGTGCGTGACCAATGTAGCACCCTGTAACCAAGTCATGGTTCTGTATGCAAAATAATCAATGCAATCTCTTTCCAAATCGCATTAAATGATAATGTGATTCATCATCCCATGTGTTGCTTATGTCATCTTTATTGTTTTGCTGTTTCCTGCCTTGTTTCTCTCTGTCAGCTCCCTGTAGGGATCCGGGCTTCCTTACGAGTGCCCTTCTGCCTACCTTTCCCTGGTCACAGCAACACTATTTCACCTCCTCAGCTGTCTGCATGTAGCCATCAACATCTTACAGCAGCTGTAGCTGGCACAGCTTTTGCATCTGGAATATATAAATCTGGAGCACAACCTAGAGAAGGTCTCTCTGTATCCCCAGCCAACTCTTTCAATTACCTGCCTTTTCCTCATCCTCCTCAGGAGATAAATTAGCTAAAAACACTGTGATTTACTACCTCTAGTTCTTTCACTGTAAATCTCCTTAATCTAAGGCTGTGTGAGACCAGATCAGTCCCTGGGGACTGTTGCTTCCCTCCAGGCTATCATCAGGCTTCCCACTGTTGTTTAAACTAGTGAAGTTGAAACAACAGAGTTAAAACACTTAAATGATGATTTTCTCAGAAGCCTCCCAAGTCTTAACTGGTCTTTGTTACTGTAGGGCATAAAACATCACTGTCACCATCAAAAACGTCTTGCTCATTATCTGGGTTTCCCCCAAAAAATGATCCTCAGAGGTCTCCTTTGATTATCACTCACAGATTCCTTCCCAGACAGTAGTCTGTAGAATATGCATATACATGGTAATATACAGGAGCATATACGTTCACCCTTGCAATGAGATGATATAGATGGAGGAAGTGACAATGAACCTGTGTGCACTGTCTAAAAATAGATTCACAGCATCAAATGCATCCTTTTTCTTTTTTCCTGACTAGTTTGAGCAGTTTGAAAGCACTATTGGGTTTAAGTTGCCAAATCATCGTGCTGCAAAGCGCTTATGGAAAGTGTGTGTTGAGCACCATACGTTTTTCAGGTATGTGGATTTCTTTTCCTAAGGTGTGCCATAAAATGCCACAGAAAAGAGCGATTCTGTCAGCAGAGACAAACCCCTTCAAACCGAATTGTCTTTTTGATCACAAGGTATCTCTGAGCAGCCAAGGGAAGCTGATTGCTTCTTAAAAGTGTGAAATGGTTCACCTAAATTATTCATACTATTCCAGATAGATAACGAGTGTTTAAAATCACCATATGGTCCAAATTCATTGTTTTGCATTATCTGTGCCACGATATTAGCAGCTGCTGCGATTAAAGAGACAAAGAACTCTGCTGCACTTCTGCACGTGCGCTTGTATAGGGAGAACAACTTACATGGGAAGTTACTGGGGGATGCTGGTAAAAGTTTTGAGGGGAAAAAAAAGGAGATTTTTATTTGATTTCATGTGAAAATATAGACAGTAGTCAGTGAATACTCAATCCATAGCTGTAATTTGTATATTCCTGGGGAAATTTGCAACTATGTTTCTGACATCTAAGGTGACCTGAGAAAAGTTTGGGATAGTGGAATAAATGCTGTAATTAATTTGTGCTGAGATAGTCAGCAAGGAGCAATGGGAACCCAAAAGGGCGAGATTTCCAATGGTGTGACAGGGCATCCAGCGCTTAAAAAACCCTCTCAGGAAGTTTGGGAGGACTGAAGAATTTCTCTCCTTTCTTAAAACTACTGGTTCAGGCTGTCTGTATGTTCATATGAAATGCAGGTCTCGTAGCAAAAGATCTTAAAAAAGAGATCTAGCGTGCATTTTTTGGGAGTTTTCTGATTTTTAATGTAAAATCAATGTCTAAAACATAAACTCCGTATCAGGAGAATGGCTTCTTCAGGCAAACTCCCATAGCCAAAACACAAGGGGTGGGAAGGCTCTATCCTGAAAAATGTCTGTGTCGCTGTGAATGAATACTGTCCTGCCGTCACTGGAAATCTGTTCTGGCCTTGTCCTCAGCACAGCAGCACCGTGTTAAATTGGAAGTATAAAAGGTATATAATGTATTTCAGCCCAGATCAGTGTCCCTGATACAAGGAGCGCCTTATTTTCCGTGTTGGTAATTTGAAGATCATAAATCTGATTTTCAAGCAGGAAGATACTGAGTGATTCTTTCCTGTTAGGAAGAGCTCAGCTCTTCAAATGCATGAGCTAAGCGGTTTTGTCATGCTGTATGCGGGGCATCCTTTGATGCCCTCTTAGCCACAGACCCGTGAGGCACAGGTTACGATGGAGAGTGATACCCTATGGTCGTCTTCACTCCTCTGCAGAAATGATGGACTGATTTTTGGAGGAAAGGGGGGTAACAGGTGCACTGCTTGCTGTGTTTTAGGCTCCTGCTGCCAGAAGCACCTCCAAAGAAGTTCCTCACACTGGGCTCCAAGTTTCGCTACAGCGGCCGGACACAGGCCCAGACGAGAAGAGCCAGCGCCCTCATAGACCGTCCTGCACCTTACTTTGAGCGGTCTTCTAGTAAACGTTACACTATGTCTCGCAGCTTAGATGGGGGTAAGGTCCTCTTAATTGACTGTGTCAAAAGTTATCATCACAGTGGTCACTGCTTTAGATTAAGTACGAACTTCTTGTCCATCTCATCTCCTTGAGCTTCGGTGGAGTGAAGGCTGTGAGTAGCTGCACGTTCACTGCAGGGCTAGGGGAGGGTGCAGAGAAACACTGTGTAATTGTAGTGCCACGGTCCTTACAAAGAGTTTGCCTGGAGGAGTTTTTTGGGAGCCCACTGGTTGTGGAGCCCCTCTCCTTGGCCTCACACCTGCAAAGCTCTTCCCTGCTTTGAGAAGCACGGGGCGCCTGGACCTGCCCACCCAAGCGAGTCAGACGCCAGTGCTTTTACAGGGTTTGCATGAGTAACTGTTTGGGTTTTGGTTTAACTTGGCTTTTCTTCCTACGTAGGTTTTTCATTTAAATATGTGTTACAATTCATAAATTAATTAGTTCCCTTGATTGAGGAGTAACACTTGCTTCCAATTACCTTGTGTCATAGTTGGATGAGTGCTAACAGGCTTTTTCCATACATTACTTTTGAAGGTGTGAGGTGGAGAGTAACATACATGGGTTTATAGTATGTCCTTCCTCCTCCTCCTCTCTTTCTCTGTGGTTCATGGAGGTCACGGTTCTGCTGTTTCCTTAGGTTAAACTAGCATGTAATTCAGAGTCTCAGCTACTTCATCAGCTGTTGCTGTTGTCAGCTATTGAATAAAAAGAGGATCTAGTTTATTTTTGTAGAAAAAAAAAACCTGAGACTAAACTCAGAATTGCTACTTTTTTTTTTTTTAAAAAAAAAGGGTGAATTCTCCCACAGAGTATCACAAGCAAATAGCAATGAGTATAGCTGATGGTGGGGAGGAGGAGAAGCTTTGATCTAAACGTACTAGTGACAAGCCTTCTTTTCTTGCCCTAAAGGTGCTGCTTGTCATTAATTATTTTGAAATCTTCTAATTCCGGTGTGCTTCTTGCTCGTTACCAAGCAACTGGTGACCTGATTGCTGTGCATGTGTCTCAAAGCAGATATTATCCCTCTGTGTTATTTTGTTTGTAACATCCAAACAAGACGTCTCCATCTACTCCCTTTGCTTTCCCCTGCCTCCTAAGCTCCTTCCCAAGAGACAAGATACCTGAAACGCTTTTCCCCAGCATTTCTTAGACACAGCAAGGTTTTTATGATGTTAATTTGCATAAGTGCAAATGGGGAAAAGAGGTTTTTATTAATCAGTGATTATGATTTCTTCGCTAATGTTGTTACTATAACGCAAACATGGCTCTTACCATTCCGCATCACGATTAGGCTGTGGTCCTGGCCCTGCCATTTGTTACAGATGCAAGTAACTTCGTAAATTTGAATAGTCCTGTTGACTTAGAAATTGGTTACACAATAGTCAAGAGCAGGGTCTGGTATATAGTACTGTTATGATTACATTCTATCTAGAAATTTACTATTTATTTCAAAATCATTTATATATATATATTTATATTTTTATATATTTAAGTTTGCTGAATTATCAAATGTTTACATCCTAAAATATTCTGGTTTGGTCCACTGACTGGAATGCAATCACTTCCCAGAATTTTGTAGGATAATGAGCTCACTTAACTGGCAGACTTTAATACTCAATAATACAAAGATCCCATTTCTTGATTCTCAGATACTATGCCTGCGTTACATCAATATTGTCATTTCCTGCAATGGAGTGTGTTACTTACTGTGCATTTGATCTGCATTGTTATATTCTGCCAGATTTAAAAAAAAAATCTCTTCCACCCCCATGGCTGATGTCATAGCTGGTTTTCCTTCTGTTTCCTGCCTGATAACTGTGGCAACGTGTTGATTTTTTTTTTTTCCGATGTTTTACTGCAGTAGCACTTTTAATGGCTTGCTAACATTTAACAACTGTGTAATGCGCACATTAGCTACAGTAATGTGTGTATACACATCCGTAATATATGTTTATGCATATAAAAGCTACAAGCTTTATTTCAAGTAAACAGTTTATTTAAATGTATGCACATGCTTCTGGTTTCCTGAAACGTGACATCGTTGCGTTTTCAGCAACATCTCAAATGTTTTACTAACCCAGCTTTTTAATTTTGCGCAGCTTCTCAGCAAAAGCTATTTCAGACTTTCCCTCTTTAAATATTTGCTTTTAGCATCAGTGAATGAAAACCATGAAATGTACATGAAGGATTCTGTGTCTGCTGCAGAGGTTGGTACTGGCCAGTACGCCACAACAAAGGGCATCTCTCAGACCAACTTGATAACCACTGTGACTCCAGAGAAAAAGGCAGAAGAGGAGAAAGACGATGAGGAGCGCAAAAAGAAAAGAGCAGAGGAAGTCACCCCGGTCTCGGCAATACGCCATGACACCAAGGTAGAGTTTTGAGGGTTTTGTATTAAACTGACCTGCTGGGAGAGCGCTCGGAGAAACGCAGAATTGTTAGGGAGGGAGGGGAGGAGACACCCAGTTCTGTGAAGGGAAACTAGAATATACACGGTGGTATGTACATGCATATACGTGTCTCGAAGCGGTATTTTTATAGTCCTTTTGCATTTCATATGATGTTGTGAAAGTTAGTTCCTGCCTCAGACTGTTTTTTGAAATCCATTCAAGAGTCAGCACAGTGTTTTTACATAGCATTCAAAAGCTCTTTAGGAAATACCCAAAAGTAGCTTGGCAGTGCACGTTTTGCTCCTTTGGCCTTCAGTCGTGTTTTGACTTTAGTATGGGCATCATGGTTTTTATTTTTTGACAAGGCAACAAAATGCTTCTGGGTTCTTGTACGCCTCTCCATGCTTTAAACTACTGTATTTTTCTCGTTTACTTCTCGTAACGCTCTGTTTTCTCGCATGTATTTCACTGAGCACTTTCCTCTGATATCTTTTGGGGATTAATACACTATTATAAGCTTTTTTTCCTGGCTTACAAAAGCATTTGCTTCCCTCATTTGAGGTGTTGCATTGAAGAAAACTGTTTTTGATGGTGATTCTCTGCTCAGTTCATCCGTCACCATCTCCAATCCCACCACCACCACATACACGTACACGCATGGCTGTGCATTATATCTACTGAGTTATTAAGAAGGTGTAAATCAAACAGGGAGAGAGGAGATTTCAAAGATTGACAATGAAGAGGAAAAAGGTAGAATCAGAAAGGATGGGGTGTAAAATGTCCTCTGTTTCTTTTATAGTGAGGAGAAGAAAACAGAATATGAAATACTGAATCTAGGATATCATTCAAAAAGTATACTATGGAATGCACTTAATGAACAAGTAATATTTACTGTCTTCGTTATGACAAAAAATGTTCATGTGATCTTCACACCCACAAAACTGTCATGCATGACAGCTAGAACCTGAACTTCTAGCCTTATTGTATAAGGCCGCAATAGCTAAAGGATCAAATCCTCAAAAAGAGTTGCAATTAAGGTACCAAAAATCAGAAACAAATTGAATTACTGAAAATTGCAGATGAAAAAGTATTTTCTTTTGAAAGTGTGCACTGTAATTGTAGCATTAAAAAAATAATCTCTGTAAAATTTAACTGGGATCTTCTTGAAACTCTGTTAGTTTCTGCGTGGGGAAACTGATGAAAATCACATAGCAGAAAATATCCAATAGAAACTCATTCTGTTCCAAGTGTTTGTTAATATAGGTCAGTGGAGAGATCAGCTGCATTTTGAAGATCATCTGTTCCTTATATATGGCTAGAAATAGTCAAAGTTATTTTTAGGAGAGTATTTTGATGGTGCTTAAACATGCACAAATGAGTGATTTTTAGTCCCCACTCAAGAGGTGGGTTCTGTTTAAAGCATCAGTTAAAGAGCTTTAGTTCTACAAGCCTGCAGAGATCTCAGTCCTGCCTCCACTGGACCTGCTAACAGCTTTGTCATTCATCACAAAGATAATAGGGTCTCAAGAAACACAGGACAAATTTGAAATCAAATTCCTGTTTAAGGGTTTACAAACTTTATAGGTAGGTTTTCAACCTTTCCACAAAGACATTTTTCCTTTGTTTTATCCATATCTGTTTAAGTACCAGAAGTCATTCTAAATGTTAACACTGCAAAGATGTCACTAAGCAAATAGTCTGTATTAGCAAAGAATAAATTACTTTGGCTTTTTTGCCTTGACAATATAAAGAGAAGTTCTGTGTATTTAGCTCACATAAAATCTTGGGAGTCCATCAGCATTAAATTTTCTCTTGAGCTTACTGCATTAAACCCATAAAGAAGACATTTGTGAGCAGTTTATAGCTAGTCTTGGTTTTGGTTGCTTAATTCAGGAATACAGATGGCCTGAACTGATAGATTGGGTTTTTAGCTGTTCTGGGTAGACAAGAGAGAAGCAAAATATTAAGAGGAGGGGAAGGAGCTCTTCTGTGTAAATACTGGGCTTTGAGTCCCATTCCTACCATTAATATACCTCGTAAAGATCAGGCTTTCTAGCTAGCATTGATCCAGCCTGTGTCTAAAACTTGGATCCTGCTTGTTACCTCAGATTTGGCATCAGCTTTTACAGGCAAATCCTGTTTTGTCTTTGAAGTCATTTTGCTCTTGGGAGCTGGGAGTGGCCATGGGGTTGAAACGCCTTTTCTAGCTCCTCAGGGAGATGCGGGGTGGATGGAGCAGCTCAGGCCCTTAGGATTTGGTCATGGAACCAGTGTGCCACTGCAGCTAAGTGCGCCTAGTTGGGGTTGGCCAAAACGTCTCCAATCCGTCTGCATTGTGACAGGTCTGTTGTACTGGGGTATTTTGGTGGGTGATGGTAGTTGTTGTCCTTCTAAAGAGCAGTTGTGGCTGCCCGCAGGAAGTGTGTTAGGTGATGGTCATCCCTCCTGCTGAATCACCTCCCTCTTCCTACCAATTTTTTGTCTGTGAATGACCTTAAAGATTGGTTGAGTGCCCTACAAGGGGTGTATCAAAGCAAATCCTGCTTGCTGGTAGCCAATATTCTTTGCATTGTGGTAAAATTTGTAGGAAAAGCGTTGAGTACATTTTTACCTCTTTTCTATGGGATAAAAGTCACTTTTTGACTGTGAGGAGATGTGGCTGTGTGGGGCATGGATCCATGGCATAGTCAGCCCACCTTCAGATCCCCAGGAGGAGAGCATGGGGTCTGCCTGTCCAAAATCTTCCGTTCCCTTCTTTCAACATCCTGCCGAAGCAGTAGGGCACGGTATCAAGGGACAGCAGGGCACGTGGCTGGGAGGGGACCAGATCCCGGCGCTGCCTGCTCTGGCTCACAGCGGGCAGAGGTGAGGGCAGGGTGGTGGGGACGCCCAGGGGAGGCCAGCGTGGGCGGTGATGGGAGCCGTGCTGAGGAGCTGGCTGCTGGGGTAGGTATCAAGCTAGGACAGTTTTTTCCATGGGTAACAGCTGACGTATGGATTTATGCCCCTCCAAACCAGAATGTGTTTTATTTAGGTTTAGGGCGTAAATATTTATATTTTTTTTTAATATTCAGAATTTGGGCACTGAAGAGTTTTAAAATCCTTGGGGTTTTAATTATTAGCGCTGAGGTTGTCCAAGGCATAGATGGGAAGCATCTGCCCCCCCCAGGTTTCCCCCTGACTGCTGGAATGCTGTCACGAGCAGTGTTGGTATCAGAAATGTGTTCCCTCCTTTCTTTGTTGCTCTCCATGTACTTCCATGTTTGAAAGCTCCTTATGATTTGAAGCCAGTCTTGCAGTAAGTGGAAATGGGCAGCACCTGAAACTCCACACATGGCCGTGAAGGTTTTTATGTAAATCCCGTGCTGCAGGTGACTAGACAAATGCTGAATCAAGAAGTTGCCTTTTGTAAGCTGTAACCGTGATTCACTAATACCTACGGTGTGTGGCATGGGAACACGTACCGCGTAACTCAGTGGAAAGCTGTGGTGTTAAAATACTGTTTATAATTTTATCTATATATATATTATTTACCATCACAGAAGAAAATTAACTAATTAGCGTTTTCTTTTTGTCCTTTTGCTTTTGCGCCTTGTTTGCTGCTCTTTCTCTGTCACCAGCCACCTTTGCTTGGCACTGACTCCCACCACCCCTCGCCATCCTCGCAGCCTGGCCCCCATGCATCTTCAGCAAAGCTTCGGAGGAGATGCAAGGAGAGCGCTCGAGCAAAGTCCTTAGGTTGTGAGGCGCCCAGAGAGAGCGCCCCAAAGCCCGGCGAGTCGGAGGCAGACTCTGACAGAAAGGGGCGAGTTTGCTCCGCCGAGCAAGACGTGGCGTTCGGCTATAAGCAAAAAGCTGGCAAAGGCGGAACGTTGTTTTCTTTCTCCTTGCAACTTCCAGAATCATTTCCTTCCCTCCTGGATGATGATGGCTACCTGTCGCTCCCTAACCTCTCTGAAACCAACCTCCTGCCTGCCAGCGTGCAGCACTACCTTCCCATCCGCTCCCCCTCCCTGGTGCCTTGCTTCCTCTTCATTTTTTTCTTTCTGCTCTCTGCCTCTTTCTCAGTGCCATACGCCCTCACTCTCTCCTTTCCTCTGGCTATGTGCCTCTGCTACCTGGAGCCCAAGGCGGCCTCCTTGAGTGCCTCACTTGCCAATGACCTGAGTGACAGTTCAGAGGAAGAGGTGTGTACCTCGGCATCGAACACACTCTTTTTCGTGTTCAGTGCTTCAGTCCTAACCAGTGTTAGATTGCTGCAATAGTGGTCCTACTTTCAGAGCCTCATTTCTGTCTGTGCTGATATGTTAGAAGGGATGTTTGGGGTGTGGTTTTTTTTTTGTTTGGGGTTGTTTTTTGGTTTTTCTTCTTTTTTTTTTCGTATTTTTTTTTTCTCATGTTGGGAGTGCAGCTTGGGGCCCAGGGTTAGGCACAACACTGTGTGGAAGTGGCTTGGTTTGAACTGTGTCAGCTGATGCAAAGTGACTTGCGCTAAACAAATTGCCACTGATCAGCTCTGAAGTCGTGTCTATGAACCGACCAAGACCTTTTTCTTCGCCCTATCAGTTTATGCTAGGATTAGAATAGTTAGCTAAATAGTGGGTATTCAGTGCAGTTTCCTGCATAATTACATATACATGCATGTATATGCATATGTATGTCTATTATGCTTACATACCTAGCTACCCAACAATAATGGGCACCCTCACCAACTTCAGCACGTTCAAAATTCAACTTTTTGCAGCAGTTTATCAGCTGTAGCCCAAACCCAGAAAAGACTTTCTGCTCCAGCGAAATCTGGATCTGGATTTTCGGCCTTGATCCCATCTCTGCTACAGTTGAGATTGTTTTCCCGTGCTTAAATCCAACATATGAGTGAGACATCAGCTTGGGACAGCTGTTCCGCAGCTGTCGGGGGAGCGTGCCGTGCGGGCCATCTTGCCATTTGCACTGTTCAGTTAGCACTGCCAAAAACGATGCCTCGAGCCACCGGGGTTATCACAGGCGGATAAACCAACTGCAGGAGAAGAGGAGTCCACAGCAGTTCTGGGAACTGTGGATGTGATTATATATCCAGAAGAAGGAAAGGAATCTGCTTGTTTAAGTAACAGAGTAACTGGTGTCTCAGTTTTTGCTGGTGCCTAGTTATTCTTTGTTGACAGAATAAAATGATGAGTTAATTTTTCCCTCGTTTTTTCTTTTCCCCCATCATCTTCAAATACAAAACTATGGTTTTGCTTTGTATGTTCAAAAAAACCCCCACCCAGATCAAATAATTGCAGACCAGTTGGCTGTTTGTAAAACGCCGTCTTGGCCGCTTGTCGATGCCGTTGCAGTAGTTGTCCTCAATAAACCAGCTTGTGCATCTAAACATTTGTGTAAACTGCCACTGTTGGTTTTGTAAGACTTAGTACTGGATTTCATTTCCTTTTTACGGAGAGCCAAAAGTCTCATCAATTTATCTTGTAAAAACATTGTCTTTAGATGCTTTTGGCTCTGTGATTCCTAACAACTAAATAATAATGTGCAATTTCTGATAAAAGGCATCCAAAATGTTGCTGTCTCATTTCGTGTCCTCATTTTGAGATAGCATTTAGGTCTCAATTTGCATTCGCTCTGCACTTGGATTAATGTAATAGCAATAACAGCAGTAATACAGTGCCAGCTCTGGAGGCAATAACGAGGCACTGTTTATGTAATACATCGCTCTGTTCCTCTTTCAGAAATGAGCACTTCTTTTTGTTAGTAAAGTTAGAAAGTATTGAGCATAAAAACATATAAAATAGGCTTTTTAGTGTCGCTCTTTTATGAGGGTGATTACTCTGGCAGTGCTTCCTGGCAGACAACACAGACTTGTGCCTAATCCAGGGGGTATTTCTTGTTCAAAATATTGCATGAAAGTGAGTATGTTTTAAACTTGGGCATGTCTGCATTACATTGGTAAAACAAATCACAGCAATTACTATCTCGAATTAGAGGAGGTGCAGCTGCATCGTCTCAGGAGGTAGCTGCCTTCCCTTTCTGCTCGACCCCTCGCCCGCCCACGAGCCCCACCAGCAGCTGCCTATCGTTCAGTGCACTACAGCCCGGCTCCAAGTTGAGCCCGACCTTTCTTACTCTCCGCTCCAGAGGAAACCTGCCTTGCTGAGCCTTACTTTGGCAATCCCTGCTCTGCAATAACCCCAGATCTTTATTTCAAGTAACTTAGCAATGCTGACTTTGACTCCATGGCTGTTGATTGGCTTATTAGCAGAGATATATGTTGCAATAAAGCAAATTTTTATGCCTTAGTTAAGATTTCATTGCCGTTACGGTAATAGGCATAGAAACCTTTTTTTCCCCTCCAGTTCACCAAAGATTGCACCCAGTGACGAAGAAGTCTGCAAGCAGTACCCTAAACCAATCTCATACCTTGCTGAGCTCTGTTCTCCTCTGAGCAGTGCATCTAGAGGCAGCCTGTGCAGAGACACAATCTCACCCCTTAGATTTCATTAGCTTCTATGTTTGTACCTTAGCAGCTAATATTTCTATTGACTTAAATGCCTAGATTCATTTATTCCTCTCTTTTTTTTCTAAATAGGAGTGACAATGCATAGATTTTTATTTTTTTTTAATTACAAGTGCTTATAGCGTTTTAAAGATGTGAGATCCTTCACTAATAAAGAAGCTATTTTCTAACCCTTTAGTGAAAGCCATGTGGCCAGCTAGGTAGACTATTTTGGAGTTACAGTTTTATTTAAAAATAAAAGCGGTTTGTCTAGTGAGTGGTTATTGCTTGAAAAGTTGCATACAACTTGCATTCATGCGCTTACCGACTAGTCCAAAATGCCCGCTTATTCTTCTGCCTGTCATACAAGCAATACAAATTATTCAAAAGAAGGAATGATAGAGAACAAAGCAATGAAAAAATATCCAAAAAAGCAGTTTTATGAAACATTGCAGTTGTCAGAAAATGACAGATGGGAAATTCAAAGTTAAGACCGATACTCCATCCACCAGTAGGTTGCTGTTTTTCTCTTGTTTCATAGTGATGTGATTTGAGGATGGGATGTATTGTTCTAGCTTTAAATTACCTGCCTGGGTTACTTCAGATTATCTAAGGACCACAAAAAATCACTAATCAAAACCAGAGCTTTCACTCACGTTTAAAGAACATGGATGTGCCAGTCTGGGGCAGTAGGGAGCACTTTACTTACTTACTGGTTTTCCATAAGCTCGCATAACATCAAAAGTAGTCATTTGAACTCTCTTCTCAGCCTGTAGTTTGCTACACTCTGTTTATTAAATCTCGACACTTCCATTCACCACTAAAATGCTCTTCACGGTGTCGAGCAAAGCAGGGATAGATCAGTCTGTGCAATGCTGTGCTTTGTTTCTTTTTTATCACTTGTACCTAGTGAGTGTTTTCGGGGCCGCGGAGGGGGAGTTACTTTTCTTTTTCTCCTGCTTTCATCCATATTCTTAAATGGAATGAGAAGTATTTTTGATTCTTTTAATGGTGGTTTTCTTTCTTTTTACTATCGTCTTAACAATATCAGCTGCTCTTTATTGGAACCGAGTGGGATCTGAGCCTTACCGTTACTCTGCAGACAGACAGTAGATGGGCTGGGGGTATGGTTATTTGAACTCCTTGGTAATGCAGACAGCCTCACGCTGTATAAATGTGGAGACAAGAACAACTTCTGTACAAATGAGGGGCTGAAAGTCAGGTGACTGTTAAAGTAGCCTTTTTTCTTTTTTTTGTAAATTGTCTTTTCCCTCTTCAGATAAAAAGTCAAATACCACATTAATCTGTCTAGAAGAAAAAAATTAATGAATGATTTTCTTTAAAAAAACACTATGGGAGGAAAAGTTTGTTTAGAAAATACTAGTTTTTTTTTCCCCCCGATCTTTTCTAAAGCCACCTGGCTTTCTTAAGAAAAAAAAAATTGTTACTCTAATAATCCTTTTCCAGTAACGTTTTGTTTGGCTTATAAATTTGTTCCAGTAAAGCCATATACTGTGTACAGTACGCCTCGAGTCTTCCTCTGAGTCTGTTCTGTTTACTAATATAGCATTTTTATTTTGCTTCTTTGACTTGTGCGTGGTTTGAAAAGCAATGCTAATGCAGTTCGCAGGGATGTTGAATTTAACAGTTCCCCGTGTGAGCTGCCTGTACTGATGAGCTGGGTTTATTCTTTATTCCTGCCTTCCTCTCGGGACCCGGTTACTTGTCTAACCAAATAGACTGACAGTGAGCAGACGGATACTGCGGCTGATGGTGAGACCACTGCCACCGAGGTTTGTACAGTTGCCGGCACCCAGCTATGGCACGGGGAGAGCGTTTTGCCTCGTCTCTTCCCGGCCCTGAGTGCCAAAGTGCATGTTTCCTGCGGCAGCTCAGGATCCCTCTCCGTGTGTGCATGTGCGTGCGTGCGAGCGCGAGCGATTTGCTGGGGGAGTTGGGTTTTCAGTGCTGCCTACAGGTTCCTCTTACTTCTGGGTTTGGTTGGGGACCTGCAAGGCGCCTCTGCTGCGCAGGTAGTGGGGCAGCGTCGCCTGGGACGGCCGTGCTCGCTGGGTTGTGCCCCGGGTTGTTCAGTTTGCTTCTTCGCTCTTGCAATCCGCAGCCTGTGTGAGACAGGGGGTGGGGGAAAGACAGTAAAAAGCAGGTTTCAAATTTTCTGAATAAAGGTGTTTCCAGATTATGAACATGTGAGGTTTTCCTTGAACGTAATTTCACGTGTCATCTTAACATTGCCACCAGCAGTCCAGGTATTGTCTTCAGAGGAGGCACTGTTATATTTTCCCCGCGCTGAGAAGCCTCTTTGCCTCAACACGGTATATAGACTGCGCAGGCAGATTCAACCCTGTGCGACCCCAGTGAAGTGCATATAATGCTTTCATAATTAATATGGTTGCAGCTGCAAACATGAGCTGAATTTGGTCTGACATCTGGTAGAAGACAGGCTCTTACCACAAATACTACTGTAGGTTTTCAGCAGGATCTCATTAATATTTCAGACTGTTAAAATTATCATCAAGGAAGAATTCTATCCATGGCGTGTCAGGGCAATTCGGCCTGGGCTGTGAATAGAATAGATCTGAGCTGAGTTATAAAGCAGTCAACAGATAAAGATTTTCCCACAGGTCATTTGCCTAATTGGAACTATATGAAAAATTAACAATAAAATAGTGGCACGATTATTAGAAGAATCCGAATGGAGCAACAACATAAAGTCTGTTGAGATGAGTCTGGAGCACAAGATGCTCTGAAGCGCCTCTTGCTTCAGGCCTTGAGCCATACGGAAAGCAAAACATAATCCTAAACCTGTGACACGGGAAATGTTCAGCTTGTTAATCAAAAATGCACCATAATCTCCCCAGCTGCCGTCTTTATTTCAGGGGAGAAGATAAGGTGAACTTCAGTTTTCCTTCTGGATACCTGATTTTCAGAAAGTGTGGTATACTTGCCATCTGAAGGTCCAGCCCTCCGCAGTGGGGCTGCCTTGGCAGGCCATACTGCATTGCTTTCGAAAGTCTGAGCTGAAGTGCATTTCAGCTGAAATGCAGGCGATTCCAGAAGACCACCCCTGCAGCCAGAGCCTGAAAGAACATGTACAGACCAAACATGAAATACCGTTATGTAGATGCAGGAAGGGACTGAGGTTCGGGAAACGGCATTCTTAGCAAATACAGTGTGCTTTGTTCTGTAGAAAGCCTTGCAGGTTGTTTGCCCCGGCGAGTTAACGCAGTGCTTTGCCGTGGCCCAAGAGATGTTTGAACTCTGGGATTACACACTTCCAAAGGGTCTGCTGTTGCCATTCGGTCCTAAACCAGCCACGATCTCAGTGAGAAGGTCCAATTGCTGCTCCCTAAATAGAGATCTAGGAACGTGGAGCACACCAAGGATATTTATAAAAGGAAAAAGTTTACACTATTCCTTCGTTCACAACAAGTTTGAAAAGCGGAGGCTTGCTCTGAGTTAGAACAGTGCAGAGTCAACCAGTGGGTCTACTCTTCTCCTTAAGGCCTTAACATAGAGAAAATATGACCTTAACCTAGCGTGTTCCTCTCACTAATTTTTGTAAAGCCTTCAGTCATACCAGTGGGTAAGGTGTTGTTTTCCGATCTTTCTCATGCTGGCAGTCGGATCAAGAGGAGGACGGAGATCTGAAGGCACAGGTACAGAAACGAAAGGCCCAAGTGTCACTGTTGGGGGTGTTCACCTCTCTCAGCATGTTACTGTCAGTTCTCTGTGAAGAAATGTGTAGAAACAGCATTTTGTATCCTTTCAATACTGTTTCCCTTACCTTTCCCTTTCTTTTTTCACTTCTTTCAGAATAGTCTGATTAAGCGAATACAGGGTGAAAATGTGTATGTCAAACATAGTAATCTTATGTTAGAGGTTGGTATTGGTATATACCAGTGCATGTACGTACATGTGTGTTAGTTCTAGTGATAAACCGTGAATCTGCACTATGATGCATGAACTGTGTATTCCCACCTGCTAATAAATTAAATAGTTTTGTTTTTTCTCAGATTACGATGACTCCTCTAACTCGTGCTATAAATCTATATATGCGTGCGCCTATGTGTGTGTGCGTCCACGCGCATATGTATGTTAGAAGCCTCCTTATCAGGTGTAAATTGTAGTGATACAGTTAAGCTCTTTAAGAGTATATTTATACTCACTTGTATGAGATATGCTATGCTGTTATCTTTCAAAATGCCACATTTTCACAGAGTCTTGTGTTAGTGCTGTGCTCCCCGGCTCCCTCAGATGTTACTTCCCTCTTTACTAACCAAGTTGTGTGTTTTGGCTCTAAAATTTGGTTGGCTTAGGATGTATTACAAACTGCTCTATTCTTTTAAAACTGTCCAGGATCTAGACAAAACCCAGGAAGATCTGATGAAACATCAGACCAATATAAGCGAGCTGAAACGCACCTTCTTGGAAACCTCCACAGAAACGGCTGTGTCTAACGAGTGGGAGAAGAGGCTTTCCACATCTCCCGTTCGGCTTGCCGCAAGGCAGGAGGAAGCTCCTATGATTGAACCACTAGTGCCTGAAGAGGTCAGCGTGAGCTGAAAGGCTTCATTATGTATTTGTCTATTCGTTTTTACTTATAATAGCTCTCAGTAGATTTAGAAGCTGTAGTCAGAGGCCATTCCCCACTTGCAGGTGCTCCGTTTTTCTCAGGACTTGGGCTCTAGCAGCAAAAATGCAAGGAAGAGTAGATATATATGTGGGTGTGTGTATTATATATATGTAGTTAGAGTATGAAATTCACTGTAAGCCACATGGCAGAACTGGGTCTCTCTAAGAGTGCAAAACACAGTCTTCCTTACAGGTTCAGTGAGCTTGAGGAAGTCCAGCCGTGCGTGAAAGAAACCATGAAGGTGATGGAGAGAAAATTTAAATAATGGTGACTGGTTGGGAGCAGCAACGTAGCGGGACGGGTGGGAGTATGAAGCTTGACAAGAAAATACAGAGCAAAGGGCAGAACTCTCTCAGTCTTAGAAGGCGGGGAAGAAATAATGATGATAATTAAACCTGCTTGGCCAGTTCCGTAAGGGAACCGATAGTTGCTGCAGTCTGCTGAGTACCGTTTTGTGAAGACCAACTGCAGATTGCTGAGCGTGTGCATTTTCATGCACTGTGCATGCATGAAAGAAATCTTGCTCACTAGGCAGCCTTGAAGTGTTTGCAAGAAACTTGCCAGTTAAAAAGCTGCCTTTTGTTTAGTTTGTGAGTAGATAATGAGATGTAGAGATAGCAGCGTAACATTCACGTTGCCTCGAAATACATAGATCTTGGAAAAAAGCAGAGAATCTTTGTGTAAATCCAGTGGAGCAGAAAGAAGTGTGCTAGTGTGGTCTGCATGAAGATTAATCTTTTTATTCTACTCTTGATGCGTATCTGGTTTCTGCCTCACAGGAGTCATCTTTACGGTTACCACTTGTGTTTAGCGTTACAGACCAATACATGGATATAAAATTTGCTTCTGTCCCCCCAGCCCTGATGCAGTGTTGTAAGGAACACAGCAAAAATTGGCTGGGAAGTATAACTCGGAAGAGTCTTCTGATGTCCCACCTTAGAGGTTGACACTGCAGACCCGCAGCTCTCTGCAGAGAAGGGAATCCCTGGAGGCACACAGATGGCACAGAAGGCACACATTAACTTCTCCTCTTAGGCAAAGGGATGTTGCCAAGAAAAGGTCCCAGCTCCTCTTCTCCCACATTATACCCAAGTTACATTAAAATACCTAAAAAGCAGACTCGGTGCCCACAGCTTACCTCTCAGAGAGAGCGCTGAGGAGTCTTAATGTTGCTTCTGCTGCTTTGTTCAGGAATCATCACAGATCCTATAACCATGTTTGGTTGTAGATGAAATGACAGATTTTCTCTCTTAAAATTGTCAGTGTAATAAATGGAATGCATTTAACATGTTAAAGATGTAAGGAACTGTTGAAAAGGGAGTGGTTGGCTAGCTGAGCCTGAATCAGAGAAATGCAGGTGAAGCAAATTTATAATCCCCTCAATTTCATGTGTATTACTTTAGAAATCTAAAATTTTTAATTAAAACGCACAAGCAGTAGCAAAGTGTTACACAGTTACGTGGGCTTCACCCTGAGGAAACACATCCAAATTTAAACATCCATTTGGAAAGAAGAAGGGCAGGTGATATCCTTAGCTGGTACCTCTTCTCTGGCTGGAAGAAAAGGACTTGCTCAAAGCAACGTCCAGTTTCTATATTATCATATATGCATCGAAGTAAACTACAGCCGTTCCACAGAATCTCACATCCCAGTGAAGGCATTTCTGTGGGAAAACGTGAGTGGATTTGAGCTGTCAGAGCCTAACTCTGAGGTGACTTCCAGCACTAAAGGACTCCTGCTGTAGGTAACATCTGACCGTCCTTTTTGGTGCAGCTCAGCGGGGTGGTTTTGGTTCACACGTCCTGCTGAGAGAGGAGTTTGTTAGGGAAGAAATGAAGTCGTGTATAGGTCAAAATCAGCACCTTGATGTCTACTAAGAAATGCGGAGGCAGTCCGGATAGAGAGCACGTGGAGCTGTGTCATGTGGCAGCTTCATCTAGTCAAAGAAGTTACACATTTAACGTAGCACATCCACTTTAAAAATATTTTCAGTGCTGTTACCTGTAGCTCTTTAATAAAACAAGAACAGAAGGGAAAATATGCCCTTTCAGAATGTGTGCTTTGAGCATTTGGCACCTGTGTGTGTTGGGTCAGTTTGATTTTAAGCCTGTCTAGTCACCAGTTCATTTTGTATAATAACAGGAGAAATAGGGGGTTTTTTCCTTTAGTTACAGAAAATATAGTTTTAAATATCTGCCGTAATGGTGGCCAGATAGCTGCCGAACATGAAAGCTATCACATTAACAAACTCCTTGACAATGTTTAATCTGGCCTGGATTGGATTATACCAGCACTTTAGAAATAAAGAAGTTACGTATCTCATTACAGTCAGGTAGATGAGCTGTTCCTCCCTTTCTCTCTCAAGTTTCCAGAAGTTTTGTATCTCTCTTTAAACTTGTGCCTTTCTTCTTGAGTATGCGGAATATACGTATTTAAAATGGTACATTTTAAACAATACCTTAGGAAATGGAGCTTTACCAACATTTGTAACTGTCCCAGTTTTTCAAGTTGCAGAGACACTCTCTTCTCATTCTCACAGCACTGGGAAAGCAGAGGTGGGATAAAGGTGATTTAGATGTCGCACTGCAGAGGGTAATACAGCAGTGGTTAGCTTCCTGCATGGGACCAAGGCTCTTGAGACCTCTTGCACCTGTAAGGAGAAAAGGAGAGTGGAAATCTGTGAAGGCGGCGGGGCCCCTTCTAGGCTGTCGGTGGAAGCCACGGAAGTTGGCACCAGACAGGGTTCAATGAGTGATATAAGATGGAATGAGCATAGTGCGTCCACACCTGGTGTTACTCAATTTGCTGTTTTTCCTGCTGTGCAAACGATATGCTCGTGTCTACTTTGCATTCGTCACAGAGACACACTGATTTCACTTCTTATTGGAAACCTCTCCGCTGTAAAATTATTCTGTTTAATTCTGCTTCCTAATTTACCATGCAGTGAATAGTTTCTAGAGTAGAGAAATATGACGAGCTATTGTAAAGTATAGTGGACTTCATACCCTCCATTTACTAAAACCATTTATTCCCCTGACATTAGACCAAAGAAGAAAGAGAAAAATCAGAAAAACTCATAATTTTGCAGAAGGGAGGTACTACATTCCTTGAATTGCAGGTAAAAACAAATACTTTTTTGAAATGCAGTGAAAGAGGCTGGCAATGATTTATTCTTTTATTATATTTTTTTCCTTTCCAAGCCCCACTTCTTTTTTTATTGTTATTATTATTATTATTTATCAGTATTTCATAAGTTGCAGAGAGAGATGTAATCTGGGGCCCAAATTCTGAGGAATGAGTCCCCTCCAGAGCTTATGGCTTCCTAATAGAGACTGATTTCTCTGCTGGTCAGAAATCTACGTGCACGGTGCTGTTTGTGGATGTTGTTTGCAGTTGTGCATGCATTTCCAGCATAAGCCTCACTGAGAACGTTACGGTGAATGGGGCACTTCTGTCATTAGAATTAATTTCCGTTATATTGTCAAGTGAATTTAGATTATGCTGAGTGATGGTGAACTTTGTGTTCTTATTGGTCTTTCTATTAGCCAAGTGTGATAGAGAAGAAGCTGCAGGAAGGAGAATCTGCTGGCACTTTGGTTACTTCTCATCAAATCATTATCCAGAAAATTATTCCATCATCCCTAGAGGTTATTTTTAATTCATTCGATTTTAAACTACCACATTTGCTTGGTTGAATACAGAAGTTACAGTCTTAAAGTCAAATAACGGGATGCTGCTTGCATAGTCAAAACAAATCGCATAGCGTATTTGCATGAGGAGGAGAAAGGATGCTGCATTGAGTTCAGAATCTCTAGTAGTATGGCGTTTCCTGCGTTGTACTGCTCAATTTAAACAGTCCTGAAGGGGGTTGATGTCACTCTAATCGAAACAAGGAAATTGAGCTATGTACAAGTGCATACTATTCTAAAATTTCTGTTTTTAGAAACAGACTATGTGTGTGACAACTGGGGAACAGCTGCATGGGCTAATTTGCCCTATTTTTCTAATTTGTTTTTGACTGTAGCATTATGAACCATTGCGATACATGATGTTTAATCTCAGGATTATTCCAATCATCATTTTAAATGATGCACTAAAATGCTATTCTGCTTCAAATTCATACAGAAACAGTGTGGCAAAAGTAATTTTTTGTGTCCACATTCTGTGGGCCTCTAAGGGAGGGGGGAATATGCAAAGAAATGATACCTTGCCTAAGGTGATTCTGTTTGCTTGTTTGATAACTACTCTAAGAGGTACAATGGTAAAAGTTATTACATACTTTCAGAAGAGGCAGCATTGATTTCTTAAAAGTCTTCATACTTTAGTGCTCCTGAAGTACAGATAAACCTTCAGACATTCTAATTTAGCTTTTATATCTCAAATATAGGGCACTGAGGATTGGGTTATTATAGACAAAATACCCTCTGAGATAGTTGATGATGAATCGAAAAAAAATCTGGCGTACAAAGTAGTGACTGTGAGCAGTAAAACTGCCTTTCCACCTGAGATACTAAAATCCAGTACCGTTCTAATGCAGAGCTTTGAGGACTTGGAAAGTGAAATACAATCCAAAGAGGAGAATAAGCAGAAAATATTCACCCTAGGAAAGTCCTATGATACCGTATCCGGGAAAATTGTAACCATGACAAGTAAAGCTAAAGAGGGCGAGAAAGCAGTACAGCCTTCAGTAGAAGCTTTGCAAACTATGGCAAGGGAAGTGCAAGAATCTGTGAAAATCATTCCGGTAGTGGCCGAGTATGAAATCCTCGAGCCTGTCACTGATGAGAAAGCCAGGCGGGAATCCGACGTGCAGAGCACGAAAAGAAAGCTGTCCGACTCTCTGACACCTATAAAGGAAGCAGAATCTCAGTTGCAAAGTCCTGAAGAGGAGAGTTTGAAAAAGACCCTAAAGATGGACCAGGATTTGCAGTTACATGGTACACTGGGAAGCTTGCAGCTTGGCAAAGCAGAAAAACACCTTGACAGTGAAGCTGTAAAAGCAGGGGCATTTGCCCGGAGAGATAAGAGCCTGTCTGAGTGGAGATATTCCAGAGAACAGCCATTTACCATTGCTACTGCTCACTATGTTACCGAGTCGTCTGCATCAAAAGTAGTGGTAACAAGTGGCTTTGACTTCGTGCCACGGTTTAAAGATTAAAGCATGACTTCTTTTAGGCAATCCCCTCACACCACCCTACCTTTCGGCTCTCCTGCTGCCTGGCTTTATGTTGACAGCAGCCAACCCAGCTTATTTTTTTTCCCCCCTCATACTCTGAATCCGTCCCACAGTCTGAAGCAGACATTATGTAAGGCTGTCGACCTTTCCAGTGTGTTTAAAGATCCGTGTTACTGAAATGTAGCATTGCTGCTGCGGCTTGTTAATAAAACGAGAAAAAAGGTTTGCTTGAACCAGCAAAACGCCAGCGCTAACAACTACGCTTCGTAACTATTGCTTACTACAGCCATTATGAATTTGCTCTGATTTATTTTCCCATTCTTTTCCTGTTTCCAACCTCTCCGTGCCCCCCCTGCAACCTTCTCTCCCTTTCCTCCGTCTCTGCCTCCGGTTTTGGCAATTAATACGCCTGCGCACGTGGGTCTGCCTTTCTTCTGTGTATGACTCTGCATTTCTTTGTCTATTTAGACTAAACAGTCCACCAGTGAAAAAACCTTGGATGGTTCAGATATCTTCAGTTTAATAGAGTCCGCCAGAAAACCGACCGAGTTCATAGGAGGGGTTACCTCTACTTCACATAGCTGGGCTCAGGTGGCCGTTTGATTCCCTCCGTCAGCGTTGTAACCGCACACCGATTACTTTCGCTTTTCTTTTGTTTTCTGTTTTCATGCATCCCTCAGAACCTGTATACCTAACGCATGTGTTCGTGTGCCTTTTCCTTTGTTACAATCGACCACAAAAGAAACTTGACTGAAAAGAAAGGAAATAAAAAACAAACCCGCACAAACAGGTTTAATCTCATTCCACTTTACTTTGTTTATTTTGCAGGGTGCTGTATTTTGCCTTTATAAAACTCACGCAAAAATACCGACGAGAAAACCACTGACCTTTCTCTTCACTTTTAAAAATTGTGGTTCTCGCTTTGTTTTTCATTTCTACTGTTCCGATAACATCCTGAGAACAAAAATCCTTGCAGCGTGAGAGAAATAAATTGGCAAAATATATAATACCCATTTTTTTGTATTTATGTTCGCAGTGCATTAATCTCAGGAGCTGTTGCAAGTAGCTTCTGCTTCTGACGCTGAGGGGTTTTTCTTGGTTTTTTTTTCCCTCCTTCCTTGCAGAGAATAGACACGACGACATCTCAGGAGATAACTTCCAGTGAAATGAAGCAAGCGGGTCAGCCACATCAGGATACAGTGAAGAAGGTTGTACAGGAGACTGTAGTTATCGAGGAGAGACACGGGGTGGATGTGCATGCAGGCGGGGATCCTGCTCAAGTGGCCGGACTCACGCTGGATGCCCAGGCTGAGGCAGCGTCGGCGGCGGCTGCGGGCGTGAAAGGGAAGGAGGGTGCTGCTGGGACTGAGGGGGCGAAGGAGGAAAAAAGGGAAGAGGCTGGGAAAGCCCTCACCAAACAGGAAGGAGTCGCTGCTGCTGCTGCTGCTTCGTGTGAGCGAGCGGAGGAGCACAGTACAACAGTCCACGTTTCAGAGTCTTTGGAAAGAAAACCTCATTTTGAGGTAACTCGTTACTAAATTGGCCGTGTCTGTGCTGTGTTGTGAATGTAGGCCATAGTGGACTCAGTTAATTCCTGTCATGGAAAGTAAAGTGTACCAAGTTTGTATGGTTGCACCTTTACAGCAGGCAGTTTGTTTCTCCTCTTATTTCCTCCTCGCGTGGCACCTGCAAGGCTTGTTGCTGGTTTCCATCATTGGCAAAACGCCGTGCATGTTTTACCTAAAAGCGCTTTTCATGCTACAGAGAAGTACCTAATTCGGTGGCATTTTATGCAACGGATAAGAAGAATTCAGCTGGCATTCTCTTTGGGAAAGTCCGTCAAGATCAGCAAAGTTGATGTGTCCTCAAAGACAGAAAATACATTATTTTTTCCATGCCCCGTACAATTCTAAATAAGTGTACTGTGTCTTAAAGAGCCCAGGTTCATTATCTTAGTCCCGTTAGAATTTCAAGAACTGTTTTGCAGAGGAGTTAAAAAAATCTTGTTCTTGCTCTTTTTTTCTGAGAGCTGAATGGAAGACTAAGCCTGAACAGGATCCGTTCTCTTGTCATTTTGAGAAAACGTAGAGTCCCAGAGTAGTTGAGGTTAGAAGAGACATCTCGAGGTCATCTGCTCCAATCCTCCCTGCTCAAGCAGGGCCACCCAGAGCCAGTGGCCCAGCACCATGTCCAGACAGCATTTGAATATCTCCAAGGATGGAGACTGCACAACCTCACTGTGCCAGTGCTCAGTCACCTCACAGTCAAAATATGTTTCCTGAAGGTCAGAGGGAACCTCCTGTTTTTCAGGTTGTGCCCATTGCCCTTGTACTGTTTAGATCTTTTCTGAAGTTTGTTTTGATAAAGTCCAAGATAGTGCTGATGTTGCCAGCATTATATGCATTTGTGTACCACTGTAATGGAGACAATTTTCTCTTTTTTCTTTTTTCTTAAATGCAGAGCGCTTTTTAGTTGTTCCGTCTCCTTTCTTTGCTAAATGTTCCAATTCCTTTTTTTTTTGTTCACACAGTCACCAGTTGTGAAGACTGAGACTATCAGTTTCAGTAGTGTCTCTGCTGGTGGGGAAAACCTTGAAATTTCAACAAAGGAAGTGCCAGTAGTCCATACAGAAACAAAAACCATTACGTATGAGTCTTCTCAGGTAAGAAATTCTGCAAAAGCCAGGGTCTAATATAACACACCCTTAAGGAACCCGTGTTTCTTCACCCATCCTTAAGTGTATGCCTCAGTGTAATCTGTTCTAAGTTGTTCAGGTATTAAATATTAGCATGAGGAGGATGTACATAAGAATAGCTTACCTGAGGGTGACTGTCACGTTCCCACTGCAGGGCCTTTGGAGAACGTTGATGAAACTACAGATTCCAAAGCCCCAGCTGTCCTTCCAGAAGCTAATGGAGTCTCCAGATGCAGAGAGTAGTACTGACACATGATCACCCTAATAGTAGTTATTTCCCTACCGTTAGATACTCACTTTATGAAGAACTGTAGAGATAGGGAAGTTCCGGCAGTCCAGTCCTTGCCTCTCATGTGCTGAGGAGCATCTTTTTTGATGAGTGTTTCTCTCTTCTGGTTCTCAGGTGGATTGCAGTGCTGATTCAGAACCGGGTGTATTGATGAGTGCACAAACTATCACATCTGAAACCACCAGCACTACAACCACTACACATATCACCAAAGTGAGTCCTCAGAAAACAAGGAGGGTTTTTTTTTTCCACAAGGGTGTATGTTTTCTTAACTTCAGTCCTATTGTTTATTTTAAAACAGGGACACATGCTTATACTCTTTGGACAAAATCCTGTCTGGTTTGGGTACCTGTCTTTATTCACCTGTCTTTGGCTATACTGGTGCTTCATTAACGCATCATCCAAGGACTTGACAAGAGTCCTGAGAGTCATAAACCCTTAGGGTAGGTCTGTGCAAGCACAAAACCTTGCTGTGCAGGGACACTTGAGTTAACTGCAAATACTGTCTGGACCTGGAGGCAGTGTAGCCACGTTGGCACCCTGTGGTAGCCAGGAAGGAATAACGTGCCTGAGCGTAAGGCTCCATTGATAGGACTATACTGCCTCTGAGTCCTGAGCTATTTTCCCTGAACAGTGTTGAAAGCACGTAGTAAATCTGTATCATCTAGTCATAACAGGACATTCAGTCAGCTCAGATACCACAGTCGCTTCGCTGGGTGGTACCCTAAGGAACGTGCCCACAGCCAGATTGAAAGCTCTTGGTTGCACAGACAGATGAACTTCCAAGTTCAAAGATAACATCTAAATAAGTGTTCCTTCCTAAGGAGAAACACCCTTAGGGCTGCGACAGCTTTCCTGCCAATATTCACTGAGGACAGGATTTCATCTTTGTGCAGTGAAATTCACCCTTCAGTAGATGAGCTATACAAAGGCTGTACCACCCTGTACGTCCTTCTGAAGCCTGCAGTTGGACTTAACTAGGTCTTACTATCTTAATATGAACTGTCTCCATGTCCATTCTTTTCTGGGATGAATTTACCTGCCATTTTTGACATATAAACCTCTCTCCTAACACATGTGCAGATTGACTAGAATCCTAAAATTATCTGTGTTGGAAGGACCTCTGTAGGTCATCTACTCCATTCAGAGCAGGCCAGCTCCAGAGCTGCTCTGGCTGCTGTTCAGTGTTGTCCCCTCTGTGCGTGCTGTTTGAGATAGTTCAGTCCAGTCACGTCTGGGTTCCTGCCCTGATCATTCTCCAGTGAGCAGGGACACTCTTCGAAGGAAGTTACTGACATGCATTTGTCCCTCCCATCTAGACTGTGAAAGGAGGCATCTCAGAGACAAGAATTGAAAAACGAATAGTCATCACAGGAGATGCAGATATTGACCATGATCAGGTAAAATCTGTGAACTGCCAAAGGCTACCCTGAAGATTGCCAAAGAGAACATTTCAAAACATTGCTTTAAAAGATTCTATTCATACTGGCATGCCTTAAATAAAACTGGATTAGTAGTTAAATCAGTGATGGTATATTTCATATTTTAATCATTTTCCTCATTTGTAAATTGTGTATTATCTCATGAATCTCTTCCACCTTGCTACTGATCATGCATGTTCCACCTCCTTTTTGTTTTTGCCCTTCTGTGGTTTCCTTGGGATAGGCGCTGGCTCAGGCAATTAAAGAAGCCAAAGAGCAGCACCCTGACATGTCAGTGACCAAAGTAGTGGTACATAAAGAGACAGAAATCACACCAGAAGATGGAGAGGATTGACCCCAGGTAAGAGGACTAGATGATTTTCCTAGGCATTTACTGGGCTGGCATGTTGCAAAGGTTGTTTTCCTACCATAATTCACCTCTTAACTCTTTGCTTTCTCTCCCTGGCATTTGCAAGTTGCATTTGTGCTGGTTGTCAGTTCTGGAATTTGAATGTAACCACATTCAGCTCCAAACCTCTCTCTTCATTTAACGGTGCCAGCTGGAGAAAGAGAAACTGCTCATTTGCTTTTGTTGGCTCGCTGGAAAGTCTTCATTGTCCATGCTTTGATGTAGTCTAATTTTCTAATTCTGATGTAAAAAAAATAAATTATCTGTTGTCTGCTTTTATGTCGTTTAAGAACAAAAATAATTTGTTCTTAAAGGTATGCTTTTTGTTTAAAAATGCCAAGGGAAAAACCCACAGCTGCTGTGTCAGTGTCCCGTGCAGATATGTTACGAGTTAAGCTTTAATTCCTAACTTGCAGAGAGAGATACGGTCCAATTTGCTTTTGATTTTTCTTTTAAACCCAGCGATTCAGTGTGTCGGTATCTGGATGTCTTGGCTTTCTTGTGTTTGAAAGAACATTGCGTGGTTTAAAGCAGCATTGTTTGTCAGGATGAGATGAAAATGCAGCTTTTCTTGTGTCAAGCCTTTTTTTTCAGTAACGGCATGCTCTCCAGTTGTGGCTGGCTAAACAAAAGTCTTGAATATTACTATATTTATTCTGTGTGCAAAACCATGTCATGCATACTAACCTGCTATGCACAAGCCGTTAATGCCAGCACCGTCGCACACATTGCTTTGGATGCTGTACGCAGAAGGGAAAGAGAAGCTGCTTGTCCGATTTGTTTAAATCGGTAGCAGCATTTTATTCTTGAAACAATATATATTCCCTAGCACTGTGTGTAAGTAACAGAGCATGAGGCACAGCACCTTCTGAAGCTGTTTTGCTCTCCTGCATTTGGATATAGAGACCCTAAAACCCCCTGAATTTCAGAATCTGTTATTTATTTGGAAGGTGGAAGCAGTCACTGAGGAGTGAGTAGCTGTGATTCTTGTGGTATTCTGCTAATCGTTTCAGCGACGACGCAGTGTGGCTTGCTTCAAAGTCTATTGATGTCACTAATTCTTTCCACTGGCGTCAGTGGACTTTGGATTTGGGCCAAGTCGCTTATACTGGGACGATGCCGTTTTCAAATAGCTTCTGTTAGACGGACGAATTGACAAAATCTCTTCTGCGGGAGAGCAGTTGCTTCAAATCATTAACTCGGTTCTCTTCCCTGCAGGAATAACCTAGGTTGCGTATGAATCCAGACGTGCACACCAGTAGGAATTCGAGAGCCTAAATGGAGTCTCAGTTCCAACCTGACTGACTTGTATCTGTCTGTGGAAAATTTCAGTACAGAAGAATTGATCTTGACCGTTAATAAAGAAACTGGCAGAGACACCTTCCCATAGAAAGCAATCCGAATCAGCAGCAGTTAAACAATATTGCATGAAGCGACGATAAAATTGCAGAAAAGCAGCATTTTTAATTTTCTTAAAATGTCTAAGTTTTCAGCTATACCTGCACGTTCATAAACAATATAAACAGTGATCTCATGTAACACATAAACAGTTCATGCCTTTCACAGTTTATGAAAGTCTAAACAAATTAAAAACTGTTAGGTGGCAAGCCTTTTGTTTACGGATATTGTAAATGAAGATTACCCCCAAAGCGCTAGAAGCTGTATAGGTACTGTGTATAATGTTTTACCACACATTAGATGTGCCAATAACACAGTTTATTCAGTAAACAACTTGAATCTTATTTTTGTTTCATCTGGTTTTATTACTGCCCGATAAACGATGACGAATCTTTACTCTTATCAAAATATTTAAACGCTTACAAAGTGTGCTTTGTATACCTGACTGAATACCTTATGAGGTAGTAATGATTTTAGGATATTAACTTTAACGATTTTTGTCAACATTGTTCGGAGTCAGCTTCCAGTCACCCTTCACAAATCCTAACCTTGTAAATTATATGTAGTTATTTTGGAGAAAAAAAAAATATCTGTATTTTACTTAGTTTGCAGCATTAGAAAATTATTAATCTGAAATAACCGTGATGGTTTTCTATTGATTTCCCTTCTGTTCTCAGAGGAAAAAAAAAAAAATCTATTTGAGAATCTGGTCAGCATTTACTATCTAGTTCAGAGTCAAGCCTTAACCTGTACAGGACGTCCACTGAAAACTCGTTAGTGTCCAGCTATAATACCCACGTAAGGGATAGCGTCCATTACACTGTCAGCTGCATCACAACACATGGTGAATGTATGTTTCTGCATAGTGAAATAAAAGTGGTAAATGCATCCAAAATCGTATTGTTCTGTGTCTAGGAGCACCTAGTGTTTTTTAACGTGCAAAACGTTACGTTATGTTTGTAAGACACCACAGGTTTTACTCATCTGCCCAGCAGACAGAGTTTTGCCTTCAGCGGCTGGCGCCGCGCTGCGCAGGCAGTTGGAGTCAGCGGAGCATCCGCAGGGATGACAGTGTTCACCTTGGAGCAAACGGTGTTTGCAAAGGAGTATTTGGTTCCTCGCTTTTCTCTGGTTGCGTACTGTTTCACCGAGGCTAAACGAAGGATTTTGTGGTTGCTTGGAAAGTAAAGGCCAGTAGCGCTTGATCCAGATCTACTTTTGCTCTGAAACATGGATAAAATTCTCTCTCTAGCGCAGTACTTACTTATCTGTTCCTTTTCCTTGCTCCTTTGCCACGTCTCGTTGATGCTCCCCTGGTAGTTCAAGAGAAATCCGTAACAATTAATTCACCCTTAAATCTTTATTTCCTCGCGGGACTGAAAGAAATAGCTGCCACAGACTTTTCAGGACATAGAGGGCCAAATTTGCCCATCGCTGTTTACACGGGGCTCCCTCACATTGAAGTCAATGGATTTGGCTTCAGTGGAGAGCAGGATTTGACCCAGTGACTTGTTAATAAATGTTTATTTTCTTAATTTAGAAAGAAAAATAGTATATATAGAGAGAATAACCTGTAGATAATAATTAAAAGTAATATCCCAAGGCTTTTAAAGCTTCGCCCTTAGTCTCTAAACCTCTTCCTTCCACTAGCCATTCTTCATGCCTTTAATCCAGAGTGCTAACTACGTAACCCCCCCTGCCACCACCGCTGCTTACTTCTAATGACCAACGCAAAGATTGCCGTCTGTTGTGATCTTTGATTGACCTCTCCTCCTAGTCCTTCAGATGTAGAGAAGAGCACCTATGTTCTCAGCCCTCTCGGTGACGGTAGGCTCAGCTTTCTGGTGCTGCCAGCGCCCGGCGGCAGCCGGGGGTGGAGGAGGTACTCGCCCTTTGTCTCAGCAGACGACATACCAGGTTCTCGCTACTGCATCAGGAGTTTCAAAACAGACTCTGAAGCCATATTGATCTTCCCTCAGGTGCCCCTTATGTTGTCAGCTAAGAAACAGCATTTGTATTACCTCAGAGAGACACGAGGCAATTGCACAGCCTTCTCTCCAGAGTTAGCGTTATATTTTAGCATGGCTTGAGGAGATTGTACTTTGGTGGTACCGCGCAGTATGTATGCTGTCTAAAGATGTTGTATGAGAAGTTAGTCTCCTTGGAAAGGACGCTCACAGCTAAGATACGGCCTAAGCGTATGCAGACTATGAGGAGATGAGAGTGGACAGGCAAGGACATCTCAGTGCCACTGTTGCCAGTAGACCCTTGTTTGGGGGGTGGTTCCTGGGAGTGATAGTTTTGGTTTTTGTTAGAAACTGTTTCTTGGGTTGTCTGCCTAATGCTGTGCCACATGAAATAAAGAACACCTGCCTGTTTCTATCAACCATCTTTTGTCTCTGTCTCATTTACTGTTGGTCCTTGTCCGGCTTCTTAACTTAAAGCAGCTTAGAAAACAAACCACCAAATACCATGTTACTTGAAGGCACCATTACCAACACAGGCCCCAGTACAGGAGACAGCCTCACACGTTACCACTGAAGTCACACCTTCAGCCCCGTGAGAACTGGCGGCTCCACACCACTGAGGGAAGGGACCAGGGTGGCCAGGCAGGGCCTTGCACGCCAGGCAAGAATGGGCACAGCAAGCGATCGCCGCAGCTGTGGCTGTTACAGACGCAGAGAGAAGGAATACACTGCCTTGGCGTTTTTAAGGCTGTTTACAATCACTTGACATTTATCCCTCTGAAGTATTTTAAGGCTGTTGCATCACAAATGGCAAGTAATGATGTGCTCAAGCATATAAAAAAAATTTGAATGGGCCTCTAAATGCAGATATTGGGTCAAAGTGAGAGTTTAGTTGTCTTTCTTCCCAGAGCAGATTTCGGCAGCTGGTGAGATGATGTGGCTCACCTCTACAACTTGTATCTGCTGAAGTTACAGTTCCTTATGAATAGTTCTAAATGGCAAATAAAGTGGACGTTGAGTCCAAGCTTCAGTGTGGCAAACACCCCGGCAAACCTTGCTGCAGATTTCTTGCCTTAGCCCAAAATAGTTCTGTCACTTAAGATCACAAGGCCCATTTACAAGCTTCACCTTTACATCTTCCCTCTTCACACGGAATAAGGGTAAGGTAAAGAAATGTGTTGCCCTATTTTATACAGGAGCAATGATGGTCCGGGTTCTGCAAACTAGGAATCAATCAAACCTAATTTTTTAAAAAATGTTCCTAGTCTAGCCGATTAAAAGTTTGTGACATGCCTGAGGCAATGCTGAGATCCATTGCATGATTTATTTTTTAATGTTTGTTGAACTCACCAAAAGCACATACTATATATACTCTTACCTGTTGCCCAAAGAAAATCATGTTCCGTCAACTACTCGTTGGATGAAGCTGGCTGGCATGATTTGGTAGCGTTAGTTACCATACAGTAAAATACCCTACACAAAAAAATAATTTCCAATGAGCAAAGTGCAAACAAAGGAAACCCAATTCTCATTTGACTGTAGCTATTTCAAAGCATTAAGAAGAAAAGGGGTGTTTTTCAAGGTACATATGTCTCAAACTACAGCTCAGTATTTTGAAACTTGGACTCAGCTCTTCTATATTGTTAATTTTAAGGAAAATCTGTAATTGGGCAGTTTCGCATTCCCGAGTCTTAGATCCACTTTTTCCTGAAGTAGATGAAGAGCAACACTCAGCTAATAAGAGCAGACAATTGCTAGATTCTCTTCTTTCCCTTCCCCTCTGTTACGGAAAGCAGCAGATACTTGTTTTCAAGTATTTTTCCATTTGTACTGAACCTGCTTCAGTTGACTCTACTGATCTAATCTCTCGAGATGCCTTCGCAATTTCTGTTGTTCCTGAAGCCCCCTATCTCTGGTTACAGGCTTGATGTTTTCCATGGCTGTGTGGTAATGAAATGACACTAAAGAAACTCTCTGTGAAGTGGAGTTAAGACCAAAGTCCTCTTAAACACCATCTGGGGCTGGGTGGATGTGAAGAAACGCTTCTTACGACAACAGGAGCTGAAGTCCTGTATAGATCCCAGCTGGACAGGATCTCCTGAAGTCCTGTGTAGATCCCAAGGCATAGTGGTGGGTTGAGGTACTATGGATGGACAAAGGGATGAATATGAGAAACACTCCACACTTTTTTTTTAAGGAGGAGGCAATGAAGCACTTTTCTTAAATCTGTAGATTCCAAAGGTGATGTCAGTCTTAGATTTCACGTGATGGTTTGCTGTATCTTTTGTCATTAGTGTTACGCCACATCGGGGGAGAGGTTGGTCGGGGTTCCCATGGAGCAACGCAGAATGCCAGCTTTCCTAATAAAAACTTGCTCACGCACTTGAAAAGCCTGCTGTTAGTTACGCATCTTTTACTTCTGTCTCAAATAGGGATTTAGGTTTTAAAAAGCAGTGAGGCCTATTGCTGTTAGTTTTTATATAAAAATATTTTCCGCAGAGTACTGTATTCATTAGCTGAAACCAGATTATTCTGTTATCTTGGAAACACTGGTCGCCCTTGTTCGCACCCAAAATTACTCTGGTTTATGACATTTGATTCCCTCCACTCTTTTTTCTGTCTCCCATGCAACAGCAGTCCTGCTTCCCAGCTAGAACTAACGGCTGCTGTGAAGACTGTTAGCAGCAGAATTTCAAAAATCTCAGTCAAGTCTCTGGTTTCATCTCAGGCTCCCAAATGGAGCTATAACCTGTAAGTCAGTGACCTCAGTCTGGCAGCTGAAATGACTGTGAGCAGGATTAATGGCCTGTCTTGGAGAATGACTACAGTGACATAGAGGGGAAACAAAATAAAACAAAAACAACAGTCCTGACACTAGAAATTATTTTCATTTTTAAACAGATTTGACTGTTATCTGTAGTCTGTCAGCTCTGTTTTCTCCAGTACAGAGCTTAAATAAGAACCTTTTATTCTTGTTTCTTTTTTGTCCAGAGTTTACTAGGAATTTCTTTTTAATTTTCTAGGAGTCCCTTTGCTGTCTGCTTCTGTGGTGAGGTGCACCACGGCTCTTAACTCCTGCACACAGCCACAGCCTGGGCAGTGATGCCAACTAATCTGAACTGCAAAACGCAGATCCCGGAACGAGCGGAGCTTCGGCGCTGCCTGAATTGCAACCCAGAGCAGCACGTTTCCACACCAGTGCTGCCTTACTGTGCTCATGTTGCTTTTAACTGCTGGGCATGTGTTCTTTGGTGGATTATCCTGGGTGACTAGTGCAAAAGACACAATATTAGACAAAGCACATTAAAGGTCTCAGGCAAAGTCATATCATAAATTGTAAAACAGAGCAAAGAAAAAAAAATGAAAGTAATATATCTCAATGTATGGAAGCACTTCATTAAGAAACTTTCAAAGCCTCTTCAAGTAGGAAGAGTCCAGCTAATATGATGGTTTCCTTAAATCAAAAGTGCTACAAGCACAGATACCCTTCCTCCAAGGATTTATGAGGTTGTTTCTCGGATGTATTGGTTTTCTGGCCAAACTCAGTTGATGGATTTGACATATGAAAGCTTCTAAAGACATCTATATTCCTTTAGTCTGATCTCCAATCCATATACAACTTAGACAAATGGCAATCTCGTTATATTGTCACAGAAATGTTGACAGTTTCACCACTCATCCTTAGAGCTCTAATCCCACGCTACTGCACAGATAAATAAATACACACAAATATATGTTCCCACAGAACATTATTTGTGAAATCAACCTTGATATGCATTAAACAATGGACTTTTTTCCTTTTGTTTTTCCATTGAAAATGCCATCTGGGATTGACATGTCACAAGATTTAAATTTTTTTTCTGCAATCAGGTGCAATATATAGGTACAAAGACTTTTTGTCATATTGATCTATAAAAGTGAGTATGTAACATGAAAACACTGCAACATGTGGCCTGCCATCACAGAAGTAAAGGTCTGTCTTGGGTATCTCTATGAGGTGGTTCTGTGACAAGGAAGCTTCAACAAACTCTGGGAAATGACACAAAACAAACTCTCCATCAAGTGGAGAGTGGCTTATCCCACCACTTCACAGTTATTTTAAATTCTCTTTATCCCTTATTGCTTTCTTTCCTATCCTCCAACTTAATCCATTTGTGTTTGATCTACCAGGCTCTTCTCTTTGCATCTTCCCTCCTTTCCAACTTTTCTCTGGGCTTTTGAGCTGACCGCATCTGCTGCTTCTCCTGTTCGTTCTGCTGTTACATCTTATCCTACCTATCAACCTTCTTTAAAGTACAGCTAATTCTCTCTGTCCTGTGCCTTCCCCACTCATCCTTAACAACTTCAACTCCTACAGTGATCACACATCCAACCCTTAAGCGCATATTTCTTTCCTTTCGTATCTCTCTCTCTCAGGCTTGGTTCATTCTTCTCATCACTGGTGTCTTTCCCATGACTTTTTGTCAAGCAGTACTCTCTTGGATTATTATTATTTTTATAGCCACTTTTTCCCTTCTTCAGCCATCATCTGATCTCTTTCAGCATCAGCCCATTCTCTCTCACATTGACACATGGCCCTTTTATGTTTTCTGGTCCATTACCTCTGATGGGTTGTCATCTGCTTTCAGACCTTTCAAACCCCAGCCCTAGTTTCCTCTGCTCCTCTTTCTGACCTGTCACTTTCCATTCAGGATGGAAGCCATGTGGATAGTGTTCCTTCAGTAGAACAGACGTTCTTTTCTCTATCAATGTTAAAACAACACTCTTCTACGGATTAAACACTCCCTGGTTGTATGTGTTGGTGTATTTGTACTGAAATGGTATATCAGCGTTATTTACTCAGTCATGCCACTAAGCTTTCCTTCAGTGCATTTAATGCTGCACTCATGCAAAAGTCCGAGTGGTTTTAGGAGGAGGAAAAGACAGCAGAAGAGAGACAGGCAGAGCAAAAGTTCTGCCATAGCATTGTGGATGACGGAAACCTTGGCTGACACCCTGCGTCTTACATCTGTGTTGTCAAGTACATCAATCACTCCAGCAATTACAGCTAATGGATGTTGGGACAACAGTAGCACGAGTTGGCTCCCTACCCAAATTTTGTCATTATATGCCCTTATCTGGCCAGAAATACAAGTATACCAGAGAGCTGATTCCACTTCTCCAGCGAAGCAGGTTAATCTCCTATTGACAACGAACCCCACAGTATCAGAAAAGCCACCTGGTGCTGAGGCAGGCCAAACCCCATTGCTCTACTCATGTGAAACAAGTGTTTTTGTTATAGGAAACCTCATTTCACCAAAAGAAAAAAGTAACGCTGGTGATGAGGAAAAACCACACACCCTACCAGCTGCATTAACGGAATTCCTCCAACAGCAGCAATGTTGTTCACATATTACAGTGGGGAAAATCAATTCCTGTGACTGCTTGGGGGTTGATCAGATGTCCTCCCTCACCTGAGGTAGTTACTAAAGGAGTGGCAACTTCACCTGAGGCTGATGGTTTGCCCTCCCTCCAAGGATGGAGAAAATAAGATAGATCTAGATGAGAAGAAATCAGAGAAGGAATAACAAGTGTTCCCTTCATTAAGTATGATGGAATTTATTTGTAAGCCTGGGGCAGATGATGTGACTGAAAAGGTAGGTGGTAATAATTCAGGTTCAAGAAAGCTGCTTCTTATGATTAAGTCTCAGTAAAAAGACTTTGCTATAATGTCAAATTTTGTGCTGTAACTACAGCATTAATGTTGTGCTTTTTTTAAGACAAAAGTGATGGTGGTGGAGGGTTAGAAAAACCTTGGGGTTATTCATAAGAGAACCATCATGTGGAAAAAAAAAAGAAAACCTCCAGATATATACAAGTAAAATGAGGGAGTAGGGTTGTAGTACTAGGTACTTCAAGGTGGCACAGAACAATCAATACCTAAGTAGGTTTAGTAAAACTCTTCCTTTTTCATTTTTTTCTCTTTTTTTTTTCTTCTAGGGCAATTAGATATGGGGTATAGTGTGTCATGGTTTAACCCAGCTGGCACCTAAGACAACCACACAGCTGTTTGCTTACATGTATTAGCATGTATCCTATAAAAATAACTTAATGTGCTCTTAGTGTTCATTGCAGTCATAAATTACTAGTGTTGCTGTCTCAAAAAAAGAGTAAAAATAGCAATCCACCACCCGAAACAGGCATGTTTCACCTTTACAGGCTATTACCTTAAAATCATGATGAATAGAGGTGAGAGTAGAGAAGGCCATCCACATAATGTTGCTAACCTCCAAAGCATGTTTTCAGTGTATATAGCACTAAACCATATCTCTAATCATGTCTTTAGATACTGACATCTGTCTTATTTTATGACAATACTTTTAACAAATCACAGAATCACA
>VWZZ01003153.1:402365-422589 GCA_013399095.1 Psophia crepitans | reverse complement strand
ACTGCCCTTCCATCATCCTTCCACCTGGTTACATCCTCATAGAAGGCTATCAGGTAGGTCAAGCATGACTTTCCCTTGGTAAAACCATGCTGACTGTAACAAATACCAGGGAGATGCTAGGGGCAAGGGTGTCTATACCAAACACCACAGCTCCGGTTGCTGTCTTAGTGAAGCTACTGCTGATGACTCAGTCATGAGCACAAATGTCAAGCAGTGTCTAGGTTCATGGTGCAGTACTGTGCTCATTTGCATTTGTCCCTGCGACCACAGGCACGAAACTACAAATCTGTGTGAGCAAGCTCAATGTATTTCTAAGTTAAACTTGTAAAATCTCCGTACCTATATGAAATTATGTGAAGCAGATATTGCTGAGACTCCGAAGTGATTGGATTCCAGCAGTACATCCTTGACTAATGATGTCCATCTTAAAATCTTTGCTTGGTCAAAGCAGACCTCTGTGTGCTCAGCTATGCTGGCAAGATTTGTTGTATGTCAATCGATAAAGCAAACATTATTTGTCAAGATTCATGTGCTCTGTGTTGGCACCAACAATTAAAACTCCCCCGTATCCTTCCTGCCTCCAGAAATGCTCTGCCGCTGGAGAGAGAAAGAATGATCTTTTGAGACAACAGTTATGTCTAAGACTTTCTAATTAGATGCCTCATCCTCTGCATCTATTTCTCCCCTAGGGGAGTAACAACTAGCAAAGACAGCAGGATTTCTGTCTTGATTCTCTTGGGAACATACTGATGGATAGAAGTCATAACGCCATGCAGGCTTTGCTTCTGACAGGGCAAGCCTTTGTTCTCAGAAGATCTGGGTTTTGAGAGCATTGGATCTATTATGTCCTCCCTATCTGCTCTGCAGCAGTCTCCTCACCAGCCTTCCCTGCTCAGTTACACTTCTAGAACTGCAGTGGGGAGAAACCTGCCTCTCCTTGTTCTGCTTGTTTTCTATATGCCCCTAGATATTCTTCAGCGTTTCTCATTGTATGCTTTATGGGCGCCTTGGCATCCTTCACCCATTGCCATCTTTCTTGTAACAAAGCTTTCAGCTTCATCTGTCTTTCCTCTCTGGGATGGAGTCATGGCCACACTTCATGCTGAACTTTACGGCCATTTTCCTGGTAAAGGAAACCAGTGACACCAATCCAAAGACCTGAAGATCTGACCTTACTAGTCTTCTGGAGTCAACTTGGAAATACACTAGCCCTACGTCTTGAGAACAGAAACTTCCATAGGCATCCATACCCATGCAAGGCAACAGGGAAACTTTCCTCACGCCTGCTTACTTGTTAGGCAACACCTGTGCCCTGCTCAGAGCCTGCCATGATGGCAAGCAGGGCTAGGATCTTTCCATGTTATAGCCATGTGTCGGGTCCCAGTCCCCTTGGTGGATTTGACCAAGCACTAACCTATGTGTGAGCTGATGTTCTGGGTTTGTGTGGCAAGGTGTTGGTAGGGAAGGGGGCGGGGAGTGTGTGTGGAAGCTACAGAGGTGGCTTCTGTAAGAAGGTGCTAGGACCTTTCCCCATGTCTGACAGAGACAATGCCAGTCAGATCCAAGATGGACCTGCTGCTGGCCAAGGCCGAGCCCATCAGCAATAGTGGGAGCGCCTCTGGGATAACACAGTTAAGAAGAGGAAAAATACCCTAGGAGCAATTCTTTGCAGCCAGAGATAGGAGTGAGAAGATGTGAGAAACTCTGCAGACACCAAGGTCAGTGAAGAAGGAGGGGACCAAGGTCAGTGAAGAAGGAGGGGATGCTCCAGTTGCATGAGCAGAATCCCCTGCAGCCCCTGGAGGACACTATGGTGAGGCAGGCTGTCCCCCTGCAGTCTATGGAAGAGAGGTGATGGGATGTAGAGATTCCACCTGCAGCCCATGGAGGACCCCACACCAGAGCAGGTGGAGCCACCTGAAGGAGGCTGTGACCCCATGGGAAGCCCACAGTAAAGCAGGCTCCTGGCAGGACCTGTGGCCCCGTGGAGAGAGGAGCCCAGGCTGGAGCAGGTTTGCTGGCAGGACTTGTGACCCCCATGGGGGACCCACGCTGGAGCAGTCTGCTCCTGAAGGGCTGCACCCTGTGGGGGAGAGACCCACAGGAGCAGCTTGTGAAGAACTGCAGGCTGTGCGAAGGACTTAGGCTGGAGAAGTTCATGGAGGACTGTCTCCCATGAAAGGGACCACATGATGCAGCAGGGGCAGAGTGTGAGAAGTCCTCCCCCTGAGATGGAAGCAGCAAAGACAGCATGTGATGAACTGATCACAACCCCCATTCCCCGTCCCCCTGTGCCGCTGTGGGGAGGAGGGAGAGAAATTGGGAGCGAAGCTGACCTCAGGAAGAAGGGAGGGGTGGGGGGGAGATGTCTTAAGATTTGGTTTTATTTCTCATTACTCCACTCCGATTTGCTTGGTAATAAATAAGATTAATTTTTTCTAAGTTGAGTCTTTTGCCCGTGATGGTAATTGGACAGTGATCTCTCCCTGCCCTTATCTCGACCCAGGGGCCTTTTGTTGTATCTTCTCTCCCCTGTCCAGCTGAGGAGGGCAGTGACAGAGTGGCTTTGGTGGCACGTGGCCTCCAGCCAGGGTCAGCCCACCACAGCAGAACAGAAGTGCATATGATAGCTACAAAAGAGAAGCTCAAACCTAATTAATGTAACTCCCTCCTCCACAATTTTCTTTTTTTTTTTCTTCTCCAAAACATATCTGTACCTATTTATCAACACCTACTCCCTACGAATGCATACCATCATTCACAGCTATTCATACCCTCCTGCTATGGCTGATGAGCAGGAGTTCATAAATGCAGCGTGTGTTACTATCATTGCCAGCTAGAGCCAATCAGAAAACTAATGTCAGCTTGAATTCAGCGTATGCCATTGCAAATATTAAGGTATAAATGATTAATCTCATGGCTGATGGAGAACAAGTTTAATATTTCCTTCCATGTATTTAGCAGGAACTTCTTTGAAACGAAGTCCAGTCATTTGGTGTACAGAAACAGCCAGCTCTCTCAGATTTATGTACATGTGACTTCAACAGTAAGATCCTGCTTTTGCAGACCCTAGGACTGCCAGAAGGTTAAGAGCAACTCCTTTATTTCCACTTTCTCTTCACTGTTATACATCACAATTTAAATAAAATTATTGGTTATCAAATCCAATTTACCAAAACCTTATTCTAGACCTTAAGAGCCAACTGGCAGCCTTCAGGTCTTCCAGAAGACTGCCTCTGAAGCAATTTCTCTTTCTGGATCTTGTTCCTGGTGACTCTTTCTGTCTTCATTGCTCTGCAGCACTCAGAAGGTTGCTAATGATACAACACAGTGCAGCACTGCTGGAAGCTCAGCAGCGAAGGTTAGATGGCAATTTTCTTGGTTAATTACCATTTTCATCTGATATGCAAGCCCAACAGAATGAGAACTTTGAAATCTGCTCTTTGGATGATGTCAGGGTCACTGTCCTGCACAAGCTCAGTGAGTTCAGCTGCTAGGGTGGATTTGGTCTTTGTAACAGAAGTGGCAAAGTTTGGGGCACAGCTCTAAAAAGCCATGCTCCAGCCAGAGAAACTTAGCTGTGACTGGGAAGGGTAAGTATAGGAGATGAGAGTGTGGATATATTTGCTTTACAGGCTGTACAATATGTTCTCCACGGTCTCATCACAGGCAGCCAGAAGTGTCCTGTGACAAAGCAATGTCAGCTGAGTGGAAAACTTGTCATTTTGATTTGATATTATTTTCTGTGCCTTTGTCCCACTGCAAGTAGAAATGAATTAGGCACAACAGTGGGAGTTGGGAGGCACGGCTTCAAATGTGCAGGGGAAATCTCGCTAGGGAGGTGTTGCCTCAAGACGTCGAAATGTGTAGTGTGGGTATTAAAGAATGAATGTTCCTTTCTACAGCATCAGACAGGGAAAGAGTTCTGATACATCTCAAAGAAAATATAGCATCTGCCTATATCACACAGAAATATGTGTCTGTACAAAGAGATTTAGTTTGGAAAAGAAACTCTGTAGACCCTGAGGTCTGGGATTCCAACCAGCCCAAACAAACAGCTCTGAAGGATGTAACCATAAACGAAGGCTACAGCATACGCCAGATGTACAGCAGATACACCAGGTTGTACTGTACAGGAAAAGTAATTCTGAACTGAAGCTTTACTACATGTTTGTGCTGTAAGAGCCAAATTTGTGAACAGAACTTTGCAGGAGACCGTATTTATGTTATTAATGAGAAACAGTTGGAGCGTGACTTGAAACCGAAGGAGGCAAGAAGAAAGGAATACTGCTGTGGCAAGTTTTATTTGGGCAGCAAACAGATTTCGGCAAGATCTTCCCATTTCTAGATACAATCTTTCGGGTATTTGGTAAACTTTATACAGAATACATACATTCCACTGTTAGCAGGATCTACAATTATATCTTTGAAAGCCTTCTTGCCCTTTAAAACCATAGGTCTATAAATGTTTCATGAAACTGTTTGTGTAGTATTTCTTTGAAGTATGATCTTGCCTCAGAATCTTACTTCAGAAGACCAATACTCCTTTAAAAGGGATTTTTCCACCCGATACCTGGCAGTAACCCAAAACAAATCACTAGAACTACAACATCAGAACAGACTCATAATTACAGCACAGATTTCAAATGAAATCAAAACCAGGCATGGTCTGAAGGCTACAGATATTTGTGGGCCTGAGTTGATGAAGCTGACTTTACCATGTGAAGGTAATTCATAAGGCTTCTGCTTTGAATTGTGTTAATATTTTCTCCCACAGGCAAGGGTGCAACTACACAATCTAGAACCTCCCAGCCACGCCACTAGGTTTAAGCCAATGTCTGAAGACAAGTTGTACACCTGGCATGATGTTTGCTGACTCATTTCATACTGAAACATAGTAAAAAGAGAGAAACTAATAACAAATTAATTTCATCATCATCATAGTATATGGGTTATTTTACCATACTGTCTTAGAGCTGCAGTCATGGATCAGGACTCCATTTTGCAAGATACAACACAAATACGGAACAAGAATGTGGCTTCTTCCACCAAACAGTTTACAGTCAAACAGTAACGCGAGATGACTGGATAAAGACACACAGATGAATACAAAGGGATATTAGTGATAAAGGATCCCAGTGCACATGGCTCATCTACTATCAAGAGTTTTGAAAGGGGAATTTTTAAGCAGTGCTTGAGAAATACTTTATGCATGTTTATAGAGATTTCCGAGAATTTCAAGAACAAACCCAAAATAATCCCACGATGGACTGCCTGAGAGAAAAATACAAGGACTGAGAACGTGAGGGGGGTTTGTTAGCCAGAAAGGTGGCAGAAGCAAAAGACAGAAACAAAATCAGAGTGGAAGGACATTCCACCAGACATTCTGTGGAAGGAGAGCAGGAGCAGAGGAAGCAATGACAACAGTAAGCTTCAGCCAGGGTCTGGCAGACCTCAGAGTAGAGCGGAAAAGAGTCCTTTCTGCAAAGGTAGAGAATAATTAAACATGAAGAAACCAAGGATCACCTCAATTTAACTTTCAGGTAAACTAAGAGAAATTAAGACACAAATTCTGATAAGCTGAACTAGTGACAGAACATAATGATGGGGTCCAAGAGCAATGATGAACCGTTCCAAGATGGAATGGAGCCAAAGATCACAGAGATCACAGATTCAGTGAAGAGCCAAATTGGGTAATAAGCCTGTGGGAAGCTTTGAGCTAAGCTTCAAGGTGAGGATAAGGAAATGGGCAGCTAAGGTAGATCATCAACAAGGAATCATAGAATCACTAAGGTTGGAAAGGACCTCTGAGATCATCAAGTCCAACCGTCAACCTAACACTACCATGCCTGCTAGACCATGTCCTAGAGTGCCGCATCTATGCGTTTTTTTGAAGATCTCCAGGGACAACGATTCAACCACCTCTCTGGGGAGCCTGTTCCAATGCCTCACTAAGGAAGCCACTGACATCTGAGCATGAGGGGCCTTAAGAAGAGGAGAAAGACATTCAACAGAGAACTTTAAGTCAAAATTAGAGGCAGTGGCCTACAGGGCCTAGGTACCCAGGAGATAAGAGTCAGGTGAGATCAAATGTTCTGAAAGTAAGAGGAGGCAAGAGTATTTGAAAAGAAGAATGGAAAGGGAAAGCTGTTACATCCTTGCTCTGGTCTTTCTGCACATGATCATCTGAGGGGGCAATGGCACCCAAGTCTTACTTGAGTTATTGCTTATGTGGAGCAATATAGCCTACCTTTCAGAAAAGGCTGAGCGGAATTCATGGTTAAATTGCTCCTGCAAAACAGGCAAGTAAAAAGTTTTAATGGCATGTTAGAGGACTGCAAGAGAATATTGCTGAATCAAAGCAGCCTGCGATGCCTAAGGCTGTTGTGATGTATTTAGCCTCTGAGCTGATCATACATAATCCTGTCGATCTCGTAACTAGTACATCAAACCATGCAAACATATATAATAATGTTAACACTTAGCATAGTAGGCTAATTAGACAGGATACTGATCTAAAGCTCTAACAGGTGTGGTGCATGAAATACTTAAATATTGTAAGCATAAAGTCACTAAATGTAAAAAAAAAAAAAGTTCAAAGTGGCATTAACTTGCCAAGCTGTATGCTCTTAAGCTAATAAATTTAATATTTTTTTTTTTAAATACAGCTGCACCTGAGCTTTTAAAGCTAGTGGGCTAATAAGGGCTGTCTTACGTTCTCCAGAAACGAATTGACAATTACATTAGCAAATCACAGTTTTGGAGAATGCACACTTATATTTGGTGATCTTAAAACACACAAACAAAGAAACTCTGCTGAGTTTCCCTAAATTTGGCTTTGGAAAGAGTTACAACATAGCTAAGCGTGGATTGTATGTGGTACACCACCTTACAAGCGCTTGCCCTCCTCAGTGCCAAAGGCTAGGACAGAATGTGAGGTACCACACAGGGTAAAAATGAAAAGATGGTGGTTACTGAAATGACATCATACGCCCAGATAGAGAGGCTTCTGCTACTGAAATGAATGACACCTACAGAACCTATATCAATATAAGAGGTGATGTTTATAGCTGCTATCACTGCACTCTCGCTTCTGCCAAGTTTCAGTCTGTTTGAAAGATTTCCCTGAAATCAGGGCTTTTAGGGTTAAGGTACCAATCACATGGCCCAAGCCACTTCCAGTGCGTGCTGAGACTCATAGGCACTGGTGGGAGAAATTAACGGGATGGTCTAACAGAAGCAACAGCCACGTTCCCTCATATGAATACATTTGAAGCGAGAATTATCCTAGCACTTTGATTTGCCTAAATGTGTATGGGAATTTGCTTGTTGTCATTTTATCAACTATGACAGCATGTAATTGCACACACATATGGCTGACACAAAGAAATTTGGGTTACTTCCATTAGAAACCATATACCTTATTAATATGAGAGCAAATCTGGAAAGTGCTGCAGTTAGAAAATACTTGTGGCTAAAAAAAGTGCATAAATAACCCTGATTATCATTTCAGTGAATGCCACCATTATGCACAGCACTGAAAATTCTGTTTTGATGACAGTAAGCTCAGAGAGTGAAAGTCCAAACGCAACAGCAGTGCGCCACACACCTGCTTTCTTTGCGCGTATCTCCACCTAGTGGGTATGAACATCAGCAATAGCTGGTTGCATGTGATTTAGGGAGAGATGATACTTGAGCCAGAAAAGCCTAAGAAGGGGCAGAACCTCTTTAGACTTTCCATTGACTTCACTTGCATGAGACCCATCATCCAAGGATGATCCAGACTGTCAGTATTGCTCTCTGTACAGTGCACTGCTTGACAGAGTAGCCAGAGCTATTACGCTGATATTATGAAAATTGTTCTCCTTTATCTTCCCTGTCCCTCCTTCTTTTGACTTATGTTACATACAGACACTGCGACTGAGAAGGGCTGTCATGATCAGTGCTGAACTGTGTAGGTATATTGTGCTATTTCTGCAAGGTCTTTGAGAAGCTGCTGTTATCTTTTCCGTATCAGTCAGGTGATTGGTACCTTGGTTGTGAAGCTGCTCTAGGGTTTTCCAAAAACAGATTCTTTTTTTAGCATGTCTCTCTCTTCCCACATTTCTGAGACCATCTCTCTGCATTTGAGTAAAAATAAAACGGGAAGGAAAACTGCAGGAGCTAGAAAGCGGAGAATGATGCTTAGGCATCCACCTTGAATTCCATGAATAAGAAATTGGGATTGAACAGTACAGTCAGATTAGTTTAGTTGCCAATGCATAAAATAATCCATCTGAAAGCTCACAAACTCTGCTGCAGATGTACCATAAATGATTAATATAACCCTACCTCATTTTGAAATCATAGCACATACCAAGCAAAAAGGCTTGTTACGTTGCCATCACAGGCTGTAGTTATATCACCAACAGCTTTGGCCGACATGTTGGTGGACATTTATGTCCAAAGTATGCATTAGGTAAAGCAGCATGAGTCATGTTTGGGATGACCGTAAGGCATGACTGTTATTAAGCCTCTGTACTTACAGAGACTGAGCAATGTTCACTTGCTCTAAGTAATTTGGCAGTCACAGCTGCTGAAAATATTTGTACGTGTTCTGTGGAAAAGACTCTAAACAGACTGTGGTTATAAAACATAAATTGTTCAAACCAAGAAAATGTAATTTCTACTTACTCCCATGGGACTAATAATTCACATAAGCCTGTAGCTTATTGCAAGTTCTGTTTCCTGGATTTCCTGCAACTTGTACGGTCAGTACAGAAACAAGCACATGACCTGACTGCGACTGCAAAGCCCACGTGCGTTCGACCTCATCTGTCAGTTTGAAAAATACAGGCACATATACTGGGGACACGAGCAGCTGAAAGAACTTTGGTGAAACAAGCTGGTAAGAAAAGTCTCTTTTGCCAGGAATGTCGACAATCCTGCGGCTGAACAGCCAATGCTGCTGTTAGCCCAAGTCCAACATCGTCATCGCACTAGGGGAAGTGGCGCACCACGGCAAATTATCATTCTGGTGTGCAGCAGCTACATCCCATGGATCTTTTCCAATCTCCCCCTTTGATGCAGGCTCTTCAGACTCGGAAATTTCACAGGTTTCCTGCCTCAGCAAGAAGCACTCCGCACTGCTATCACTTCGTGCTGCAGCAGACGAGTTGCAAATTGAATTGTTTGTTGGACCTGCTGCACTGTACCTCTCTCATGCTGCAGTCACTGCGTTTCTCATCTTGGTAAAGGGCATATGTTGTCCCTGGGGATTATTGTACATCAGTCAAATGCACCTAACAACCTAACAGTTGTCTCAGAGGTCAAAGTCAGATTATTTTGCCATAGGTTAAACATTAACAGCTACAATGTACTGGAATATTTTTAAGCTTCTCTGATGGTAGCAGAGCCAACCAACAGCTACTAGTATGCCCTGAAACGCTATCGAAGAGTGCTGTGTTCAAAATCAATAGCAAATCACAAGTAGACCTAAGCTTCAGAAAATCATAGCGTTAGTGTTTTTTTGACATCAGACTTCAGAAGATACTAGTTGAAAAAGGAATTGGGGGTGTATGCTCTGGATCTAGCTCTGGTAACGCCAAGTTTAAAAAAAAAATCACAAAAACCCAAACCAACAACAACAACAAAAAAACCCAAAAAAAACTAACAACCCATATTCTACTCAGGTTATTCTTTGAGTGGATTGAGACAAATTATGCAGTCGCATAATGGCAAAATGAATAGTCTCTACCAAGTAGGGAGAATTTAAACTATTAAATAATGTGACCCCTTGAAATCGCTTGTGGCCACCTGTCGTACCTGTCACCATGGTCCATACTGACAGTGGAGGAAAGTATTTTGTTGACCACTACATACTCTTTGCTCATAGCCACATGTTTTTTGCAGTCTAGCAAATGTTGAGGGCTCTTCTTACTTGCTCTTCTCCCAAGTAGCAAGCAACAGGACAAGAGGGAATGGCCTCAAATTGCGTCAGGGGAGGTTTAGGTTGGATATTAGGAAAAACTTCTTCACGGAAAGAGTAGTGAGGCATTGGAATGGACTGCCCAGAGAGGTTGTTGAATCGCCGTCCCTGGAGACGTTCAAAACATGTGTAGATATGGCACTCCAGGACATGGTCTAGTAGGCATGGTGGTGTTAGGTTGACGGTTGGACTTGATGATCTTGGAGGTCCTTTCCAACCTTAGTGATTCTATGATTCTATGATTCTCTTTAAAAAGCTCTGGAAGCTGCTGAGCAGCCAAGAAGCAGCTGAAGGGGGAGAAGAGGGAAGAGCTGCTTAAGTTGTGTTATCGTAAGTTAGTATTTTCTGCACATCTTCACTTTAATATACTTATCTTTGGATCTCTTAACAATTTAGAAAACTGGAGCAAAGCAATTTGTTGAAGATTGCACAACAAAAGAAGTATTGATCATGGTTCAAATCTATTATCTCTATCAGACAGCCCTTTTCCTTCTGGATATGTTTCTGAATTAAAAGTCAGAACTATTAATTTGGATGTACTCATGAGATTATTCAAAGGGCTTATAGGGGGAAAGGCTGGTATACACAGAGTAAGTGATTGCCATCTGTTTTCCCTTAGCTATGCTACCCACAGTTTTCACTTAATATGACACTAAATTCTGATTTTATGTAAAGCTTTTTTGGGTGTTTCTGAGATGTTGAAAAACATTCTTACCTACAGTATACATACTTACGCATCAGTAAGGTTTCTTTGTACCTACCAAATCCCATCACCAACAGTTAATCTCTCTTCATATTGAAATATCACAACAAGGTCTAAAAATGACTACTGGAAATTTTTTTTTCTATGTGGAAGGCAATGTCATTGGAGCCAATACCTCTTCTGATAACCTTTATAACCAAAGCATGGAAATGAGCACAGCTTAAGGGAAGAAAGAGAAGAAAACAGAGGTGAGTGACCAAGGTCATGAGCACTTAGAGAATAATGAAGGACAGAATGCAGCTTTCTGATTTCCAGCCAAGTTCCCAATCTATCACTAAAGCAAATACTTTTTCTTCTGTGTTACTTTTTAATGCCTATTAATAATTCACTATTTTAATTTCATGTAAGATGGTCTTACTATTTTTTATTTCTCTTTAGAAAAGCAAAGCAATATAAACTTGTATTAACTAAGTAATCCTATGCTACTAAAAGTAACCTCCAATATTCTGACTTGGTAGTGATTTAAAAGTAAAAGTATTTGGGAATTCTTGGGGTGACTAAACTTTAATAGAGGGATGGAGCCAAAACCACCGAGCAATTCATGTGTTGTTTCTTGTGGGCAAGACAAGTAGCCAGATGATACAGAGATGAAGCATATACTAATAATGAACACTGGAGGAGATCCAGCCTAGTTCACAGGGGGATTGCTTCCGTTTTAAACACTAAATCTAATAGGATTCAGCAGAGTCACTTGCTGAATGGCTGAGTCCACAAACTTTGTTCACATTGAGTAACACTGAAGGATGCAAGTGGCTTCAATACATTTAATAGAAGTAATCGCGTAATTAAATACAGCTTTTGCAAAATCCGGTCCTGAGAAAGCAGACAAAGGCAGTAATAATACTTACATTGAATCTAATAGAGAATTTTTATTTTTCCAGACTCGCATCAAACTAAATGGAGATGTAATTTTTCCCATCTTATAAGAAATGAGACTGATAATTTACAGTCATAGCTTTAGATTTATCAGAATAAAACTGCACTACATCTGAAGAGAGTTAGGATACGCTCAGCCTATCCTTCACACAGCCTGACACTGTCTTCCATGGAAATCAGTGGAAGCCATTCTAAATACTTTAGTGGTTGTGGGATGAGGTCTCTGAACACTACGACATTTGGGAAGGGCCGAAAACGTAAAGGGGAGCACTAGAAATAAAGAAAATGTAGGTTTAGATTTTTCTTATGTACTTTAACGTACAACTTCTTAATGTAATGTTGAGACTGCTAAGAGACAAAGGCAGGTGACATTATAAATTAAACCTCTTTTTCCTTCTCCTCTAAAAATGTACTTACACTATTATTTTACTTTATATTAGTAAATCTATTTCCTAAATACTCTGCTATATACAGAACCATAGAAAGGGATATCTTTGTAATGAGTCTAAAAGATAATTACATGCCTCTATACCTTTTTCTCAATCAAAATTTGATATTATTTTCTAAATATATGTTCAAAAAGTCATGTTAGTTGATATGCCAGTGTTATCTGTGCATTGGATTATAAATTATGGGTTCACATCTACTTCCCTTATGAGTAGCAACATTCCCACTGACTGTAAGGAAAGTGAGTTCAAGCAACTTACTGGGCAGCAAATTTTCCCAGTCTCATTCCTTTTACTAACAGACATATTGCAGCATCATCATGTTTGTCTGCATCTCAGGTGACACAGGTAAAAATGAAAAAGAAAATCCTACCTGCAAAAATACATTGTATTCTACAGCTGGGCTGTGACCCATGTCCTGTATCTGCATTTATGAACAGAATATTTGGTCTTAACATGACAGGATCGTGCTCTTTCCATACCCACGCTGCCTTTAAGAATAGGCAGGACAAGTTTGATCCTCTCCTTGAAGATCCAGAGTTCCCATACTTTCATTAATTTGACATCAATACAAAGTGTCTTTCATTCTGCCAGTCCTTTATACAATTATTTGTTCATGGCACCCCTCACTAACAGCTGATCCACGTAAAAGAAAAGAGGTAGGAGCTATTTCCCTCAGATCAAACCATTAGAAGAGTCTGCTTTTTAAGGATTTAGGATTTTGACTTTGGTAACGATCCATGTGGAGAGGAAAATCTGAGTGACTGAGCAGTTAAGAGTGCATCATAATGCAAATGCACAGAGGATCATAGTGCAGATTACTAGAGTAACCTTAATTCTGCCGTCTTTACCCTTGGAGTGCTTAACTTCAAAGTATAATTTTTCTTTTAATGTGGGCCTTTGGCAGTTGCAATATTCCATAGACTAGCAAGCCAGAGAGAACTATAATAACCATTTAATTTGACCTCCTATACAAAACAGGACACAATGTCACTTGCTGGTTTTACTTCGAGCCAATTAACTAGCGTGTGACTAAGCGCAATTTTCAAAGGCATTCATTTTTTTGGAGGATTTCAAGCGATGGAGAATCCATTAGTTTTCTTGCTGGTTTGTTCCAACAGTTAATCACTCCCTCTGTTTAAAAAATGCATGCTTCATTGCCTATCTGAATGGTTTCATGGTCTCAGCTTCCAGCTATGGGCAACTCAGGTCTTTTGTCTTCAGACTAAAGATCCCTTTATTCACTCAGTATTTTCTCTCCATTAAGTTAAGTAAGTGTCTTAGTTGCTGTAATCAAATCATCCTAATGCATTCTTGTTGAGGAAGCTAAATAGCTTGTCCTTTTAAAGCCTCTCACAGTAAAACACTTCCTGCAGCCCTCCAAATAATTTCAAAGCTCATTTCTGCTCCTTTTTTTTTTTTCTTGCTTCCTTTTCAGAACATGCTCCAAGGATGACCAGCCTAAGCCCGGGGTGGGGGGAGAGTGGGCGAGGGGGAAGGACCAACGTGGTATAGCTGCCTTCACCAGACTTGTGGCAGTCCAACCCTAGATTTCACCTTCCTACTTCTGTATTACTTCCCTACCGTACCTTAGTTTTTCCCCTTTTGTTTCTCTTCCTGTTTCTCCTGTGCTTGAGAAGCATTTGGGGCTGCCAGATAAGACTCCATCTTCTGCAGTGTTCCTGTAACTGTGTGGCCAAAAAGGTCAGCAAAAAGTGGTATCTTAAATAGCTTTAGTGCCTGTGCAAATGAGGTGCATCTCAGAGTGGCCTGAAGGCAAAGTGTGAGGCTTGTTCTTCTGAAAGGGAGAGGTTGTAAGCACGAGTAAGCACCAGATGAACTTCAATTTCTATTTCTGTTTGCCATTATTTTATGTATGCCTGTGATTATGTGTTTTGGGATTTGCACCCCATTTCTTTAGTAACTTTCTCTATTTCTTCCCTACAGTCCCATCACCCTCTCATTTTTCCTTCTTTCTTTCACTGTCAATTACCTCACTCTAGATCCAGTTCTTGACTTCGACATCCTTATTTGATTGGAACCATATGGACAGTGAGTGTAGAACGATGGATGCCACTTTCCAATGCCAAGTGACAGAGGACTATCATGAAACTTCACTTTCTCTTCCTCTCCTGCAGTGTTCTCTCAGTGTTTCCTTACTCCTGTGTCACTATCCTCCTGCCTCATTCAGTTGTGATCCTGTACTCTGGTGCTGAGACTAGCAAGTGCTACAGGTAGAGGCTTTAGGGAGCAGCAGTTTGTGCTGACATACACAGCACCCAATGGAAAGAGGACAATGTGAGAGGTCCCAGGGGAGATGCTACACATATTTGGATCCTTCATCTTAGGTAAAGATGGTATCAAATGATCAAAAGTCTAAAATTGTGCATTCAATCTTAACCTGGATGTTTCTTGACTTTTAAGTGTGTAATATAGAAGAGGAACAGAAGGCACTTTGGTGAATTAGTTAATTTTCAATTTCTGCTCCTAGGTAAGAGATGTAGGTAAGAGATCGAGCTGTTTCTGTGCTCAATTCCTTTTTCTATCGCAGACTGCTAACGCAATGAACACACTCCGAAGACACAACTGCTCCACAAAAGCGCAACAGTTTCCTCATGCCTGATCTATTGAAAAAGAACAGATTTGTCATTCACAGGTCAGGTATATTTTTGATTTGCAGAGCACGTATACCATCTGGCCCTATAACACTAGCACGGTGATTTCAGTTTTCACCGTGTTTCGTGTTCAAGGCAGAGTCTTTCAGTACGCAGTGAAGAGCAGAGACCACCATTCTGTGAATTATTTACGTGATGGCCAGTTTGTGTAAGCAGGGCAAACAAATTCTTTTGGATGACTGATCTGCTGGTGTGAGAATGGGCGGAGCGAAACAATTTAACTTTTCTTTGAGGTGGAGTTGGGGCTAGCAAATTATTGTGCATCTTGTCACGGCTATGAGAAACTAATTTTTATTCAAATGTGAATTTTTGGACGTGGCGTTTTCTGAAAGGAGCCAAGCTTGGCAAATGTAAGCAAGTACTGTTGACTACCATGTATTTGTTTTGTCAAAAAAACCAGCCTTTTTACTTGTGTTTGGTTATTGGAAACTGCCCCTCGCGATGACGGATAGGCTATATGTGAAAAATCGGTCATCTCACAGCTACAGTCCTCAGTCCCCCTTCACCCCTAGTCTTTGTCAATGTCATGTTTTGTTATTCCTCAAAGTTAGATGTTTATTGTTTACAGCAAGAATAACTCCTTACATTCTCTATTTCTGTTTTGGTTGTTTAATGCTCTATAAATAAACTAAAAGCAGTATCTAATTCGACAGCTTCACATCAGTCACATTGCACACGGGGTACCACAACAGGAGGAAATGGGGCCTCCTCCACGCTACACAAAATGCTTGGAATGCTGTAGCTGAGACTGAATGACCAGGATTCCTGCATTCATAAACCTCTCACAAGATGCCGTCAGTGGAGAGGAATCCAGCCCTCCCCAGCAGACAGCTTGCCTGCTTCTAGGTGATACAGCTGCTTTCTTCACCCGTCGGCTGCGGACGCTTATTTGCGGACATTTTTCAAGCGGTTGAGTGCATTTTGGCGTTCATATGCTCAAAGAGAGGTGGAGAGCTTCATAAAACGAACAAGTTGTGCGGCTCTATGCATGATATTTTATTTAAAGCTAATAGGGTTTTCCAAACATTTGTTAATAATCATGAACTTTCGCTTTTTAAAAAGTGCAATTTTTAGAATGGAGAGCACTTTCACTGACTGTTCTAGTTTGCACCTTTCAGGCCCTCATCGGCACTTTCCCCCAAGGAGATCAGAAAGATTTTAGCCTGTTGACATGTGCATTTTTGATCTCACCATTGGATCTGAATATTTGTAGGAAGCATGGGAAAAATTTTATGATAATGAAAGAATTCAGCACTGATCTCATCTAACAGCGAAGTCATTAAAGATCCCTGGAAAACACATCACTGAAAAAAAACATCACCACAGAAAAACATTTGAACTGAGCTGGATTCAGGCTAGAGGCAGTGAAAGCTCAGTGCTCTGTCAGAACTGTTAAATATCATTGATTGCAACCTGTTCAAGAATAAGAAAGATTTAGATAATGGGAGAAGTGTTTGATTCATTTTGAGGGAATAAACGGGCCTAGAAAGCTAAAAGTTACCCTGATGTCATAGACCATTAAGCAGTTTGGCTTTTCAACTTTCTCAGTCCCATGGACAACCACACAACCTTCATAACCGGTCACTAAAAGTACAGAGAAAGAAGGAATAACTTCTGCATCCACTTCTCTTCCCTCAACTGACAGTCTCTTTGGTTGTATTAAAGGTGGCATTAACTATCCCAGAGAAAGGATTATACCCCCCCAAAAGCGGGTAGGGGTGGGAGGAAGGCAGAGACAAAGGACAATCCAACAGGGGCAGTATTAAGGTGTGTCAAATCACACAAGTTACAGCCAGACCTGATTATGTTGCTTAGAAACAGAAAGAATATGGACTGCTTTGTGCGCACACAGAGCATGAACTGCTGTGTTCACACGGCCACATCTCTTACCTACCACAACATTCGATAAACATGTATCATCATGTATTATTACACATGACTGTAGGTAAACATGTCACAAGGTGTACTAGAATTAATTGGTAAGACAAGTATATAATCAAGATTCTCTTATATTAAAGAGTACAAGACTATTAAATAGGATTTTAGAGATCAGGGTCTCTAGAGAAAGGACTTGTGTCCCTCCTGGCACGGGTGAGTGCTGTTTAGTCATTCGGGTGGTGAGATGGCTTCTCAACATCTCTTCCCGTTTGCAGCATTTAGCCAGGGGTTGTGCCGCCAACCTCCATCATCTGTGCCCTACTCCTCCTCACGTGTCTCTACTATTCCTTCTTTGGTGGGGATGCTGGAAAATATAGAAGTGATGCAAAAACATGACTAACTCGCACGCAAATTTCTGCTGGGAAATTTGCCAGGTTGCTACGGGAAACACACACTGCAAGGAGCATCTGCTCCCTGACTGTCCTCCTCTGTCCTACCGCATTCACTTACACCCTCAGGAGCCTCACATAGACTGTTCTTGCTGACACGTGGGAAGTACCTAAAGGGGCCTACAGGAAAGCTGGAGAGGGGCTGTTTATCAGGGAGTGCAGTGACAGGACAAGGGGAATGGGTTTAAATTAAAAGAGGGGGGACTTAGATTAGATACTAGGAAGAAATTCTTCCCTGTGAGGGTGGTGAGGCACTGGCACAGGTTGCCCAGAGAAGCTGTGGCTGCCCCCTCCCTGGCAGTGTTCAAGGCCAGCTTGGATGGGGCTTTGGGCAGCCTGGTCTAGTGGAGGGTGTCCCTGCCCATGGCGGGGGATCTTTGAGGTCCTTTCCAACCCAACCCATTGTATGATTCTATAAGATGCTAACAGGCTCTGCTAACAGGCCCTTTCACAAATACTGGACGTTTTGTACCTTCGCTTGCTTTTGCCTGCTCGGCCTGACGAGAAATCCGACCCATGAGAAGTGAACGTGGAGACGCTATGTCCTTGTATGATGACCGTTTCTGCAAGACCAAGATACAGTCTGAATACAGGAAAATTGGCCACAATATTGAGATGTTCGTATCATCGCTTGCAACTCATAGACTTTACAAACTCAACCGTCGCACACACAAGAACCCACTGACACTTAATACACATTTCAAAACCACTTGGAACACGGTAGATGCAAAGCTCTGGCCTTTCCTGCATGCCACCGGCGATGCCTCACGAATGGCTGCAGAAAGTGGCAGCTGTCACTCTTCGCTCCTGCTACACAATTTTCTAAACAAACCAGCGCATCCTACAAAGGGCTCTTTTCCCCTGCAGATATTCCTGCAATCCAAACAGTCTGGAAACAGCCTGTTAGTTCAACAGTTCCGCAGTGTCTACAGTCTGGCTCAACAGATAGATAGGAAAACAGCAGAACTGCTTCAAAGCCTGACTGTTAGTCTGTGTTGGCTGGGTAGAGGGTAATTCCATAGGAGGAGTGCTGTGCTCAGATATATGATCAGGATGGTTTTTTCCTCCTGGTTAAACTTTCACTGCAGAAGGGTATTTTCCAGCAGATTGAAAAGAATACTTTTGGCAAACTGACACGACTGCATATATTAGCCCAGAGACGTGCTAGTGGAGATGTGTTTTCTTTTTCTTATGCTTCACCATGAATAATACCTATTTTTCAGTGCCAGGTCTTTTCAGCGGAAATTTCTGTGACCTTTACATTTGTCTGTTATTTCCAAAGTGCAGTGCAACATGCTGGCATCCAGACCTGTTACCATGCTTCAGTTTTATATGTGCAGCTATTCTACCCGTGCTTTCCACACACCAGCACTTGAGATGACCTGTAGGCTCCCTTGTCCCTTTTCAGCAGAGGGTGTTCATGAGGTGTATGGGGTACGTGTTCACAGGCGCACTTCAGACAAGCAGGTGTGACCAGCAACTGGGATTCTCGTGTGACATTGGTTTCTATTTCTTGCCCACTTTGATCAGTCAGCAAAAGCAGTCTCTTGCCCAGACGAGCTGTGGAGGCCCCCTCCCTGGCAGTGTTCAAGGCCAGGTTGGATGGGGCTTTGGGCACCCTGGTCTAAGTGTCAGGTGTCCCTGCCCATGGCAGGGGGGTTGGAACTAGATGATCTTTGAGGTCCCTTCCAAACCAAACCATTCTGTGATTCTATGAAATGCGTAACAGTCCCACATGCAGTAGTTTAAATAAGCCACTTAGCAGCAGCCTCTTGAACTGCACATGTATTCTAATTCTATTATTGTTACCTGGTACTGCCAAATTTTAACAGCTTCTACTCCTGCTGCTCATTGTATGCGCTTTATAATATTACCTACAGCATTTACAATCCGGCAGTGATCCAGCACTTTCACACAGAAACGAGGAAGTCTCTCTCTCAGTTTGCAAGCGCACCAAGCAGCGCTGCCAGCTTCAGATCACGCGGCAAATACCTGAGATACTACACATAACGAAAAGCGTGACACAGGTAGGCAGTAACAATGCTTTATTTTTCACAATTCATGGTTAACACATCTGGATATTGAACCCACGGTCCCTCTATTTTAGCGTCTCGGCGAGCACTGCTGATGTGAATCCTGTGGTAGCCTATGATGCAGGAAGGCGGAAAAAAAATATGGATATCCATGCCTTTCCTGTGGCACCACGCTTTTCTCCACCAGCAGTTTCGTTCTGATTACTTGCATCACCGCCCCACACTGTGCCAGGCGCTGTACAAATAAGAGCAGAAACAGAAAGCGTAACAAAACGAAGAGGCGTGATTTGCTGGGCAGCATGGTGAACTTGGCGGTTACATGTTTCTCCGGACTAACAAGGTTATCACAGGAGAGCGTCTGAGGCACTGTCAAAGCAAGAAACGGCATGTCATGAAGTCGTAGAAGGGAAGCTCCTGTCACACTGGAGGGAATTCTTGTAGAGGATTCAGAGATCGGTACAGATTTAAGGCAGTTAGCTCTGCCTTCTGAACGCAAATCGCTGGTGTTACTACAAAAACAAGCCTGGCAGTTTTGACTAGCCAGGCAAAATACGGGCTTTGTCTCATTGTATTGAAGAGCGGGTAGAAAGAATAAAATCTTTTAATTAATAATTTAAAAAATAATAATAAAAAAAGAGAGTTATCCAGCTGGAGAGCAATTCACTACAAGTGTTACTGCATGACACAAAAACATCAGGGAGGGATGCGCTGGAAGGGGCAGGAGGTACCAACCTGATGAGAAAAGTCACCGTGTCGCTCCCAGAGGATGATCCCACAACACCCAGTCACTTGTTTAGATTGCTGTGATTTTCAGCACGAGTAGTTGTATCGAGACTTTTTTTTTCTAGCAGAAATGCTAGTTTTTAAACATCTAAAAGTTTTAATTTATCCACAAATCATTTCACTGAATGCTGTGCCACCACGCTACCGTCCCGTGAACGGGTTTTGAGAAGAAAAACGGGAAGAGGAAGATGAGTAGCGCAAGAACAGCATTCGTTTCTTCCTCCTGACCCTGTTACTTCTCTGATATTCAAACGCCCGGATGCTTCACCGACCAGAGCCACCGATGGGGCACCGCGGGGTTTGGCAGGCTGCCGCTGTGACAGGCAGCGGGCACACCGCCGGGGGGGGTGGAGG